>OX419582.1:28254629-28706099 GCA_948473455.1 Teleiodes luculella | reverse complement strand
ATCCGGGGAATCATTCTGAAGGCGGTTTTCGCAAAAGTAATTCCTGATTTGATATTTTAGGTCGTTTCCTTTGTCAGTGGAAAGATTGCACCATTTTATTTTAGTCACTTTAGTTTTATGTTGCTTGATTGGCATTTTAAGTTTCATAGCCGCCAGCAAAAGTCTATGCTGTGAGTGTTAGAGGTTCACCTGGAGTTACTTTGCAATCCTTTATTTGATTCATGTCCCGTTTATCAGTTAAGATGTAAGCTATTTGGGTTTTTGCAGTTCCACTTTTATATGTAATGAGATGTTCGTCTTTCTTTTTGAAAAATGTATTTACCGCTGCCAGATTTTGCGCAGCAGCAAACTCCAATATGGTTGCTCCTTCCTTATTTTGATTTCCAAAGCCAAAGCCACCGTGATGAGCTTCGAAACCACGCTTTTCTGCACCCACGTGGCCATTTAAGTCGCCGCATATAAGTTTCTGCTCTGATGCTGGAAAAGATCTAATGTGAGTGTACAGTTCTTCCCAAAACTCATGTTTTTCTGGTTCGGGGCAGCCGGTTTGTGGTGCATACACTGAGACAATAATTAAGCATGGTTGCTTCTCCAGAGCCAGTTTTACCGAGATGATACGGTCATTTATTCTATTTATTACAACTACATTTTTACTAATTCCCACCCCGTTTCTAGTGTTTTCTCTACCATTATATATCAATTTGTACCCCCTTCCAATTTGTCGTGATTTGGCGGCCTTCCATTTTGTTTCAGAAAGGATCCTTTGCAGCAGCGCCCTTTCAGCAACGGGTATTTAGCCAATAAATAAATAAAATAACACTATGTACAGAGTCTTAAAAAAATGTACGTACAATGAAGAGCAAGTGAAGTTCCACATGTGCCCGCTGGCACAATTCTTTCATTGTGTAACTTGTTAGTGAACATCCATCCTCCTCAACCTGTCCTGCAACTACTTAGTATTTCATGTCCGTTGAATAAAGATTCTGAAGTGCGTGTCGTAAAGCTTTACTTTACTGTGTTTATTACAAAGATTTTTGTAAATAATTAAGTATACCTACCTACCTGTAGATCAAGTTTCTTTTTACGCAATTCCATTCAATCATCTTATCATCATCTTACAGTTTTTAAGATTATTTTTTTAAGACTGTTGAATTTTGTATATTGTACACGTCATCATCATCTCAGCTGAAAGACGTCCACTGCTGGACAAAGCCCTCCCCCAAGGATCTATTACTAAAAATATTATTTTCACTTCTCATCTGAAATTGCTTATTTGTGCAGGAGGGGACTTCTAAAGTAAAGCTAATATCACTATCTTCCTAATGCTCTAGTTAGTGGATTTCTATGGCTGTTGATGTATCTTTCTCTTACATAAAGATAATATTATTAGTAATGTTTATGTGTACATATACAAAATTCAACTTAATTATTTACAAAAATCTTAGTAATAAACACAGTAAAGTAAAGCTTTACGACACGCACTTCAGAATCTTTATTCAACGGACATGAAATAATAGTTGCAGGTCAGGTTGAGGAGGATGGATGTTCACTAACAAGTTACATATTGAAAGAATTGTGCCAGCGGGCACATGTGAAACTTCACTTGCTCTTGATTGTACGTACATTTTTTTAAGACTCTGTACATAGTGTTATTTTATTTATTTATTGGCTAAATACCCGTTTCTGAAAGGGCGCTGCTGCAAAGGATCCTTTCTGACAGCGCCCAAAAAATAGCTAATTATTTCATTAAATACATACGTAAATTTTTTTTTAATACGCGTACAAAAACGTACAAGAAACGAACAATTATTGCCATTAATTTCAGTAAAAATTAAGCTAGGGCGCGCTGTCAGGAACCATCACGCAAATCCACGTGCATCTCAAGTTTATAGTAATTTCCAAATTTTCTAGTTTTAACATTTTTCTGTTAACATTGTTACCTTAACCATAATATGCAGTTTGTTGACTTGTTAGATAGGTAATTTATTTTTTCTATAAGTGATTTATTGTACTTTATCCTTGGTCAGTCAATAAAGTCCATTTTGTGTTTTTATTTATTTTCACCTGTCCCAGTATCCTTATCTTTTTTTAAATAAAATCTGACCCAATTACAGATTTTCGACTGGACTGAAAAATTGAAATTATATTTAAAATCAGATTAAAAGGCAAGATTTTTATAAGTTGAAGGGTTTCCTATTCGTAACGCAATCCTATTCAAATTTGATTCGTTTAACAAGTACTCCGACAAAAGGATACATAGAGGATTTTTCAATACTGACCACAAATTTTTAAAATGCAAAATTGTTCTTGGTACTTACCGAGTCTGGATCGTGTGCATTTGGTGTGGATGGCTGTAGTGACCTTAGAGGTTGAGGATATCCCTGTAGCAAACAATAATATACTATTTAATACACTCTTCAAGATAATTTTAGCACTAGTTTGCATAATAATAAGTATTAAATATGCACTTGAAAGGTATGTCGCAGCGATGGAGCAGAGCAGAAGCAGACGCATAAATGTGAAAAATATTGCACAATTTTTCGATTCGGCTCGACGAGTATATTAGTGCGACCCCTCTGAGCTCTGCACAATAAAATAGCAGGTGCTAGTTTCTTTGTATTCACTAAACGTTGGACAGATCACAACACTACACTACTTCATCGGACAGACACGTGGGGAAGCGAAGCCGAGTTGCAATAAAAGAACCGACGCGACGGATGTGGGCGACAGGACTGTTATCCGACAAACAGGGATGTGATGTGGGCCACAATTCGAATAACACTCAAACTATAAACTGTCGAATTTATTCCTACTAAATTTTTTTCTGTGTCTGTGTGATCTGCCTTGTCGAACTTAGGTATTGTATCAATCGAGGGAGAGAGGCCTAGCTTAGCAGAGGACTGTTATTTATGAGCTTTAGTAGTACGAGGTAGTATCGAATCGACAACTTTTTCATTATTCGCTTGGCGACCGAGATTTTCAGAAAAATGTACATTTCTTATTTTCAAGTAATGGACGGGAATATCGTGAACGTCACAACCGCGGGTGAAAAAAAAGAAATAACTAAATAAAATAAAATATGTACATACCTAATAAAATATGTTGGTACGTATTTTTCCGTCCATAAAATTAATATTGTTACGGACGTGGGGTTCGGGATTTGTAAGAAAAGCCGAATGACTTAAATTTGAAAATTTATTCGACGATAAACAGGTCGCAGGTCCAATCACAACTGTAGCCAAATCGCAGGGTCGCTCGTAGTCCGTTGGTCACGCTGAGTTCGCAGGTGTCTTCACTAGTCACTCCAATCACGATGTAGCCAAATCACAGGGTCGCTCGTAGTCCGTAGGTATCGCTTTAGTCGCAGGTTTCTTCCACTGATCGCTTGTAGATCGCTTATTGAGATCGCTTCGATAGCTCAGAAATGAACTGGCGTTGGCCGTCGTCTCTGGCGTTTATATACCCCCACGAAACAATGGGTTGTTTACGCGATGCTCGATTTCTGGAGTAATCCCATTATAATCACGTAATCGGGAAATTACTAGAACATTTCCTTTGTTCTCAGACAATACTTGTCACAGAACAATGGGCGCGCGAGGTCACTAAATTCGAGTAAACAAGTGGCTTGCTTAGGTGATTTTGTGCCTTGCGGCGTTGACAGAAAGTCCATCTTCGTTTGCACCGTGATCCCTCCGTGGATGCAATTGGAATTTCCCATCTTTTATAGTTGTATAGATGTACTTATATCGAATTTGAGTAGCGATCTCTCGAACTTTATGGCAAGTTCGTGACAATATTGAGTTTAGCAACAAAATGTAATTAACATTATGTTAGTGCTGTTGTTTTTGCTATTGTTTGTTGTATTGCTGTTGTTGTTGAAGAAGAATATAATAGAAAAGCTTGATTTGTAAGGGTTCATAGTTATACAAGTTATTACATTTTAAATGATTTCATATGACCGGCTACATTTTTGTTGGCATTCATAGGTACGAGGAAATCAATGTAACAAATTAAATTAAACTCAAGAACAAACTATATCATCTTTTTAGAATTTGTTGTGTGTTCGCAGAAGTTCCAGTTGTTTCTTCTTGTGTGTTGTTAAATTATATAGGCTGGAAGTGACAGCATAGCAAAGGGCTGCTCGTTTAAAAGCTTTGAGCAATTTTTTTCGGCTAATTCGACAATCCCATATCAAATCAAATTCTAAACGGACAGTTTATCAGAAGCGTTCCATGGCATTTTTGGGGTAGAGTCTTCCACTCCCCCGCAAGTCCGGTGAAGCTTGATTTGTCGTACCTTTTCGACACAAGCATAGGTCAATTCAAAAAAAAAAAAAAAAAAAAAAAAAAAGTTCCATGGCACTAGGTCGGGAAAACGCTAGACCGAAGAACAGTTTGTACCTATACAGAAACCTTAGGCAGGTATTTCACTGGCGACGACGACAAAAGACGAAAGGGACGCAGTTATGCGCAAGAGTGAGCGCGGTGTATTTGTATCTCATTCTAACGCATAACTGCGTCCCTTTCGTCTTTTGTCTTTGTCGCCAGTGAAATAGGTGCCTTAATAAAGTTTATTTGGGAAAGTGAATAAGACCCATTGACTGGACCTGTCATTTCAGTGTTTTGCCGAGTCATCTTTTACACCCTATATATCATCTCGACGACTCAGACGGACTAGCGACTTAGCCTTGGATGTAGCCAATGATAGAAGCGAACCAGGAATCCTAATGAAACCTAAATCACAGCCTAAATGTAGCCCTCAAATGGTAACACTTTACATATATTCATGAACATGTCTGGCCACCTGACGCGCCGTTGACACTAACTTGGTTACGCTGATACGCTTGAATCCTATTTCGGTTTGCGGTGAATCGATAATCCTGTAACTGTTCATATCAATTAGTGCGGAGCTTGTAACGCGTTTAATACCTCAAGCCGTCCACTAGATGATAGCAATTTGCTTAAAACAGAAATTTAATCTCCTAAATTTAAATCCTCGTTACTAACTACTCTAAAAAAAAGCGGCCAAGTGCGAGTCGGAATCGCCCATGAAGGGTTCCGTAGCAGCCAGTAACATAATATAAAAGTTTTTGTAGTTCGTTGTGACTTTGACCGATGTTTTAATAATAGTGAAAGGTAAATTGCTGTTTACGATTTATGACGTATTAAAAAAAAACTACTTACTAGATCTCGTTCAAACCAATTTTCGTTGGAAGTTTTCATGGTAATGCACATCATGTATTTTTTTAGTTTTATCATTCTCTTATTTTAGAAGTTAGAGGGGGGGGGGGACACACACATTTTTCCACTTTGGAAGCGTCTCTCGCGCAAACTATTCAGTTTAGAAAAAAATGTTATTAGGAACCTAAATATCATTTTTGAAGACCTATCCATAGATACCCCACACGTATGGGTTTGATGAAAATTTTTTTTTTTGAGATTCTGTTCTATGTATAGGGGACACCCTAAATTTATTGTTTTTTTTCTATTTTAGTAACAAAATCTTAATGCGGTTTACAGAATACATCTACTTACCAAGTCTCAACAGTATAGGTATTATAGTTTCGGAATAAAGTGGCTGTGACATACGGACGGACGGACAGACAGACAGACAGACATGACGAATCTATAAGGGTTCCGTTTTTTGCCATTTAGCTACGGAACCCTAATATGGGTTGTTTACGCGATACTTTATTTCTAGAGTAGTCGCATTGTAATCGCTCAATTTCTAGATCAATCGGAACATTGTATTCACACAATGCTTGTCAATAGACAATAGGCACGCGTACACGGAAAAGTCTACGACACCATGGGAATGTGAAGACATGGGATGGTCCTATCTCTAGTGTCATAGATATAGTATAGTAGTTATAGATTCGCCACCGTGCGACCGGGCGTAAGAGAAAGACATACATTGAGTCTATCTATGAAGTGTGCCTATAACCCGACAATAAATTAACTAGTATACTATATGATATGAAGTGTGCCTATAACCCGACAATGAAAAAATGCTCGGTCGGTGATAGAGACAAAACATGATGCATCTTTTCTATTTCCTCTTTTAGGAATCGCAATAAGACTATCTTTTTCTGTCAAAGTGTGTCAGGCCCTTGTCTAGTGTCGGGATCACACCGCATCTTCCTTAGTCACCGTCACTTACAGATGATCCTATTATACGCCGCCGGATCTACACGAAGTACACTATGGTATACTAGCTGTCCGCTCGCGTCTACGCCCGCGTTGTTTTACTTTTCCATGCAGTTGCACGCAGGAATGAGATACTTTCCCGCGAAGATGTTGACCGGGAATATTAGGTACCATCATGTAAAATTTCATTACATTCGGTCCAATAATTTCGGAGATTACAAACAGACAAACAAAGAAACAAAAGAATTGAAAACAATCTGGTATCTCTTGAATACATTTTTATAAAAAAAATCTATGTACAGATCTTCGACCTCGACAGTTTTAATAAATAGATTGTATTGTATTGTTAGGGGCGAGCGTCGCCGGAGCAAGCGGAGCACGCGGAGCTGGCGGAGCTGGCACTGTCCCCGACGCCAGCGGCGCGCTGCACGCTTCGGCCGCAGGTCGCGTTCGAGCTTCCCTCCGACCCGGATTTCCCATCCATAATCATCCATTCAGTAAGTAACAAATATTTTAAATCCGCATAAATAAAATTACTTCAAGTTTTTTCAACGGACATAACAGTAACTCTGATCCAAAAAGTATAACGTCACTCAAAATGGTTGACCTGTGTAGCACTGATGAGTATGACAAAAAAATCTCCACTTGTTCTAAATTTTATCACAAGTATCTTGGTGTCCAAAATGATCGCGCGCTCTCACCTACGAAAGGTACCAACAGAATAACAGTGCTGTGACGGAATCGCGCTGCAGCAGTGCTGGGATGGGGCCTTAGAGAATAAATATACATAGAGCACGCGCATCGCTCCGCTGCCTTTATGTCAAGCGTAAGCAGATGTTGTATGGGCGGTGAAATCAATAACATTTTTCTTTTTGTATTTGTTCCTCGAGTCATGTGTGCAATTGCAACTAATCACTGCAGATTTCAAAATTTTCTCCAATTAGATTACTTATTTTCACCGGGAAAAACAATAAGCTCTGATAACCATTTGATACTAAACAAACGCGCTGAAGATATTCGGACTGTTTATATCCGTGCTTACAGAATGGGACGTAGCTAGTAACTATATCTATTAACTTCTAATAGCGAGTGGGAGATTACAGGAGGCTTTTTTTATTGACCTAATCGGGCTTCACCGGACGTGTAGGGGAGCGGATTTTCTGGCAAGCTGATTCGTTTAGAGCGGCTGCAGTAGCGCCCATGCCCCCACTTATCCAACCTAACCAGCCACCCGCCTTCGATGATGACGAGAAGGCGGAGTGCCTGGCTGACAGCCTTGCCGCACAGTGCACTCCCAGCGCACTCCCTGCCGACCCCGACTTTTTCAATGAGGTCTCTGCCGAACTCAATCGCAGAGCCTCACTACCCCTATCCAGTCCACCTCTTCCCCGCATCACGGAGAAGGAGGTCAAACAACTTCTTAGGGGCCACCTAAGCGTAAGTCTCCAGGGTCGCGGATGGCATCATCAACCGAATCCTGAAAGTCCTACCTGACAAACTAGTCACCATCCTCACCAATATTTTCAATGCCGCTATGGAGGCATGCATCTTTCCACAAGCGTGGAAGGAAGCTATTGTCATCACAAACCCGGTAAGCCTACCAACAATCCTACTTCCTACCGCTCGATCAGTTTACTCATTAATATGGGTAAAATGTACGAGAAACTCATCCTGTACCGCTTGACTGACCATATTGACACCAACAACCTTCTCCCTAACGAGCAGTTTGGCTTTCGTGCCAAACACTCGTGTGTCCAACAAGTCCACCGTATAGTGGAAGACGATTACGACAATTTACTGAAACCCAAACTCGCGCTGCGCCCCCGCCGCCGGCGGGTACGGGCATTTTTACCTGAAGGGTACCGGAGGAAAATTGAATGAAACATGCTGAACGTACTCGTAGTAGACAGTGGGGAGAAGTATATACTTTATTGAACCAAAAGAGAGCTATTATTACGTGCTAACATATACCTACGTTAAGTGTACGTTATATACCTAAATATTGCTGATCAAGCGAGATGGTCTTTTAAGTGTGTACGTGAGCATCACTACACTACACTTTCCCTTTTAAGGGCATCCCTCCCTTCCCGGGGTATTGCGAAAAAATTTTGAGCATATCACTTGATTCACATTTTTACCTAATATAAAAAATATATGAATTAGTAAATAACTAAATATTCAAAAAAATAAATAAATTAAAAGTACATTAATTTTCATGGGTTCATACGAAACACAAAAAAAAAAGAAATATTGGTAAAAAAGTAAAACAAAAAATATTTAGAAAATACTTTAACCTATTTGGGTCCATCGAAATATTGAAAGAAATACATGAAAGAGTAAATAATACAATTTTTTCTAAAAATATCAATTGAAATAAATTATTGTATTAGTAAGTTCATTAGTTTTGATATTCATAATTTCTTTCACATTATTGTCACTTTACTTTATGGTTCTTTGTACATATTTAATTTATGCATTCATTTTGCTACGCCTATTCCATGCAGTATTTTTGTTGACTTCTCTAGTGTCACGCGCTTCAACCTCGTGTGGGCGTGCGTTCAATGAACTGCATTTTTGCTGTCGCGGTGCTTTCTTCTGCATATTTTATAAGTCTCTTTACTTTAATTAATATTCCGAGTGATTGCAACTTCCTGTGCTAATCCCTTTAATTGAAGATGAGGAACTATCTGTTTAAGCCTTTTTGGCACTAACTTTGTAGTTTGAATTGGTCACGCGTCACGAGGAGCGTTAGCAATAACTTAGCATTAAGTATTAACCTAAAATGTAACTTTTACCTACATTCGTTATACGTTTCGCTCTAGTAAAACAGTGTTTTATTCAATCTCCTGAAACTGGGTAGCAATTAAAAGTCATCTGGCCTGCGGCGTGACTGTGTCAGTGCGTTAAAGTCTGATTACCCTTCACTTCAGACCTAAACAAATAATTTTGGGCCTTTTAGGGTCGTAGACCAGGAGATAAGGAGGTATGAAGGAAGAATGACTACTCTTCATACCTCCTTATCTCCTGGTATACCTACTTAGCTTTTAATCTTTTGATTCAGTCTAATACATTTTTTCTTGACTTCACACTTAGTTTATCCATTTTTAGGGTTCCGTACCTCAAAAGGAAAAAACGGAACCCTTATAGGATCACTTTGTTGTCCGTCTGTCCGTCCGTCTGTCAAGACCCTTTTTCTCAGGAACGCGTGGAGGTATGAAGCTGAAATTTATATCAATTACTCAGGTCTACTGTCCCTTGAAGCTGTGAAAAAATCAAACTTCTAAGCCAACGCAATCAAAAGATACAGCCGTTTATGCCGCAAATTTTCGACACTTGCAAGGGAATCAAAACCTACAGGGTGCTTCCCGTGAACTCAGAATCTTAAAATTTGGTACGAAGCAACGTCTTATAGCATAGATAAAGGAAAAATTACGAAAACTATAAATTTTTAGTTACATCACATAATATATATTTTTTTAATAATTTTAACCTTACTACCCATTTCCTCATAAACGCGTAGAGGTATTAAATTGAAATTCATACCAAATACTCAGGTCTATAATACCTTTAAGCTGTAACAAAATCAAACTTCTATGTCAACGCAATCAAAAGAAACAGCAATTTAAGCTGCATATTTTGAAACTCGCAAGTACTCGCAAGGGAATCAAAACCTAAAGGGTACTTCCAGTCGACCTAGAATCTTGAAATTTGGCATGAAGCAACGTTTTATAGCACACATAAAGGGAAAATTCCGAAAACCTTAAATTTTTAGTTACATTACTTACATCACATAATATATATTTTTTTTTAAATTTTAACCTTACTACGCATTTCCTCATAAACGCGTAGAGGTATTAAATTGAAATTCATACCAAATACTCAGGTCTATAATACCTTTAAGCTGTAACAAAATCAAACTTCTATGTCAACGCAATCAAAAGAAACAGCAATTTAAGCTGCATATTTTGAAACTCGCAAGTACTCGCAAGGGAATCAAAACCTAAAGGGTACTTCCAGTCGACCTAGAATCTTGAAATTTGGCATGAAGCAACGTTTTGTAGCACACATAAAGGAAAAATTCCGAAAACCTTAAATTTTTAGTTACATTACAAAATATATATTTTTTAATAAATATAAACTTATTACTTTTTTCCTCATGAACGCGTAGAGCTATCAAGTTGAAATACTTACTTAGTACTTAGTTACTTAAACGATAAAGAGATCTTTGTCTTAAATTTATGCTCCTCCATCTTTCCCCATTGTAATGTTATGAATTTCATTTTGCAATAAGATTACCATAGTTATGACTCGATTGTCGTAATGAACGAACTTTGTAAACCTTGCAGGTTTGTACGGAACCCTCGGTGCGCGAGTCCGACTCGCACTTGGCCGGTTTTTAGATCATATTTCAGGTCGTAACTTAAACGTAAGTAATACACAAATTGAAGTAAATTTCTCTTTTTACAGGCTTTTTAGACAATTTGAAGGACGCACAACGACAGAGGCTCCAGAAAGAAGAACCAGACTGCACGGCGCGCACGCCCCCTCCACTGCCGCCCAAACCTACACTTGTGTAGACGCTGGTCGCTGATATTTAGAATTATTACATTAACCATTCCCAAAATCATGAAATATCCAAACTAAGGATAAGCATCTAATAACCGCAAATAGGTTATTTTTCTATGACAGGTCTGTTCTAGAAAATATCAGACACTGTGAAATTTTAACAACCTAGTGAAGACTTCTAGAAGCTTGATTATCGACGAAACACAAGTACCTACCTGAAAAGTGAAGAAAGTGAAAAAAAGTGAAGAAAAGTGTGAAGAGAAGTGTGAGTTAAATATGAATCGGAATGTTAATTTATCACCCAAAAGTGGTTTCCATGTTTCTAATTTAGACAATCATATTATAAATATAATTATGTTGTTAGTATCATAGGAAAAATATTAAATTTATTATACATAATATATGATTGTCTATTAAGGCCTCGTTTCTGGAGACGCGAGGCGTAGAGCGGCGCGTGTGACGTTTTGTCCGTTCGCGGTGCGTGCAGCGAGCGGCTCGCGTCATCGCACACGCAAACACAATCATAAAGCCATCCGCGGGCTCCGCCACAAAACACGCTCAATTTAAAGCAAACGGATGAACAACCGCTTCTCCGTAAACGCACTTATTCAACGTCATAATGTTTAAATTCGCGCCGCATCTCCAGAAACGAGGCCTTAGAGGGCGATGACTGAGATGGTCATATTTTGCAACTCAATAGTATTTTTTATACTATAATCTCCAAAAATAGCAGAGGTGATTAGTGAATGAAATGTAAAATAATTAAATTATATTTATATTAAGCATTAATCGTTTAATAATTATTGGTACATTTTTATTTTGCCTGTAACTACTTAATTTTGATTTTTGTGAAACTACAATAACGAAAATTAGATCTTCCCTGTATTGTGTTATTTTGCAAAAAATTTTTTTTATTGTTTTTGTGTAAATATAGAACAGAACCCATTTACGTTTTTGTTTTATTTTTGTTTTATGCTTTTTTAAATAAGGAGGCATCCATAAATTACGTGAGGTATTCTTGATGATATTTCTTAAGATATTTTCTCTATAGTAAACGTGTTGAATTATTGAAAAAATAAAATCAATTTGTTGTATTACTTTAAGACTAGCAAAGCCTGGTATTTGAGAATATTACCGTAAATTAAAATCACAGTGATAAAATTAAATGATAATACTTTTATAACATTTATTGAAATTCAGAAATAATATTTCACGCATTTTACATCGTTTTCTGTGCTAGAAAAAGGGCTAGGACTTCCCCTGCGAGTGAGATATCTACAGAATGATTAAGCTTGATTCCCTCCTCAAGTGTGATTAATGGACGCCCTATAGTGTTAAGCACCAGTCTGCAACAGACCACTGTGATTATAGAATTCCATTATACATTTATACCATATCGATTTATGACATTAGTGTCATACAGACAATTGGCTCAACTAAAAAAAAAACAACACTGGCGTGGCCGCTAAAATTTCTTTTAAGTTGACAATCAACAAGCCTGTCCTTTTTCGTTCTTAAGAACGTGAAAGGGACATAATAATACGTAGTAGCATAATATGTAGAATCAGGTCCAATGGGCCCAACGGGCCCGATTCTACATACTACGCTCTAACTTAAAATTTAAAATCATATGTCCCTTTCACGTTCTTAATGACACAGATATTATTTTTTTAATAAGTATCAAGGACCATTTATTCATCGTCGTTTATGATTAAGAAAATGCATTATAAATTAGTAACTACAATAAAGCCTCTTTGCCCGATAAGTAAAATAAAAAACCTCTTCATATTGTGGAATTAAGTGGAGGAATTAATTTTATAATGGAACTTGTTGCCATAAACTAATATATACACGTGGCGGCTACATGCGTGTGATTAATATTATTGATTAATATTATCATCATTAACCTCCAAATCAATAAAAGCAAAGAATATGTAATAAGTAGTGAATAGGACATCCAGGGTTTAAATAGTTATTTTGTACATAAACAGAGGAGGCTCTGTATTATACCTACTATAGCTACCCCAATATTCAATGATACGACTCCGTGTGAATTACCTAAGTAGGTACTACACATTAATAAATGTAATTTTTAGTAATATTATAAAGAGGAAACTACTGAACCGATTTTAATGAGACTTGGTACTAAGACAAATGTCTCATTCCCACGTGAAAAACTGTTTGGCGGAAAGTTCATATATGAACCAGTAGGCCTACTATTGTAAGTAGCGACAGGCTCGAGAAGCTGTCAAACGCGACATATTAACAGAACTGCTATGGCTCTAATGTCACTATGTCGCGTTTGACAGCTTCTCGAGCCTGTCACTACTTACATAGTAGGCCTACTGTGAGAATAAAGATCAACTTGTCTCTCCTAAGCCTTCAAACTAGTATTTTATAAATAAAATACCTACTTATAATTATAACGCTATAAAAACATTACTTACTTAGCCTGCTGAAGCTAGACCGAAGGAACGCAAAATATATCATTTAATTTTATTATATATAATTTTTTTTATTCTGGTTTTTATAACTATTTGGGTTTTATTATTTTCTTTTTTTGATGCGTTTCTTCGGCTTAACCTGTGGCTTAACTAGATACCAGGATATTTTTATAGTGTTAATACCTTTGATGTGATGAGACGAGTCAAATAGTTTTCCTATGTCCCTATTTTTCAACCTTTTACCTAGAAATTAAGGAATGTGTTGACTTGACTGACATGGAAAAAGAGTACCTACTTATTAATAATTTTATATTTTCTTTGATAAAAATACTTTTAAATACCTACATGTTAATGATTTCAAAATCTTGATACGAGTAAACACAATTACAATAAATGTAAAGAACTTTTAATATTGTTGAACCTGCCGATACAGGCAGGCATTACACTGGGTGCCGAGTGCGAGTTTTGCAACCAAAGTAAACGCGCTCGATAGCGACAGCGTAAACGCGATTTTGTATGGAATTGAAACTACGCCATCTGTAGACAGTTCGCTGAACTAAAATTTCTCCATACTAAATGCTCGTTTACGTTGTAGTTATCGAGCGCGTTTCGTGAGTAAAAAACTCGCACTCGGCACTCTGTTAATTAACGTTTTTAATTAATTAATTAATCGGTAGGTAAATAAGAAATTATCGTTTAATGTGAAAGAGTGTTTATAAATGAGAACGCGTCTCGAGACGGTCGTTTATTGACTACTTCTAATACTTATAGTTACGTACATGTATGTATGTAGGGGTAAGGTGAGCCGCACACTACACCTCCCCCCTTGAAGAAAAAAAAATACAAAGGACTTTCTTTTATCTCTAACTACTTCTTAAAATTTAGAAAGTGTATGTTTCTTAAAAATATTGTAAATTCCCAAATAAAATTGTTAGTTTTGATAGTTAGTTTTTTATTTTATGTTCTTACAAATTTATTACCAAGAAAAATTATATATATAACATTTAAAATCTCTTATTTTATGCCAAACAGTGAATAATAATTATACTTTCTGGTTATTCAAGTTAATTTCCAACATTTCTCGTTTATTACTTTGAATACAAAAAAAAATCTCTGTAAGTACTTTAGTTATATTGTCTTACAAAAATTAAATATTTTGTAGTACTTATTTAATTCTATTTTATATTACTTTCTAAATCTAAGTACCTATGTGCTGTTGTTGGTAATCTTTTTATTAAATTATTTCATTGTCATTTCTTTGTCTTTCTAAGTATAACAATGTTCTGTCCCTGGCAGGGTCACCATGCGATGATGGACGAACCTGGGGGAGTGCTTATAAATGAGACAGTGTGTAGTCTCAAGACGGTCGTTTATTGACTACTTCTAATACTTATAGTTACGTACAAAGGTGATGAACCGGAAGTAAAACAAAACAGAGATTTCCATTTGACGTTGACTGTCACATCTAATAATGGATGAATCACACTGGTACTTCTTAATTTATTCGAATAATAGGGATGTTGACGGGCTTGTCAAAAGCGCTTCTATTTATGAAATGTCTAAAAACAATATTCAAATCCGGGCTTTTAAAGGTAAGACCGCACTAGGCGTAACTGAACTGCAGCGGAACTGCGCGACACGAGTTGGTCAGTTGATCAACTTTGCCGCGCAGTACAGTTGCCGCGTAGTGCGTGTTGTCTCATATAATTTCATACAAAGAATATTTTGACGCGCAGTTCCGCTGCAGTTCAGTTACGCCTAGTGCGGTCTTACCTTAAATCCAAATCAATTTATATTCTACTAGCTTCCCGCCGCGGTTCTACTTGCGTTAATAGTTTTTCTTTACCAAGATCTATTCTATCTTTGTTGCCAAGTATCACCAAAATCGGTTCAGTAGTTCTGGAGCCTATTCGATTATTAGGAATATTTTAGGTATTTTTTTACACCTTAAGTTTACATTATTGAAGTTTTAGTAAGGATCCCTCATTTTTTTTAAATAAAATACTTATGGCCTATGTTACTCAGGGATCATGTAGCTTCTCAACAGTGAAAGAATTTTTGAAATCGGTTCAGTTGTTTCGGAGCCTATTCGATGCAAATCAACAAACAAACAATAAAACCTTTCCTCTTTATAATATTTGTTTCAAATAATCAGAATTGTCTGTCAGATATTATTATGTCATAAAGAAGATTATAAATGGTTTCTTCCTTCCTAAACTCTAAAAACTTCTTACAGGAAAATTCATACAAAGAGAATATATTAGTCTACATTCTCTTTGGACGAGTTTTCCTATAAAAATCAAATGATAGATTTTGTGTGACGTAACAATAGTCAATTTGTCATTCATTCGTAATTCTTCGGAATACGAATTTTGAAATACGATCTGCCCTATACGACGGAATCATGAGAGTCTAGTGACTTTGATTAAATTGTTAGTTAAACGTAGATACATATATACATCCCTTTCGGGCATTAAATTTTTCACTTTGTTTCGTCTTTAATGGTCACTTAAGTACGTTGCTGTTTGTACATGTATGTATGTATGTAGAGGTAAGGTGAGCCGCACACTACAAATACCAATATGGGTATTTTTGTGTCTTAAAATAATTGGTTATTAAATAATGGCCTCAATTCTGCCGCCGTGGCCGCTAAAATCTCTAAATTTATGTTGTTGGTCTCTTTCATTCATATGGGAATCGAAAAGGATTGGGAGAT
Organism: Teleiodes luculella; assembly: GCA_948473455.1. Classification (NCBI taxonomy): domain Eukaryota; kingdom Metazoa; phylum Arthropoda; class Insecta; order Lepidoptera; family Gelechiidae; genus Teleiodes; species Teleiodes luculella. The sequence continues at coordinate 28,690,227 of OX419582.1, read as the reverse complement.
GAATTAATTTAATTTTGAATGAATGACATTTAAAATAAGCAGCGCAACTGTCAAATTCAGCTTAATTTAGTTGGGATGTTTTTAAATTCCTGCTAAATTACGCGTAAAATCGATGTTTGACGTGTCTAAATGTAGGTTGGCAATCAATCACCTGTCCCTTTTCGTTCTTAAGAACGTGAAAGAGACATAACAACTTAAATTTAGATATTTTAGCGTACCTACTGTACTTCATGTAAGTGATAAATAAAAGTGGCCAAATGCGAGTCGGACTCGCCCATGAAGAGTTCCGTAAACTTCCATAGCAGCAAGTAACATAATTTAAAAGTCCTTGTAGAGAAATATATTTTTTTCTATTTTTGTGTGAAAATCTTAATGCGGTTCACAGGATACACCTACTTACACCTAGTTTCAACAGTATAGTTCTTATATTTTCGGAAAAAAAGTGGCTGTGACATAGGCACGGACTGACAGGACGAATTCATCAGTTTTTGCCATTTGGAACTACGGAACCCTAAAAAGAGTTGTTATCGAAATGTAATGCTATCAATCGCCAGGACGAGGAAGATTGGTCCCTCTATTATAGATAGAGAGAGAGAAGTTGAGAGCAACATCACAAAATAAAACTACCTGTGAATAATTCAAACACTATTTACTACATATGATCTGTACATTTAATTTGCCGCTAAGGCCGGGGCCGTCCCCTCTGCCTCCACTAAAGCTGTTTCTTCAACGGGCTCTGGCGGGTTCATTACTCTGGTTAGCTTTGACGGCTCTTTGGGTGGGGCCCAATCAGGTATGATTTTGTCGTGGATGCGCCAAGTTCCGTACAAATTGGACAGATGTTTCTCAAAGACCACGTACTCGAGAACATCTTTCGCGATGATTTCGCTGCCATGGATAAGCCGCCCGAAACGATCGTACACTGCGAGTTGTTGGCGCGAGTGAAATCTCACTGTTAACTGTAATACAATACAAACAATAGGATAATTTAATGAGAATGATTATTCCCTAGTTACGTTAATATGTTGGATAAGAATGGACTCAATTCATGTATGTGGACACTATGACCTTAGGAACGCTGTTATTCCGTAACAGTAAAAGAGAATTTTTTTGAGCGAATCCAGTCTCGTGTACTGGCTCCTATATATCTTCAAATATAGTAAATAAGGTGGAATAGTACAGTCAAGGGCTGATCCAACTGAACCCAAGGATCGCGATTCTCTCTCTTATTGAATGGTGCAAAGTCCAAAGTGTTCAACTTAACATGAACTTGATGTACAGTAGGCAGCACATGCGGCTGGACATGTTGACCTTCAGAGCGCCGTTATACCACAGAATGTTACACCGTAGCAGTAGAAACGAGTTTCGTAGTGCGAGTGTCCAGCCGCAAGTGCTGCTTACTGTACCATACCTATTGTTTCGACTTTCGTCCTATTTCTACAAAAGTTTTGCATATCGATTTAAATCATCTCTTAAGCAACCCAATTATACTCGTACTTTTTTCCGTTACAACTAACTATTCCGTATGAATTTCCAAAATTGTAAAGGTTATATTAATAATTATAATAGTCAATCTTCACAATTTTCACAAAAATGGCCGTAATTTATCAAGGTTTTTAGATTAAACAGGACTATTTTAATCGCAGCTAAGATAAATCAATTTAGCATATTTACGCGTAGAATAGCGAAGTGGTTTAGCGACACCTAAATAGGTATATTTATAGATTTTAGCGGCTACGCTGGAATTGAGTCCAATGTGTAATTAGTGTTAAAAACCTAAAAACATACTTTTAATTCATTCTATATTTAGATTTTTTAGTAAGATACTCATTAGCTTGGTTGGTATTGCACTACACTCTACCTGCGACGCACAGAGTCGCGGGTTCGAACTCCGTCTGGCGTAAGCATTCCTCTGATGAGTCTCCAGTGTCCTAAGATTACTGTGTTTGTCTCGTTTATCGATGTTGCATATTATTATTTATACTTATATGTAGTTTGTTTGATTTGTAGAAATAAATGAATCTATGATTGAATATTCACCTGTCCAAAAATATTTTCCTTGCTAACGACATCAGTGCAGCGGGCGTGCACGATCCGGGGTGGTTCTAGCGAATCCAGGAACTTCCATCTCAGCGTCCTGTTGGCGGTGTTGTGCCTGAACTCAGGATACGCTTTCTCTGTCACGTAAAGCCTCAGCGACTGCTTGTCGTTATTTACTAAGCTCTCGTGCGCCTTTATATACAAATCCTGGGCCTTTTGTAAGAACTCTGTCTTGTCAAAGTCTTCTTCAAAAGACTTGATCTTGCGTATGGCCATCACAGACTTGGATTTTTTCTCCAGTAGTTCTACAGTTTGTTTTGCACGAGTCGTGGATACAACTGAAGCCTTACCATCTCCCTCCGGCGGCACGTAAGCTTCAAAAGTTCCACCTGTAATGTAAGAAAAAATATTAAACAAAAGATCTAATTACATAATTCAAATAAATAGCAACCCAGGCTCATACATAGGCCATATGGATTTAATTAAATAAACTTAATTTGTCCAGCAGTGGATGTCGCGTTAGGTACTTAACGGACATTAGAATAATGGTCGTGCAAAGTCCAGAATAGTCAGCTTAGCGTGTTCCTGACTGTACAATAAGAATATAATATAGAATATAGTAGAATAGTCATCCAAACCAATTATAATTAAGTTCCTTCTTACACACAAAAAATAACAACCGAGTTAGTTTATTGGTTAATTATTTCATCCTCATCAATAACATTTTGCTCAATGTATTTATCACTACATAGTATAAAACAAATTTGCTTTCTCTGTCACTATGTATGCTAAAATCTTTAACTACGCAACGGATTTTGATGTTGTTTTTTTTAATAGGTAAATTGATTCACTAGGAAGGTTTATATGTATAATACATACATAATATACTTAAGGATAACCCACAATAACCATTTTCCCGTGCGGAGCCGGGGCAGGTCGCTAGTTAATAATAATTCCTATATTTACGGTCAAGTAAACACGCGGACCGCGATTCTCTCCCTTATTCAACGGACATAAGAACGGTGCAAAGTCCAGTGTTCAGCTTAGCTTACTCTTGACTGAACTGAATGAACCTGAACCCCTAAAATACTTATTTACCTAAATAATATAGACATAGACATAGACATAGACAAACATTTATTCAGCACAAAGACACACTTTACAGACAAATAACAGTACAACAATGAAACTGATAAAAAAAAGAAGAAAATAGTGTGTCACAAATGCTAAAAAGGCCACAGCTCAGCGCGTGATCCGCCTTAGCGAATCGCTGATATTCTGCTGCGGCCTAAAGATATATGAAGGTAATTATTTATGTTCAATGTTTACCTACTATTTAGTTGTATTGCATCAGGTTAGTGAGGTAGGTATAAGCTCGAAAACCACACAATAAGCAACCCAGCAAGGTACTTCTGTTAGTTTAGACTGATTGGAAGAGTTTTATGGAAACCCTGATACAAGAAATACGAGGGGCACACCGAAATGATCGGGAATGCGGTACTTAGCAAAGAGTTAGCTAAAACCTCTTTTTAATGTGCATTCACTGGCCATTTACAAACTAAAATCATGTACTATGCGTGCCAAATAAGAATAGGATCGCGTTTGCAGCTAACGTTACGAGACAGATGTCAAAATACGACCGAAAAGTACAGTCTACAAAAAAATCAAATGATTTATTTATTTATTTATTTAACCATTTATTGTACACAAAAACATACAGAGGACAAATACATAATAGAGATACGACACAACAGGTCTGCTTATTTCTGAAGAAATATCTTACAGCAGACCCAGGAAAGTGAAAGGACATATAAGCAAGTCGCGAGTAAACGTGCACAAAACAGAAAATACAGATAAGAAATATTACACCTATGTTTACACAAACAATATGGGAACTATACAATACATAAATTGATACAATACAATATACCTACTTTATCGAATAAAAATACATACTTAAATCTACCATAATTATAATATACTACTTAAATACTAAATAAATAAATACAATAAAAATGGATCACTTCGACAAAGAAAAATAGTGATCTTTAACTCGTCTCTTAAAGACAGCGATAGAGGGACTATCACGGACAGTGTGAGTGAGGGAGAGAGTTCCATAACCTACAAGAGTGGACAGTGAAAGAAGAGGAATAGAATTTAGTCTTGTGAAACGGAAATGACAATAAAGAGCGGACAAGAGAACGACAGGGCTTGTCTCGGGGGTACATATAGCTGAAACGTTCTCTCTCGCAAATATGAAGGAACGGATGGATTATGTAGGACATTGTAAAGGGCCAGTAGTACATGAGGTTTCCTGCGAAAGCGAATTGGGAGCCACTTGAGCTGTGAAGGAAATGTGATACATGGTCGTATTTTCGCAACCCAAGAATAAAACGAATTGCTAGATTCTGGAGAATGATATGAATATATAATAATTAATTTGAATTAAATGATAGAGATAACACAAGCACAACAAACAGCAAAATAGTAATATTATTACTGGTCGCACCGATAGACGCGTCTGTGTTGCCAGATTATGTGGATTTTTGTGATTTAGGTTACCTCGAAGAGAGTTGGCCACACTGAAAATTCCTAATATGATTCTAATATGATTATTTTAATTATGTTAATTAATAATTTAGGTATGCAGGTATGCATAAAAATCACGAAAATTCACATAATCTAGCAACACGGACGCGTCTGTCGGTGCAGTAATAATATTACTATTTTGCTTATTGTTGCGTTATCTATAAGATTTAATTTATTGAAATTAATTATTATATATAAAAATTATTACATTTTCTTGCAGACTGTACAAAGACATTTGGTGGCATTTGTCTCGTGAGCTGCAAACGCGATCCTATTCTTATTTGGCACGCATAGTATTCTTTTTTTGAAAAAATAATTGTTCTTTTTTTAATTACGGTTTCAAATTGACACGTCGACAGAAAAAATGGAGCTCTCGCGTGAAAATTTTCGTGCCATAATTTACCATAACTTTCGCCGGGGTTTATCTCAAGATGAATGTCTTAGTGAGCTTATTTCTATTTATGAAATGGAAGCGCCTAGTCAAACGACTATATATCGGTGGTATGCGGAGTTTCGACGAGGTCGGTCCTCTCTGGGTACCATACTTTCGGCGGGTCGGCCAAAAACAGCAGTGACGCCTGAAAATGTCGTCGCTGTGCAAAAAATAATAAAAGAAGACCGACATGTGACATATGACCAGATCCGGGCAATCATATCATAGGCATTGGAATGACTGCAATTCAAACCATTTTACATAGTGAGTTGGGTGTCAGAAAACTAGTTTCCAGATGGGTGCCTCACAATTTGTCGGAAGAGCAAAAGGCGACTCGTGTCGATTGGTGCCGGTCTACTCTAGAACGATTCGATGGAGGGAAGTCTAAAGCTGTATACAATATCGTCTCAGGTGACGAATCGTGGATATATTCATAATGAGCCAGAAAGGAAGCATCAATCTGCAGTTTGGGTCTTCGAAGGCGAGGTCAAGCCGACGAAAGTTGTTCGGTCCCGCAGCGTGTCCAAGAAAATGGTCGCTTGCTTTGTGTCGAAATCAGGACATGTGGCCACAGTGCCTTTGCAGGAACGTAGAACGGTTACCGCTGAGTGGTATACTACGGTTTGTCTGCCACAAATATTTTCAGAACTTCGAAAAAGTAACCCAGCTCGTCGGATCATCTTACGCCATGACAATGCGAGCTCCCATACCGCCCAACGAACAAATGATTATTTAAACCACGAAAACATTGAATTAATGACTCATCCTCCATACAGCCCTGACCTGAGCCCCAACGATTATTTTACATTCCCCAGAACGAAAGATTTATTGCGAGATTTGAAGACCCAGAAGCAGCTGTGGAAGCATACAAATCGGCTCTTTTGACTACCTCCGCTTCAGACTGGAATTACTGTTTTAATGACTGGTTCGAAAGAATGCGAAAGTGTATTATATGTAAAGGATAATATTTTGAAAAACAATAAAATATTTATTTTGGTTCCCTAGTAAATACTTTTTTATATTCCCGATCATTTCGGTGCGCCCCTCGTAGGGACAATAACATCAGTCAAATCTGTGGTTAAAACCTACAAGATATTGGCAAAAACAAAATAAGATTGGTCTAATAAGAAGACCAGATAGGACCTTCACACACTCAGCCCAGAAGACTAGAACTCCTTGCTGTGTGCACTTTTTCGGAAAGCTGATTCGAAAGTCATTGGAAATAAGGTAATCCAAGTCTTCCATTGAGGACTAAAAATGAAGTGGCATCCAGACTTACTCTGGAATGCATTGCTGCCCAAAATAAACTGGGCAGCACAAACTCAGTGTCCTAGACTGGGCACGACTGGGTGCCAGGATTCTCTGGAATTGGAGGGAACGAGGCGGCTGATGAGCTGGCAAGGGAGGGCTCCGAAGCGCTTGACCCATTGGATTGGAGCCTATGCTCGGGGTGCCGAAATCCGGCTCAAGACGCCAACTGGTGACTTGGGAAATTCACCAAGCACACATTCAAAAACTCTGCTATTTCCACGTCTCCTACCCAAAAAAAAAAGGTTACGTATTAAAATCTCTAAAGTTGATATATCTAAGGTCGTAATACCTATGGACGCTCGCTGCGCTTGCCCACATCGCTTCTGCCATACCCTTCGTGTTAGGTTATACATGAACCTCAACTAACCTTACCTTACCTAAACCCAGTTTAGCCTAGGCAAAACTAGTTTCGAATCGGAACCAGAAGAAATCGGCCAAAAAACCCGGTAACATTATACTATAATAAGGCAATTTTGGTTATTCAAAACACGCAAATACCAGGAATTGTTTTAAAGTTAACCCTTCGTTTATGAGTTTATTTAACTTTAGACATTGGAAACTTAGGTCTAACAAAGATTAGATCAAACAATTCGTAAATGTTTTAAAATTAGACCTGTCCATTAGTGTCCATAGGTGTTTGATACTTTAGACCTTTCATCCCATAGGTGTTTTAAAATTTAGGCCTTTCGTCCATAGGCATTACGACCTTAGATATTTAAACTTTAGAGATTGTAATACATCTTCTTCATATTTAAGAGCCTCGCTCTTGTCGGTGGAGTCTACGCCACTCTGTTCTGTTTTCCGTCCTCTTTTTGATCTCCTGATACGACACGACATCTATTCCTTCCTTAATTTGGTCCATATATGTCCTTCTAGGTCGTCCTCTCTTCCTTTTCCCTTCTATCTTTCCTTCAATGATGTTTCTGACAAAGTCGTCGTGTCGTATCAAGTGACCCAGCATCTTCCCTCTTCTATCTGCAATGATCCCCAGAATAGTCCTTTTCTCATTCACAAGTTGTAAGACATCTTCGTTGCTTTTCCTTTCTGTCCAGCTGATTTTCTCCATTCTTCGCCAACACCACATCTCAAAGGCCTGCAATCTTTCCCTGTCACGTTGTGTCATTATCCACGTTTCACTTTCGTACAGCGCAATGCTCCAGATATACACCTTGATGAGACGTTTACGGATCTTCCTCGATTGTAATACATAACCAAAAAAAAATGTAACTGGTTAAATGTTAGGTTCAAAGATATTTACTCTTTTGAGAATCTTTCAATTCACTTAGATGTGTACAAATAACAGAAGTACCTACTAATAATTATATTCTTTGTATAAACATAGGCAGCAAAAGAAGGCTAAGTAACAGACATAAAAAATAAATAGGTAAGTGGGTAACACTATTATTAGAGTAGACTAAAGTACTCACTATAGCCCTGACTGGGCATATGAACAGAATGGGCTCAATGGAAAACTCTTACTGTAGATTCTGGGCAGACAAAGTGGAGACTTCACTTCACATCCCTTGTAAATATGATGCTCTCATCAATAAAAAGAGTCAGTTGCTGGGACATATTTGACCCCCTGAGAAGCTTGCACTCTGAATTCCACCAAACCCGTTAGCTTCCTTAAAGCTGTAAGTTTGGAAGACGCTATTTAGCCAATGAGGGCTGACTACCATAGATCCTCTTGGTTCGCAGAGGTCTTTGGGTAGCTATTGTCCTTTCCTTTTCTACCTAAATCATAATCATAATCAAGGTACTCATTCAGCCTGTAGGTAGCAGTTTTAACCAGGTCTGGGAGGAAGGGGATTTTAAAGAAAATTTAATTAAATACAAGCCAACCTGTTGCTGCGATATAGAAAGGTCGCTCCATCCATGGTCTGGTCGGAAGTAAGCCACGTTCTTTCATCTTTTGTCTGATTTTCTGTGTAGACATCTTTTCAGTGTCTTCATTGTAATCTGGCAAATCTGCTTTGAAATACTTTTGAGCACGAAGACGCTTAAACTTAGGGATCCAGTGCTTAGAGGTGGTTGTGCGAGCTGACTGCTTCATCAAGAGCAGTGGGTTTAGGAGGAGACTGCCCATCTGCAACTAAAACATTATGATTTTAAATAACTGAATTATAAACTACTATTTAGGCGTCAGCCCAAGTTTATAGTTAAAACAAATGGGTTATTTCCCGTCTGTAAATTAATCGCAAACTTTGGTGGTACATTTTAGCAGATTTTTAGATATGAAAATAGTTTTATATGGTTTGAATTTGGGGCGGGGTATTATGCTATGTGAACACATTACGCTGTGTTCTGGAAATTCTTTACATGGGTATCATGCAAGAAAAATGTACCACCGTAACCAGCAATTAATTTACAGTCTTGTAACTACCCAAAATAATTTTGCCAGTTAGTTTGCTATGGTAAGATTTCACCATGACACCCTTTCAAAATACCTATCAAAAAGTTTCGCTTGAATGATGGCCTGGTAGCCTAGTTCGAAGTACTTCTGCCTGCGAAGCACAAGGTCGCGGGTTCAAATCTCGCCCAGGGCAAACATTCGTGTGATGAGCACTTGTTTTTGCCTTGTGTCTGGATGTTGTATGTACCTATATCAGCTGTCTGACACCCATAGTACAGGCTCTGCCTAGTTTGGGGTTAGATGGCTGTATGTGAGATATCCCACATATAGGCATTAGCAGTTCACATTGGCAAAGAGTTTTAGAGGTTGTAATGAAACTTTGATAAGGTATTTGAACGCACGAAAGGATTATAAGACAAAAAATTAATCATTTATAAGAATAAATAGAAAATCTATAGCCTTGCAGAGCGCCGACAAGCTATTCACTAGTCATATAAAATAATCTTACCTTAGCCAAAACAGTATTTGCCATGATGAGTTTAAAATATATATTATACAAATGAAAACTAGTAACGATGAATAATGCCCAGTAGTTTATTAGGTAATTCGTAGAATTATGCAAAAATTCAATTCAGTTCGCAACGGGAGAAATCATTATTTTTTCTCTTTGGGAGAAATTGGTGTTGGTAGGCAGGCTAGTGCAACTAGGAACATCCAAACAGATCTATGGAGTTTGCGTGGCAAATAATGGCGGATATCGCTGTCTCAGTTGCTCAATTTTAGTTTCTCTTTCTATTGACAGATCGGCCATGTTGTTTGTTTGAAAGCTTGAACATTGAGTGGTTTACAATTTTTTGTGCCGATTTAAAAATTAAGTAGGAGATAAAGATAGTAATTTTCACGTGATTTTAGTTAATCAGTTACCAGTGAAGAAGAGGAGCAAAAATGCCCCCAAAAAAACGATTCTTATCATGTGAAATATGTGGTGAACGAATATGTCGCCGTGACCGTGAGAAAAGAAAGTTTATGGCAAAATTTCCTTTGGATGAGTCTCGGTAAGCATTCAATAATTAAATAGTCATTACTAAGTTTAAAAGCAGCATGTAATCAGGCCAAACACACATACCTACAAACATATTTAATTTTTGTCCTTACTTTGTGAAATAGTGATGTCCATTAAAACTATCGATAAAGAGTCGGGATCTATACTTTTCGAGACGGGAGTTGGAGTATACGCTTCGAAGCCCTTTGAAAGGACGAGAAAAAAATAAGGGACGGTTTTTTTTTGGTTGTTTTTTTTTAGGACTTAGTATTTTTTTTAATATTTTATTTTTCATTTTAAACGTATAGAAGGGTCCAATACAAACACTTTTTACCCTATGCAGTTTTAGGCTAGGATGCACCTAGGCTGAGTTATGCCCAGGTTTATCTTAGACCTAGTTTTTTTTAATACAAAATAACATTCGTCATTTGTCCGCATTTGTCTACTATCTCACCTAATGGTAAGTGACGATGCAGACGATGATAGTACATGCTTGCCTAGATAATGCCTATTCACTCATCAGACAGAAGTTTTTCCCAACTGTCAGTGACAATCATAATCAACAGCTAGCTTTTGTCACAAGCTATGACATGCCACAAGACACTAAACTGACTATGGCTATGGTATTACTGACATGAGCATAAAATTCAGACATAATCCTTCTTCAACAGATAAGAATGTTTTTTTTTTATAATTTCAGATGCCGGCAGTGGGTGAAATACGTTGGAAAAGAAGATTTGGTATATGTCCCAATAGAAAAATTACATGCATTGAAATATGTATGTTGCGATCATTTTGAAAGAAGAGCATTTAATAAGAAAAATAATCGGCTCAAAAAATCTGCTGTACCATCAAAAAATTTAAAATTCAAACCACTCCCTGATGCTATGTTGCTTGAATTTCCCTGCCATATCTTCAGTGAAAATGAAGTCTCAATACCTCAGGTTGAAGCAAGCACTGAATTCGGTCATATTGGTAATACTTCAAATCTTTATTTGGAAACATGGCAACCGTACAATATATTTTTATTATTTTACGAACAAGTATCACTCATTTTAAATGTCAACGTGACTTACTTATTTAAACACAAACAAATAATAAACAAGTAAGTCGTGTTAACATTAAAAACTTACAAAATAACTTAAAACTTACAACAATTTGCAGACATGTTTAGCCAAAGACAGGTTGAAGTTAGTTCACAGAGTTTATGCATGGATGTCTCCTACAATGTCTCCCAAGAACCTTGCCCCACTCTACCCCACCTTGCCATACTATTACTTGCTACTTGGGGCCACCACTTAGCGCCGCCTTAAATTCTACGGATTGGACCGTTTGCGAACTTGACTGTGCGAACTGGACCACTGGATAATATAAATTATATAAATTGTAAATAATATAATTTTATTACTCCACATTTGTGTTCTTTATTTAAGTCGGGTAAAGCTAAGTTGGCGGTAGAAAAATAGCAACTCCAATCGAAACTGGCATTTATTTGTATTATTTTTTGAGTTGCTACTTTACCTCCGTCATCTTAGCTTTGGCTGACTCTGTCCTAAAAATCATAAAAAATATAATTTATGAACCGCCATAACACTGGGTCCGTTTATCGATATCGATAAAATTCTAGTAACCACTAAGTGACAGCACTATTCTGTCGGTTACTTCTGTTAGGTTGGTAGTATTGACTTTTGACGTTCTTCTGCTTTTCTGTTGGTTGGTATTAAAATGCCATGTAAATTGATCTTATTGGCTACAACCAGCCACAAAGGAAGTCCTCACTCTTAAAACGTAGTGTATTGTATTCTCTTGGTTGGTAGGTACCTACCTACTTTTTTCATTTTTTTTTTTTTGTTTCATTCTCCCTTATGTGAAAGGCAAAGGGATCTAAGCCCATACAGCCTCCTAGTCTTTAGTACCTAGTTTCTTGCATTGTCCAAGTTTAATGTCTTCATTTCGTCACAGTATAAATATAGTAATGTACTCGTCTTTAGTCATTTCTTGCATCTATGTTAAACTTCTTCAGTAGTTTCATTTCTTGTTACGGGATCATTGGAATGCAAGGGTGGTTCTTACATTCCAATGATACTGAAGTTTAACGCGGGGTATCAAACCAGAAACAGCTAACTACTCATTATTTCTCACTTTCATTGAATAGTTCTTCTTTAACGGCACATTGGTGTCGATTCGATGTTGGCCAATGCACTAATCTTAACTAAATTTTAACTAAAATTTAGTTTAGATGTGTCAGATGACATATTTAGCTATTCGGAACGCACGACTTAACTTAATTTTGTATGGAATCTGACAGGACTAAAAATAAGTTGAACTTTTAGCTATTCGGGAACGACTATTCAACTGTCATTTTAAGTTCGTTATCTGTCATTTTTAGGTGTTTTGAACTTAAAATGGTCTTAATTTATAACCGTTTTTTTAGGTGTAGACTTAATATATTTTGTAAGTTTTGAGGTTAACAAACTAGGAAACCGAGTAAAAATTAAAATAGTGATGAGTTGCTTCAACCAATCTCCTTTCGCTAATCCTGGATAATTACTGAATCGCTCATCCTCAGTTAGGTCAGCGGGGTCGGTCGAGTCTTTCAGCTAAAAACTCTATCAATCGTACAAGCAAGAGCATGCTAAGTAGACCACTTTGGATTTTGCATCTTTCTTATGTCCATCGAATAAGGAACAGAATCGCAATCGCGTTGGCCCAGCTTAGCCTTCACTTAACAGTAGGTACGTACAGAAGCCAGCACATGCGGTTGGGCACTTTCACTACGAAATTCATCCCTACCGCTACGGAATACGGGCGCTCTCAAGGTCATAATGTCCAGCCGCATGTGCTGGCTTCTGTACGTACTGTTAAGTGAAGGTTAAGCTGGGCCAACGCGATTGCGATTCTGTTCCTTATTCGATAGACATAAGAAAGGTGCAAAATCCAAAGTTATCTGCTTAGCATGCTCTTGCTTGTACGATTTATGGAGTTTTTAGCTGAAAGACTCGAGCGACCCCGCTGACCTGACTGAGGATGAGCTATTCAGTAAATATTCAGGATTAACGAAAGAAGATTGGCTGAAGCAACTCATCACAATTTAATTTTTTCCCGATTTCCTAGTTTGTTAACCTCAAAACTTACAAAATATATTAAGTCTCCACCTAAAAAAACTGAACTAAATTAAGGCCATTTTAAGTTCAAAACACCTAAAAATGACAGATAACGAACTAAAAATGACAGATGAATGGTCATTCCCGAATAGCTAAATGGCGTTAGTTCAACTTATTTTTAGTCCTGTCAGATTCCATACAAAATTAAGTTAAGTCGTGCGTTCCGAATAGCTAAATGTGTCATCTGACACATCTTAACTAAATTTTAGTTAAATTTTAGTTAAGATTAGTGCATTGGCTAACACCGAATCGACACCTATCGCACTAATTCCACCATATTAACACCACAATTACCATGAAAAACTATTTTTAAAAAGGACGAAACAATGAACCCGCCATTTCCTCTCGATTCCCGCGTAAAACTCTCATTTTTTTTCATGATAATTCTTGTTCTTTTCAAGCCATCCATTCATTCATTCCATTAGTTTTTATTTTAGTTTTTTTCTCCCTTATAGGAAAGGCAAAGGGGTCAAAGCCCATACAGCCTAGTCTTTAGTAATAATAATAGGATATCTTCAGTTTCATTTTGTCGTCTTTAGTCATAATAATTTCTTGTGTCCTACGTCTTCAGTAGTCTTGTCTTGTTGAACCACCGTAGTTGAACTCAGTAGAGTTGTCTTGTCACGTCACGGGATCATTGAAATGCAAGGGTGATCGTTCCTTACATTCCAATAACATCGGAGTTTAACTCGGGGTATCAAACCAGAAACAGCTAACCACTCATTATTTCTCACTTTCATTGAATAGTTCTTCTTTAACGGCACATTATCGCACTAATTCCACCATATTAACACCACAATTACCATGAAAATCTAATTTTAAAAAGAACGAAACAATGAACCCGCCATTTCCTCTCGATTCCCGCGTAAAACGTAAAACCATGGACGACGTTCCGTCGCGTCGCTTCGAGCGTAGTTGTTTGGTTAAAATTTAACCCGTTTGAGTTGCAACCGAGCCACTGAACGATCGAGTTGTTTTTATAACCTCAAATATTTAACGAGAGAAAACTCTTCTCCTGTTTCAATTTTTTTCCACTTTTATATACATTGCAGACGTATTAGACGTCTGTGATATACAAATTCAACAAAATTATTATAAAGTAACTACGAAACAAAATGGCGGGCTTTTCGAGTTTCTGACTTTGACATAAATTGCAAGCTTTAAACGTCAAATAGCTGTCAGAGTAAAAATTAACCATCTCATTAGACGGTTGTTTGGTTGTTTCGCTCTGAGCCACAGAACGGGTGGAAACTACGCTCTGACAGCTGTCAGGGTAAAATTTCACCAAGCCACACGGAACGGTTAGTGCGCGCGCCAGAGTGCGCTCGAGTGCACTCGAACGAAGCGACGGAACGCGCCCCTAGATTCCTCTTTTTTTTTTCGTTTTTTTTTTTTCTGGTTTTGGCGCTGGTTTTGTTTCAAGATCTTTAGGCGAAGTCTTTCCTAAAAAATTGGTAGTGTTGCGCAGCGCTCGATAGATAGTCCAATATCGATAGTGATCGTGTCGTTATTATAGATGGGCAACGACCCGGGTTTTAACCCTCATGAGAGTAATAATCCATTTCGTCCCATTATTGCCCGGGTTAAAACCCAAAAGGGTGGGCAAAAACTCATACACTAATAATTGTAATTCAAGTGTCTATTAATGCAATAAACAAATGAATATACGGGAAAAGCATGGTTAATTTTTTTTAAATAGCCTACTACACTCGTTACAAAGGTAACTGAAGAATCTGCACTAAATTATCCCTACCAATATTATAAATTTATGCAAAAGGAACTGTGTCAGTCTGTTTGTTACGCTTTCACGCCAAAACCACTGAACCAATTTTGATGAAACTTGGCACAGAAACAGAATAGACCTTGGGGAAGGACAAAGGCTACCTTTTACCGCGGGAAAACTCCTTTTTCCCACGGGAAAAATGATAGCGGAGGAGGAAAGTCTTGATGAAACTTGGTATAGAGATAGAACGGACCTAAAGGATGGATATAGGCTGCCTTTTACTACGGAAAAATATCTCATTCCCACGGAAAAAATAGTAGAGCGGGCAGATTATTTTGATAAAACTTGGTACAGAGAAAGAATAGACCTTAGGAATGATATAGGCTACCTTTTACTGCGGGAAAATACCTCATTCCTACGGGAAAAGCGGACCCTCGGGCGGAAAGTTTTAGACATAGACATAGACATAATTAATTTGACAAAACACAATACAACACAACAAAAAAGAAAAAGAAAAACAATGATAAATAGTGATACATAAAAGACACAATACACATTATACAGGCACGATAGTTGTGTTGTAGTGCGATGTTAAACAGGGCTAGATCTCAGCTTTTGCAGCGACCAGGGCCACAGCGCTGATTTTCAGATTAGCCCCAGCAATTGCCCGTACGCCAGACGCAGCCCAACACCGCTCATATCACCACGAGCACCATGCCTCCCATTCGTCTTGCATCCATCCCCTTCTCTTATGTACATGTGTGTACCCACTGTTGAGACACACGAAACAATACCGCATACTTCGCATAGCACTTTGCATACTATGTATGAGTAGTTTAGTTTAGTTTACGGTACGTAACTACTGCATCGATTGGTTTCAGATAAATCTAGAACCTCAGTAAAGGAAGTTCTCTTTGCTTTACAACATAATTTATGTGAAATTCACGTAATGTAACGGTATTAAAACATGGGCCACACAAAATGGCACGGGTCGAAATCGAAATCTTGTTTTTACTTTTTCTATTGATAATTATGTTGTTACGAGAGTGGAGAGAGGATAATTATGCAAATGTTGGGTCCCGGTCACGTTTCATACGTGACGGTGCTAGTATACTTAATCTGTCTCCAAATGGTATAATAGTCGAAATATTGACAAATGAAAACTGATCCTCACAGGCCGTGACAGCCGCCGCTGTATGTAGCATAATTAGAGAGTAAGAGACGTTTGTGAGCAATCTAATTATAGAGCTCGGACGACAACCACGTGTTTTTATTAAAAACTGAAATCCGTCAAAGCCATAATAAACCCTTCTTCTATCAATGCTACATACATCGGCGGCTGAAAGTTGTAATTTATGAACACACGATCACCATTCTATAGTATCGATTGTATTGCGTATTGCTTCCTGTCGATACTATTGCTATGTTTTGAGCTATCGATAACGATTGTCCTATCGATCGAAAGCATATTCTAATGAAAACAATCGATAGTGTGGCAACGTTAAGGCACCTATTTCACTGGCGACGACGACAAAAGACGAAAGGGACGCAGTTATGCGTTAGAATGCGATACAAATACACCGCGCTCACTCTTGTGTAGAGATGGGCAATCGTTTTTGCCCGTTTCAATCCGCCCGGGTTATAACTGGGTTAAAACCCAAACATACCAGTAATAACCCATTATCTACTTTTTTGGTGGGCAAAAACTCAGAAATGTGAAAAATAAAGAAAAAAACATTCGAATTTGTTAATTTATGATAATTAGTCACACATACAAACTCGGCATCAATTAAGCGCATCTTCATATTGAAAAGTTCAATGTTAAAATTCGAGGATTATTTTCATGTTTTTCGTTTATGGGCAGATATCAATGATACTCAGTTTAGGGCTAAGTTACTCTGATGGAACTTGGTACAGAGATAGAATAGACCTTGGGAAAGGACATAGGCTTACTTTTACCGCGGGAAAATACCTAATTCCCACGGGAAAAGCGGAGCTGGGGTGCGAAAAAGTTTTGATGAAACTTGGCACAGAAATAGAATAAATCTTGGGATGGATATAGGTTACCTTTTACCACAGGAAAAAAAAAAATTCCCACGGGAAAAATGGATGCGCACTCGAAAAATTTTTATGAAACTTGGCACAGAGATAGCTAGAATAGACCTTGGGGATGGATAAAGGCTACCTTGTACGGCTTAAAAATACCTCATTCCCTCGGGAAAAATTGAAGCGCAAGCGGAAATTTTTTATGAAACATGGCACAGAATTAGAATAGACCTTAGGGAAGGACATATGCTACCTTTTACCACGGGAAAAACTTCTTTCCCAATAAATTATTGTCGGGAAAGTTATGATTGTCACAGAACAATTGTTACCTGTAATAAATTACTAATAATCAGATGGGAAAGATTTTGATTGGGGGAGAGGACAAGATACCCTCATTTTCTCCAGCCAGAGTGGTGTCCAATGACGAATCTGAGGTCAAAATTGGAAAAAATGGCCGCAATTTTGAACTTTTTTGTTTCTAAACGGATTGCTTTCAAAATTGATCAAGGGTCCCCAGTGATGTGGTGACCGATGACGAATCTGAGATCAAAATTGGTAAATTTGGCTGCCATTTTGAACTTTTTTGTTTCTGAACGGATTGCTTTTAAAATTGATATCTAGGGTCCCCAGTGGTCTCCAATGACAAATCTGAGGTCAAAATTGTAACAAAATTGCCGCCATTTTGAACTTTTTTGTTTCTGAACAGATTTCTTTCAAAATTGATATCTAGGGTCCCCAGTGGTGACCGATGACGAATCTGAGATCAAAATTGGTAAATTTGACTGCCATTTTGAACTTTTTTGTTTCTGAACGGATTGATATCTAGGGTTCCCAGTATTCGGTGACGTGTAGGTCAAAATTGGAAAAAATGGCTGCTCTTATGTACTTTCTTTTTAGTGTGGGGGTTAGGAAAATTTGATTCTAACGTTAGATTCGTTACTAGTGACGACTGGACACCTAAGATATCTAACAAAAAAGTTTGAAATGGCGGCCATTTTTTCAAGTCTAACGTCAGGTTCGTTATTGAATAACTTTGGGGACCCTAGATATTTTTGAAAGCAATTCGTTCAGAAACAAAGAAGTTCAAAATGGAGGCCATTTTATCCAATTTTGACCTCAGATTCTTCATCGGCACCACTGGGGACCCTAGATATCAATTTTGAAAGCAATCCGTACAGAAACAAAAAAGTTCAAAATGGCGGCCATTTTATCCAATTTTGACCTCAGGTTCGTCATGTGACACCACTGGGGACCCTAAATATCAATTTTGAAAGCAATCCGTTCAGAAACAAAGAAGTTCAAAATGGCGGCCATTTTTACCAATTTTGACTTCAGATGCGTCATTGGACACCACTGGGAGCTCTAGATATCGACTTTGAAAGCAATCCGTTGAAAAACAAAAACAATTAAAATAGCGGCAATTTTTTCCAATTTTGACCTTAGGTGCGTCATTTGTCATTTTTCAGGCTAAAAAAATTTGTTCAAAACTACACGAACTATAATTAAATCACTTTGATCAATATTAATCATTTAACCCTTTTTTTTTTCCACAAATGTTTACAGAGCACGTTAAAGTGAATACTTTCGATTTTGCACCGTTCTTATGTCCATTGAAAAAGGAAGAAAATCGCGGATTAAAAAAACAGAACTGAATCAAAGGAATTCGTAATTTGAATTACTTTTCAAAAGTAATTGCAACTCAAGGTAGCGAATAACAATTACTTTTTGCTGAATACTGGCTATCCATCCCCATGGTCTATCTATACTATTTCTATGCCAAGTTTCATTAAAACTTTCTGCCCTGCAGATCCGCTTTTCCCGTAGAAATGAGGTATTTTCCCGTGGTAAAAGGTAGCCTATATCGTTCCTAAGGTCTATTCTATCTCTGTACCAAGTTTTATCAAAATAATCTGCCCATTTTACTATTTTTCCCGTGGGAATGAGATATTTTCCCGCGGTAAAAGGCAGCCTATATCCATCCCCTAGGTCCGTTCTATCTCTGTGCCAAGTTTCATCAAGACTTTCCTCCTCCGCTATCATTTTTCCCGTGGGAAAAATGTGTTTTCCTGAGGTAAAAGGTAGCCTTTGTCCTTCCCCAAGGTCTATTCTGTTTCTGTACCAAGTTTCATCAAAATTGGTTCAGTGGTTTTGGCGTGAAAGCGTAACAAACAGACTGACACAGTTCCTTTTGCATAAATTTACAATATTAGTAGGGATAATTTAGTGCAGATTCTTCAGTTACCTTTGTAACGAGTGTAGTAGGCTATTTTTAAAAATTAAACCATGCTTTTCGCGTATATTCATATGTTTATTGCAATAATAAACACTTGAATTACCATTATTAGTGTATTTGAGTTTTTGCCCACCCTTTTGGGTTTTAACCCGGGCAATAATGGGCAATAATGGATTATTACTCTCATGAGGGTTAAAAACCCGGGTCGTTGCCCATCTATACTCTTGTGCCCACTGCGTCCCTTTCGTTTTTGTCGCTGTCGCCCGCCAGTGAAATAAAAGTCATCATAAAAAAAATTGGGTAGTCTATGCTCGCTCCCTTTTTTTTCGTTTCAATTATTTTTAGTCAAAATATTGTCCTTCAATTTGCAGTTTTCTGTGTGCGTGTTACAAAACTGCTGAAATTCATTGTGTCGCGTTTTAAAATCTATTTGTGTTAATTTCGTTTTCATTGTGCTTTTTGTTTACTGCAATTATTTTTAGTGTTTCGTCTTATCGCATTGATTGTATCTCGTGTATTTGTTTGTAAAAATCTTTCTTTGTGTAAACTGTGGTTGATTTGCACTTAGAAATAAAATAATATATTACCTACTTAATTAAATACATTCGTCGAACATAAGATCTTTGAATTTTAGCGAAATTTTTATCGAGCAGTTTTTGAATTTTGACGCCGAACCTGCCTGCACCGGATATCCGGCGAGAACATACACGTTGTCTCTAGCCGAAGGAATAGGAAGATCGTTCGTCGCAGCGTTTCTTTTCTGAACAGGCGCAGTTCGAGTGTACTCGCAAAAGGAGTAAAAGGCTCCTACATAACCTGTCACTACGTAAGTACCCTGAACACTATTCACACGGTGCGCATCAACTCGATTGCCGATTATTTCATCAAGCTTTGTCCGTTCTCAAGGTATGGAGTTTAGCTGACTCATAGGTTTTTTTTTGTCGCGTAACTGTCCTTTTCTTGTATGCGGGGAGAACCACTGGGAAATAGGCTAAACGTGTTAGGGCGCGGGCGACGCCATAGGGCGTAGGGCTAAGGTTGACTTGTTGGGGCGCTCGCGGGGCTGGGCTCGAGACGTGGCGCGCCGCGGCCGATGACCCTATTCCGTAACGTATAACGGACCACCTTCCCTCGATCGTTTGCATTGTCCTAATTGCCACGTGTGTTTGTTTCAGAGATATATTGTATGAGTCAGAAGGTAGAAAAGCCAATATTATCGGGTCAACGGATCAAGACCAGAAAAAGAGGTAAGTCTTTCATTACATTCCATTAGTTTAGAAAACAATAGTTATTGATTATTAGTTTTCCTCCATTTGAGGATGACACAGTTTTGTATTTCATCATCATCATTCTAGCTTAACAAAGACATTCTTACACTGCACTGCTGGACAAATGTAAGTGAAATGTTCTGGTTGTATTTTGTATCTACCTGCAAAGAACGTATAAAACGTAACTTACTTATTAATAATGAACTGAGTGGATTCTTTCCCTTATAAAATATTTCCTTACTACTGTAAGTATGATTTATTCATTGTAAAAAAATAATACAATATAGGTACACTGACTACCATCATCTCAATACAAAGACAGTATTAAAAAAACATATTAAGCACCCAATTTGTAGTTTAACATTGACTTATTTTAATATGCATCTTATAATGTTATTGTTTTCATCAAATAGTAGGTAGGTATTAGCTTATTTGACACAATTTTTCAGAAATCCAAAATGGTCTTAGCAAATAAAACAATTCACATAATGTAAAACATGATTGCACTCCTCTTTACCCACATTGTTTGCGAACAATTTTGGGGAATTGGGGCAGCATTAGTTGCATTATTTTACTTTTACTTAACTTTCTTTGTTAATTTTGTACTTAAGTGAAATGTTCTGGTACTATTATTGATTTATCTGATAAACAAACTGTTTATTATTGTAGGTACTTATATTAAAATATTCCTTCACATTGTCTCACTTGTTAATATATTGACAATAACTTTATCAGTGCTGCTTACTATGAACTTTAGTAAATAATATAATGACATACATTGTATAATATAATGTAACAGTTAGTATCTTTGCTGTAATATTAACATATCAGCATAAAATGACAAACTATAACTCTTTGTTGAGAATAAATTATTTTATATGTTACATTACATATTAGTTAATAGGTATTTCAGAGCACTGTCCACTTAAGTGTTTGATATAAGAAATTAGAATGCCAAATTTAATTAATACAAACAGTTATCAATGTTTGGAATTGGATTGAGTAGGAGGAAATAAAATAGTATTCTTCATTATCCTGGTGGTGGTAACATCTTGTTCCCTGACAATAATTATAATTCTTCTACCACCAATAATAATGACTACCAGGGTTTGTATATATTATAGAATAATATTATGAACAGGCTGTTGGAAATGAGGTCACAAACATTACAAAAAGTTATGTGCTCTGAGCTACCTCTACAGAGCATAACCAAATTAACTAGAAGTTATAAAATCAAAATATGGAAAAATGTGAAGTTATAATTAAGGGTTATTTTCCAAATAAATCCTATCAAAAGTTTTCAAGAGTTCAATGTCAATGTCAGATTAAGTTAGCACAGAACCCATGGGAAGTTCTCTCTAGAGGGACTTGCTTGTTCTACCTTGGTTATTAAAAGTAAAAAAAATATTTTGTATGAACATTTAAACCAAATAATTTTAATAAATAAATAATGTGTGACATTTCACGTGCTAAGGGACCTTATTGCGGGTTTTAGTACCAAGATAATCTTTTTAGATTTAAATATTATGGGTTGCAGATTATAGGGATAGCCATAACTCAATACCATCTATAAGGTCCCTTTGCACATATGAAATGTCTCAATCGGTCAGAAAAGTACATCAAAATTTAACACATCACTGTGTTTTTTAATCTAACATAATTTAATGGTGGGTCAAGCTAAGGAAGCGCGCCCGATTTCGTGTCATTTGCTACTCTAGCTACATGGCTATTTCGACAAAGTTACAAAGTTGAGTCACATTGAGGAAAAAATTCTAACAAACAAAAATTGTTGCTTTAAGTTTTACTGAATGGCTATTAATTCTAAGTTCACAATGTTAGATGGTTGTAAAAGGAGGGACGTCTGCGAGAGGCGCAGACGGGTGACCTGCTCTAGTAAAAAAAGAACCATTTCACCCCTAATCCCAGCCCGGTGGTGCCAAGTGCACGTAGGTGCAGGTTTCCCCTCCCAACTCCGCGCTTCGCCTTCGGGAGGTGTCGATTGGCCGTCTTCCGTATGCCCCGTCGACGCTCCGGATCCGCTTAGGGGTACGGGTACAGGCTAGCATTTCGCGATAGGATAGCCGCGACTACGTGGTTGCCCCGCAGCCGAGCCTCCCCCGCGTCAACCGCCCGCCGCACCCCGGCAAGAACCTTCGAGTCGTCGAGGATTCTGGTTCGACCTCTCAGTTTTCCCACCCCCCTTGGGTTCGCGGAGACTAGTGGTTCTTCCCTGCACTCGTCCTCGTGACACCACCAGAAGAGGCGCTGGTCTACTGCAGCCTCTGCGATGTTAGATGGTTAGGTAATATTATAACATTGAAGCTACAGAATTAATGTGATCTTACAATCTTACAGTACGATAACGCACAGAAAAGCACGGTCGACAATTTGAATGCCAATCATGGATTGCAGTTATAGAATCATACATTCCTTATCTTGCATTATTAAACGGGTTTGATAGACACTGTGCGATATTGTAAGTCAATATTTAATGTGGATTTTATTGTTTGATGTTCAATAGTCCGGGTCCAAATTTGAAAATACGGTCCCATCGTGAAGAAAGCATGAAACTTGGCATGAATGTAGCTGTCATATATGTACTTCAATATCGATATGGAAGCACGTCGAGAAATTATTGCGTCCCCCCTTTCCCCCCTCTTTTATCTCCCTTATTCTGGTTTTTGAATTTCTACTAAAACGATACGTCTGAGGAGTTTACTTTTCAGAGACCAAATCATCGTCGATAAATTACCTACAAAACGATACTACATTTTATAGTGGTTAAATTAATATATTTCTATATACAGCCATCATCGTATTATGAATTTTTAAAAATAGGCACACTTTTTACCTTCTTGCTTCATTTATAGGAAAACGACAAGAGTGGTGATAAAATGGGCTAAAGAAGTTAACTACCTTATACATTAAGCTACAAAATGACATTTATTTCATAGTCGTTAAGGCTGCAAGTGCTGTGTATTTAGTTAAGTTTTTATATAATTTATTGTAATCGTATGTATAGTATTTTTAAGTTTTACAAATGTATAGTATTATAGTATCTATGGGCCTAGTTGCCTGAATACAAATAAAATAAAATAAATAAATAAATAAAATAAATATACACAACCTTCGAATTCGCATTTAGCCTTTTTGTTTATTGTAATTTTTGATAAATATTTTAGATTTGGATAGTTGTTAGGAAACAAAAGACCAAAGAATATTTTTTAACTTTTATTTTATGATACTAAAAAAAGGAAAATACCAAAAAAGCACATTACAACCACTAATGTAGGGTCGTCGTGGACATAAATTAAGGTTTTTTTTTTTTGCTTAATGTAGGTAGGTTTTGTAAACCAATAGTTGCTCCTCATGGCATAGTAACAAGATTCCACAATTCTGTCGAACATAGATTAGGTGAAGATAACATATCAGCAGTTATTGTCGTATTTCCTGCTCGTCGTCGTCGGTTATTATTTAGCTAGGCGGTAACGGGCCCAGGAACTCATTATCCCAGGTTGGCTTCATACCAATTCAATAAATTAATTATACTTAGGTTTTTAAAAACAATGATGTCAGGAGTTTAATATGGCTTTTACCAGCAATCCCTCCTCGTCTCTCGCAAATATACTTAGTATAAACCAGGAGTTTCCAAAAAAATAATATCCATCTGGGGACTGTTATAGATTACGTTAAGCGTAACACCATGGTCTAACAAGATTAGGACTTCTCTTAGGTCATGTGACGCTAGAACATGCCTTCTTGATTAGCGACAGACAGACAACTATAAAAATATATACTACCACACGTGCTAGCAATAGAGCCAAATTGTCAATGTAAAATTTTGATGACCTAGGCGTCCTAGGCAATTTTACGGATTTGGTAAAAATCTGGCTTAGTATATTAAATATTATATCATATACTAGCGACCCGCCCCGGCTCCGCACGGGAAAATGGTTATTGTGGGTTATCCTTAAGTATATTATGTATGTATTATACATATAAACCTTCCTCTTGAATCCCTCTTTCTACTAAAAAAAACCGCATCAAAATCCGTTGCGTAGTTTTAAAGATTTAAGCATACAAAGGGACATGGACATAGGGACAGAGAAAGCGACTTTGTTTTATAATAAGTAGTGATGAAACAATATCTTCATGCCGTTTTTGAGCTCTTCCAGATTATCTCACATCTGTAGGTAGTAAATATATAAAATCAGGCGCGATAGGACTCGATAGTTAAATTCGTATAATGAATTGATTGTATTAAAAATGGCAGCGCAGTGGCATTAAAAGTACAAGTGACGAGCGACGTTGACATTGGAATGAAAAGAAGTTTTTACCAGAAATGCTTACCAGGCATTATCCTCCGATCACATTGACGTGTTTCATTTGATGTCATAAATAGCGTTGGTAGTATGCAGAGCTACTAAGGACCGTTGTTGTCTGATAGTCGGGAAGCCCGTGCAGTCCCGACACGTACCAACATACCAAATTTTTCAAAAAGTAAATATTTTGGTACTTTACTTCGCCGCTCTTATGGTGGTGATGGGGTTACGACGCATAAATCTGTGTCAATGTTCCTAATTAAAACATGCTAATTTTCTACTAACAAAATAATTTCATGATGATAAGTCGTGACATTGCGCGGATTTATATTTGTAAACTACTGAGTGTTTAGAAACTTGTCGCTGTACAAACTGGCAAATGAATACATCATTGAACTTGCATATGTACGAGTATTATATCAAGACGAGTTGATGTAGCTAAATTGGCTCCAGTACGGCGAAAGTACTTTAGTAGAGGAGTTAGGACTGACCACTTGAGAAATACTACACAAAGAAAAATATTCGTTGTTGTCACTATGATTAAAGTTTACAATTTTTGAAATGTGTAAAGCAATTAAAATCTCTGCAAACAATTAAAAAAAAGTGTAAATTATACTTCTTATTTTTTACCTTTTAGTGTAGAATAGGATATTTGAAGGAGGTTTTAAATAATTTTAAATTATCTTTTTATTTTACCCTTTTTAGTGATTATTAACCTTGACAAGTTATTCACACAAAACTTTAATTTATTTTGTTTAGTACATATATGAAGATTTTGTCACATGTTTTCTTACAGTCGTACGTGCAAATTTTAAATTTTAAATCATTGCTCTATTTGATTGGAATGGAACCCAAGTCTTCCGAATCGCAAACATGTGACCAAACCACTAGATACCGACGCTCGCCCGCTAGTCCACAGAGTTCTCAATATTCAATTTTAAGAAGTTATTATCTTCACTTTATGATTATTTAATGAAACTTGGTACAAAGATAGAATAGAGCTTGGACAATAATAATAATTAATATTTACCGCGAGAAAATTCCTCATTCCCACGGGAAAAACTGTTAATGCTGGTGGAGCTGCGGCGGAAAGCTAGTGTTAAAATAAGTGGCCGGGGTCTACAAAATAGAACAATTGTATTGATAAACGTGAGCACGGCGCGGCTGCCATTATGAGCTGCTAAAATTGTATGAATAATTGTTACATCGCCATCTATAATAATTTTATGGTAGAACTAAATCTAGTCTTTAGCACCCGTTAGATGCGCAAGAGTATTAACATACAAGGTGGTTATCAAAAAGTACAGTGCTACACTACATAACTGAATGGCGCTTTACATAAAAATACAAAATAATTAAATTAAAATAAAATATGATTATTTTTATTTTATTTAATTATATTTTAATTATACTCGTACTAAATTTTTTAAAGATTATTTATACCTATTTGATCGTGTTTTTAAATAAAAATTATAATTAATGTAAACAGAAATTGTTTTATTAATTTCTTTCTGCCCATCGTTAATTTAATGACATTTTGCGTATTTGACATTCTGAGTTTCTGACATTCTGCGTTTCTGGCTTTCTGCGTATTTGTCATTTTGCGTTTGTGACATTTTGCGTATATGACATTTTGCGTACAATTTCACTAACCTGACAATCTGCGTACCTATATGACATTTTGCGTATCTGACTTAAGCGTGTAATCCGGTTTTCCAAATCTTTAATATATGACTAGTTACAATAGTTATGAACCAATACCGCATATTTCTTGTTGTTTGAATTACAATTAACGCAACGTAATGAGTGTGCTGTCGTTTATTGAAGAGTTTTCGTTATAGTCTTCCATTCCGCCATCAGATCTAATGAATGAAACCATCTTGGGTAAAAGTTCTATCTATCAAAAAAAAGCTAGATCAAAATTGGCGCATCCGTTAGGAGCTACGATGCCACAGACAGACAGAATGTCTAATTCTCATTAATCATAGTAACTTACACTATCAATTTTGCAGAAAAAGATTTTTTTTTAGAAAAGCTAGCTTGCAAGTAAGCCGTTATAAAAAACAAAACAAATAAAATTATTTTCCATTTGTCATCCCAGCTGCGAACATTCGGAGTTATAAGCTTGATAAGGGTTTTTCGTCAATTCAGTGTTATTTATTTGTGCGGTGTTAGATATATTTTTTTTTTCTTAGACTTAGCAATAGTATTTCAATAATCTAGTTGCTTGCCAATTAAAAAAAAAAAAATGTTTTGTAATCTTGGCTGTACGCCAAACCCATGGACAGTACTTGACTTTTTAATATTCAGTCTTGTACAGATCGTTGTTGTGGAAATATTTAGGCAATGTGCGCGTCTTTTGATTGAATAATGGCTGAATGATGACGATGATGATCTGATACAATAGCAGCATATTCATCATATCTCGGAATGTCCGAGCTCCTCGGTAGGGATTGGAGACAAACAGTATTGTCGTAAATAATGTTATCGTTACCATAACAATAGAATCTAATAATGTAATATGATTTAAAAATAAAACGTAAAACGATTTACCACACCTACGAATTATTTTTTTCTTCCAATAGAAAAATATTTTCATTAGCTACATACCTACATATTACTTCAATTTTCTCTAATTATCCGAGTTCCAACATTTAAGTAATGAATTTCCTACATTCAGTAACAATTACGCATTACCCCCGGGATGATCGATGATTCGAGAACACGAGTATACGTCATATTATCCCCTGTATTGTAGTTATGGCAACCGCCGGGACGGTTGTAGTCGGATCAATTGAACTAGAACTTTCTAGAATATATTGAATACCTGTAAATGCAGCGGTGGTGGGGGCGGGAATCCGAGCGTGTTGCCAAGCGACGCTCGGCTAGCCCCGCCCACCGCGAGAGATGCATGCTTTGATGTTGGTTCTGCGTCATCGATTACGATTTATATCGCTGTCCTTCTCTATGCACTAGACGTACTTTTCGCCAGGTTAGGGTCATACTTATTAAGGTCAAGGTTCGTACGCAATAAATCGTTACGACAAACAAACTGAATACAGTAGCGCGGAATTTTCATGAACTCTGAAGGCTGAGAGGAATTTTCCGATTAACAGTTTTAATGTACCAAGAATCTTAAGAAAATAAATCGAAAATAATACCTAAAACAACCGAGTAAAACAGTAAATTCAATTCAATGTCTATAAGTATATGGCTTCTGTTAGTGGTGACAATTTTGCCAGTGTTAGTCTTGGAGAATACAAGTCAGATTATATTAAAAATAATAGTCCATGACTGGATTAAGGTTGATGTTGACTTGACATCAATTAAAATTTATTCTGAGTCTGTTTAGCCGTTTGTGTTTGAACGCTGACGGCTAATTATGTTATGATATTTAACCGACTTTGGGTTTTATATTACTTTTGTTTTTCTCTTATTTTGACATTCCATAGTTTTAATATGATAATTTGCACTAGTTTATCATTCGTTATCTAAGCACTCGGCGGCGTAGACAACGCTAGGCGTAGGTACTTAATTGTAGTAATGTGACCTTCATGTCATACCTACCTGTAGCGTAATGCTTGGAGGAGGCAGACGCGTGCCAACTGCCGCCTGACGCCTCGTGACCCAATCGGCAAATGCTTAGCAGTGTTGCCAGTTATCATGTATTTACTTACACACATAGACAAGATAATCACATTATAGGTCTGACCAACCTAATTTTTTACGCAAATCATTATTCAGCAGTACAATTTTATAAACAGTTGACTAACTCGATACAATGAAAAGCTAGCTTGCCTTAGGCGAGATTAAGAATATAATAGATAGACCACATACGTCATATCTTTATATGACTGTGAGATAGACTCTCAAATTTTACGGACCGCGTTCTCTGATGTGTGTTTGTTTTTGTGATCCGCGACTTTGATTTCACAGATATTGCCAGTCTGTATTGATTTTGGCCCCGTCCCCAACCCTGTAACTAATATTATCATTGAAAATCGTTATGTGATGCAAATCGCTTCAGATTTATTTTTGGCCATAGCTCCGAAAATTTTGGGAGTATCGATCGAGATAGGAATAGTTAAAAAAAAAGAAAAAAAAGTTAGTTAAAAATTGAGGAAAGACACGAGTGACGACCGTTTCTTCCAAGTCCGGTGAAGGTTTATTCGTCGTACTTTTTAGACTCAAGCATAGATCAATTAAAAAAAAAAACAAAACAAACAAAACCGTTTCTTCGCAAAACAGCTCTCAGTGCTAGCTTTGCTAGATTTTAATAACGCCTTTAATACTGTGGATTTTTGACATCTTGCTGGGTCTGTTGCGCTCTCTTAACATATATTTTCATAGTTACCTGTATGGGCGTAGGCAGCGAATCAATTTGAAGAATGCTTCTCTTGGTGCGGGACATCTGCTGGCGTACCGCAGGGTGGCGTATTGTCCCCTCTTCTCTTCACAATTTTTATAGAATCAATCATTCTTTCACCTCTTCTTACCATTTGTATGCAGATGACCTTCAAATATATTCCCAAGCAACAGTTAGCCAACTTCCAAAAGCTGTGCGGACTGTTAACACGGATCTAGCACATATTATATCTGATTGGAGTCGCTCTTATGGTCTCATAGTAAATCCAAAGAAAACGCAAGTTATCCTGATCGGTAGCCCAGGGTTTATTTCTAGATTTTGATCGCTTAGCGGCTATTTTTTTAAATTTTTTATAAACGAGTTTCTGGTTCGAGCCTGCACCTACCTGACAGTTAAGACGCTAGGCATTGTTGTTAGTTATTGCAAATAATTACTTACTGGTTTCATTATATAGGAGAGTGGGCACATGCGTTAAGTTTGTAGATATAAAGGAAAATCCTGTTGAAGAAAATTAATATTAAATATGTGTTTCAAAATGTTAGGCGATTGACAAACAGATTGTCAACATGCATAAAAGATAAATGCTCAATTGTAAAGCCAAGTTTAAAAATTTAAATCAAGTTGCGTCGATTCCTCAATAATATCTGGATAAATACTTCGCTTGCGCGGAAAACCATTTTTAAATTCACAATATCGGAGCGGGCTCTAACGGGGCTCGTCGTCCCTTTAAAATTGTTGAAAAACGTACGAGGCCAAGGCTGGTCCTTCTTTTTTACAACTGTTACGTATGGAAGCCCTTAGAAACTTTCTCTTGTTAGCCAATAGGTATTGAGAACCCAGTACACAATTACACCGTTTATTATACGCTGACTAGAGGGTGCTAGAGGTCACTTGTTGACTTGACAGGCCGAGAATTGAGAACGTTTTCGAAACCCATTGAATAATGTAACGATTCATGTAACCATTTAAAAGAGCTATTAAGGGCGATATCGATAATATTATCATTTTGAAAAATTATTACAGCATGGTGTCAATTACGTTTCCTTGTTTTTATTTTGAAACTGAACTTATCATGTTTTTCGCCACGTCACAAGTGTAGGCGACTCTCTCAATGCTGAAACCAGGATTAATGAGACATCAGAACCCAGGAGCCAACGACCTGGAGCTCTTGATCCTATTTCCAAGATTTGTAGTATTTTAAACTGCTGCTCTTTCATTTCGTAGTTGAACAGAATCTTAGTTATTTATGTTGGTTTCATTTGTTATCCTCTCACAGCTTATATCATACATTTTTGTTTTGTAGTTTGTTTTTATCCTGTTTTTGTACGAAAATTTGGCCACCCTAACTCGTATTGTTCGGCGTGAATTTGATATTGCTTACATTAAGTTTTCTCCTAAAATATCGAACTTAGTTGCGTAATTTCTATATTCCTAACTACTAATTATATATTCCTATAATAATTTTTATATTCCTCTCACGCTTAGATAGTTTCTATAAAGAGATCCAAGTGGTCCTAGGGACCGGAAGAGATTTGAATAAAAGTCCATTTACTTTTTAATGAGGGATGCTACAAAAAAACACTACATATTAATAATCAACTTACTACAAAACGTTTTGCTATTGAGTTTCGCTGAGGGCTGCACTGCAATGTTGAAGATCTAGCTAGATGGTCCCAGGGACCAGAAATTAGGACGGTAGGACCAATAATTGCAAATAACTTAGGTTCTGTGTTTGAAATACTACAAAATAATTATAAAACTTGGACATAGGATCTAGGGCTCCAGGTCTTTGCATCCAGGGTTATCATGTCAATGATTAATGAGGTCATTCGACCACAACATTTAAAAAAGAAGAATGATGATGATTAATACAATATCACAGATATATGAGTATAGTCACAGAATAAATAATAGTACTAGGTAGTATAGTTCACCGACCCCTACCAAACACACATATTGTCGATTTTCGAATATATTATAGAATAGAATATATATACTTTATTGCACACCAGAATAAAACAGAACAGTAAAATTCACGATAAAATAATAAAGAAAGTGTACGTGTGTGTGTATTATCTTGTGTGTGCAGGTTTCTTCGCGAGATTTACCTTCATGAGTCTCGAATTATGTACTTTTATTAATATTTTATAATGAAGGAAACAATTTTGAGGAAACCTGCTAATTTTCACAGCAAACACCTGTGAAAATTCAAGTCTTGTGTGTAAAATTGTCTGACTCTGTGTATTTTATTTTATTTAAACCTCAAAAGTGACAAAAGCAGTGATCAGTCAATAAATGTAGATAATGTTTGGTATAATGTAATCGGTGACTGCCCCATAGCCTAGTTGGTAGTACGCCTGCCTACGAAGCACAAGGTCGCGGGTTCAAATCCTGCCCAGGGCAAACATTCGTGTGATGAACACTTGTATTTGCCTTGTGTCTAGATGTTGTATATTTATGTATATCAGCTGTCTGACACCCATAGTACAGACTCTGCCTAGTTTGGGGTCAGATGGCCGTGTGTGAGATGTCCCACATATTTATTTTATTTATGAACAGATGAGAAAGAGAAGTTCGACCCGAGCGGGTTCCGCGACGCCCTGGTGCAGGGGCTGGAGCGCGCGGGCGGGGACCTCGACGCCGCCTACAAGTTCCTAGACAGCGCCGGCTCCAAGCTCGACTACCGCCGCTATGGGGAGGTCATCTTCGACGTGCTCATCGCGGGGGGCTTGCTGCGTGAGTACTCAACTACCATACTGTAAGGAAGTGAGCACTCAATACTCAACTAAAGCCTGACCAAAGAAATAAGAAACCTGCTCTGGGGGCGCCACGTGTACATTTTTACGACTATGGCAACAATTTCCCGTATAAAATTAGTTCCATTGAAATTCCGTAATATGGCGAGGTTTCTTATTTCTTTGGTCGGGCTTTACCACATTGTAAGTAAGTGAGTACTCAATACTCAACTATCATACTGTAAGGAAGTGAGTACTCAATACTCAACTACCACACTGTAAGAAAGCGAGTACCTAATTCTCAACTACCATTGTAGGCAAGTTAGTACTCAATACTCAACCACTATACTGTAAGGAACACACTTTTTTGTTTAGTATACAGACTCAGAATTTATTTCGTTAATATTTACATGTATTACGTCTTTATAATTTTAGATACTCTTTGTCAACTATACGTTTACATACGTTTGATACGGTTTGTATACGTTTGAAATATTGTAAAACAGATACTTCTTCTACAAGTAGCTCCACCTAACATCTACAAAGTCAAACGGACAAAAAGTCAAACACCCACAATGTCAGACGGGCATAAAAATCATACCTGTTCAAAGTCAAATCGTTACCACCACAACACACACCATTATGACTAGGTACTTTCAATATGGCAATCGTATCTAAGCTCTGAAATCACTCTTATTTCGCGTTTTTGTCAGTTTATGAAACAGTCATTTTCCAGTTTGTAATATGCGAATCTTTACTCTTTTGGAAAAAAACAATAAGGATGATTTCCACTTGACTTGTAAGGTCATAGATGGTCATATGAATATGCTCTTATTTTCTAACCTTCCTCGTTACAGTAGTTATGATATATTTTACACTAGGGCATTTGATAGCACCGGATATTATTTTATTGTTTTTAAGTTAGAGAGAAGTCCTATTGCAATAGGGAAGTGTCCTCGGAAAAAAGTAATCGATTCTAATTAATCCCTTTGTTAGATTATCGAAAAAAATTTAACACGTATTTTTTTTTTCAATTTGACGAAGATTTTCCGAATCAAAATGTATGAGAAGGGTACTATGACGTCACTTGTTTCGTACAATTTGTATGGCGGCGTGTCGTTACTGGAAATTTCAAAGTGCTGTATCGTCGGCATTTTTCGTTTGCCAGACGAAAAAAAAAAAACGTGTACATTATTTTTTAGTAATCTAACTGACGGACTAATTAGATTTTTTTAGGACACATCCTCATTGAACCGTTATTTATTTGTGAAGTCCCCGGCGGCGGCGTGTCGATGGACGGAGAAACACCGAAGACCAGCATCTGTGTGTTTGCCGCCAACGAAGACATGGAGACCATGCGCAACTTCGAACAGGTGTGTATCCAAACAACTAGCACAGAAGAAAATAATAGTACTAACCCGTACAGAAAGAACACTCACGCCCCCCGCGCCAAAATGAGTTTCCGCCCGATATAGCGCCCCACGCCCCGCACCCCGCAGGCACCGCGGGACTCCGCCGGTGGTGTTCGGGAGTGTTTTATATAGCGCCTAGCGCCATTGACTTGTAGCGGATATTCAGTTGTTATTAGGTTGTCAAAATGCGTTTTCTGTATGGAGTGACCGCCCAGTGCAACTAGTATGATGATAGCAAATGCCACTAGTTATACTATGTATATCAATATGTAAAACATTTTACTGTGTCCAATACATGTAATGATGAAATAATTATTCAAAGCCGATCTACAACCGAATCTTAGTGATACTTTCATCGCTTTCATTAATTCACCTCACATTTCGCCCCATAGGAAAACGAAAACATGGGCTCAATTTTTTATTGGGAACACGATTGTTTGATATTCCTAGTGAAATTGTAAATTAAATCTAAAGAAATGATGAAAAACATGGCTAGAGTCCTGAAAACTTATGTTGAGAAACCATTTCTCGTTCAATTATTTCTGATACTGTTATAGTTCTATTTAAATGTCGTGTCTTCTAAGAATCAGCTGTACAGTGGCGCTATTTTACAGGTATTTGTGAAGCTGATGCGTCGGTACAAGTATCTGGAGAAGATGTTTGAGGAAGAAATGAAGAAGGTGAGAACTAGTTTTGTATGTCACCCTGTTATACCCAACTCTTGTGTCCCGAGGGGATCGAGCCTACCCTGAAATCAGGGTGAATACGCCTTAGTCGACAACGCTGGCCCAGTGTAGATTGGTGAAAGTCTCACTGATATTCGTTATATTGCCGAGATTCGATTTCGCGCATCTGTAAAGGGAGGCGAGCGTTTACGGGTAGGTTGTTAATTAAAGCAGGCGACTAAAAGTTACTCAATAAATATGCAAGTGTTCACCTGCGTAGCCAACAACAGCTGCGTCCCTCGACCACTTTCCAATGGTTGTTAACGCCTGTCGACCAAAAAAGCAAAATTCATATCACAGTAATCCGCGTCAAGCACAAGGTTCGCTTGTAGCTGTTTTTTTTTTAGATTGCTAGCGTTGTGGCTCTGCCTTTATCTTCTTTTATTACATTGAGAAAGTTAATAGAATCTGGTTTTAGGTGCTGGTGTATCTGAAGGGGTTCGATCCGATGCAGCGCATCAAGCTGGCCCGCATGACCGCCTTGTGGATTGGTAAGATTTCAATTTGATGTATTACATTGAATCAAATCTATATTTTAAACACGGTAACGGTGGTAATTATTACAGTCATAAAAAGTATCTATTACTAGCTTTCGGCCGCGGCTCCGCCCGCGTTAACAGTTTTCCCGTGAGAAATGGGACATTTTCTCGTGGTAGAAGGGAGCTATGTTACTCAGGGTGAATGTATCTTTCTAATGCTGAAAGAATTTTTTTGAAATTGGTGCAGTAGTTTTTTAGTTTATTCATTACAAACACACAAATACAAATCTATTCTCTTTATTATGATAGTATGATTCAAATCCAGCATTTAAAAAGGAAAGGGTATGAAAATTGCACACGATTAGAGCCGGCTGTCGCGCTGTGCGGCAGTCGGTGTCGAAGTGTGCTACATGAACGCGCGGACATCCGCGGACGCGGCGCTAATTGCCGCCGCCGAAGGCACCGTTCGCGATACAAATATTTATATGAAACCACAAGGAAACCACTTTAGGCAAAGAGTTTGAAAAGACAGGTTTAACAACAGGATTATTTTACTAGCGACCCGCCCCGGCTCCGCACGGGAAAATGGTTATTGTGGGTTATCCTTAAGTATATTATGCATGTATTATACATATAAAACTTCCTCTTGAATCACTATCTATTAAAAAATGCTGCATCAAAATCCGTTGCGTAGTTTTAAAGATTTAGACATACATAAGGACAGAAAAAGCAACTTTGCTTCATACTATGTAGTGATTGTGTGTATCTTGTACCGCGGGAAAATGCCTCATTTTCACGGGAATTAAAGCTAGTGTATTATAATTATAAAAAGAGTACTTCAATCAAGTGCAAATAACTGAGTAATGGTGCGCATCCATGCCTCTCTCAACCAGGGATCGGAATCGGTTTTTTAAACACTTGTTAAATCACGCTAGTTCAAACCCTATCCGACTATAGGTTTAGTCCTGGGGGAACATAATATGCATAGCAACCGGCAGCCCTGGCCTTCGCCTGCCGCAAAAACAATTACTTTAATAATTACAAAACCGATTGAAACCGGTTTCATTCCGTTCTTTATCAAAAACCGGGTAACCAGAATATTTTTGGTTTGTTTCATTAAGTTCCATCTATTGCCGGTTAATTGGGGAACGGAATATCTGTTTGTCGAACGATATTAACAGGGATTTCAAAACCGGTTTCGATCCCTGCTCTCAACAAAGAGAGACGGATTGTTATGTGTGTGTTGTGTGTTACTCGCAGGTAACGGGTGCGTGCCGCCGTCGGTGCTGCTGGTGCTGGTGAACGAGCACCTGCTGAAGGACAACCTGGCGCTGGAGTTCGTGCTGGAGGTGTTCGCCACGCTCAAGGCGGAGCGCGGGACCGCCTCGCTCGTCACCGCGCTCAAGAAGGGCCAGCTCGAGGGCAAGTCAGTACCACACCACACCACAATATCATAGTACTAACCTGGCGCTGGAGTGTGCTGGAGGTGTTCGCCACGCTCAAGGCGGAGCGCGGGACCGCCTCGCTCGTCACCGCGCTCAAGAAGGGCCAGCTCGAGGGCAAGTCAGTACCACACCACACCACAATATCATAGTACTAACCTGGCGCTGGAGTGTGCTGGAGGTGTTCGCCACGCTCAAGGCGGAGCGCGGGACCGCCTCGCTCGTCACCGCGCTCAAGAAGGGCCAGCTCGAGGGCAAGTCAGTACCACACCACACCACAATATCATAGTACTAACCTGGCGCTGGAGTGTGCTGGAGGTGTTCGCCACGCTCAAGGCGGAGCGCGGGACCGCCTCGCTCGTCACCGCGCTCAAGAAGGGCCAGCTCGAGGGCAAGTCAGTACCACACCACACCACAATATCATAGTACTAACCTGGCGCTGGAGTGTGCTGGAGGTGTTCGCCACGCTCAAGGCGGAGCGCGGGACCGCCTCGCTCGTCACCGCGCTCAAGAAGGGCCAGCTCGAGGGCAAGTCAGTACCACACCACACCACAATATCATAGTACTAACCTGGCGCTGGAGTGTGCTGGAGGTGTTCGCCACGCTCAAGGCGGAGCGCGGGACCGCCTCGCTCGTCACCGCGCTCAAGAAGGGCCAGCTCGAGGGCAAGTCAGTACCACACCACACCACAATATCATAGTACTAACCTGGCGCTGGAGTGTGCTGGAGGTGTTCGCCACGCTCAAGGCGGAGCGCGGGACCGCCTCGCTCGTCACCGCGCTCAAGAAGGGCCAGCTCGAGGGCAAGTCAGTACCACACCACACCACAATATCATAGTACTAACCTGGCGCTGGAGTGTGCTGGAGGTGTTCGCCACGCTCAAGGCGGAGCGCGGGACCGCCTCGCTCGTCACCGCGCTCAAGAAGGGCCAGCTCGAGGGCAAGTCAGTACCACACCACACCACAATATCATAGTACTAACCTGGCGCTGGAGTGTGCTGGAGGTGTTCGCCACGCTCAAGGCGGAGCGCGGGACCGCCTCGCTCGTCACCGCGCTCAAGAAGGGCCAGCTCGAGGGCAAGTCAGTACCACACCACACCACAATATCATAGTACTAACCTGGCGCTGGAGTGTGCTGGAGGTGTTCGCCACGCTCAAGGCGGAGCGCGGGACCGCCTCGCTCGTCACCGCGCTCAAGAAGGGCCAGCTCGAGGGCAAGTCAGTACCACACCACACCACAATATCATAGTACTAACCTGGCGCTGGAGTGTGCTGGAGGTGTTCGCCACGCTCAAGGCGGAGCGCGGGACCGCCTCGCTCGTCACCGCGCTCAAGAAGGGCCAGCTCGAGGGCAAGTCAGTACCACACCACACCACAATATCATAGTACTAACCTGGCGCTGGAGTGTGCTGGAGGTGTTCGCCACGCTCAAGGCGGAGCGCGGGACCGCCTCGCTCGTCACCGCGCTCAAGAAGGGCCAGCTCGAGGGCAAGTCAGTACCACACCACACCACAATATCATAGTACTAACCTGGCGCTGGAGTGTGCTGGAGGTGTTCGCCACGCTCAAGGCGGAGCGCGGGACCGCCTCGCTCGTCACCGCGCTCAAGAAGGGCCAGCTCGAGGGCAAGTCAGTACCACACCACACCACAATATCATAGTACTAACCTGGCGCTGGAGTTCGTGCTGGAGGTGTTCGCCACGCTCAAGGCGGAGCGCGGGACCGCCTCGCTCGTCACCGCGCTCAAGAAGGGCCAGCTCGAGGGCAAGTCAGTACCACACCACACCACAATATCATAGTACTAACCTGGCGCTGGAGTGTGCTGGAGGTGTTCGCCACGCTCAAGGCGGAGCGCGGGACCGCCTCGCTCGTCACCGCGCTCAAGAAGGGCCAGCTCGAGGGCAAGTCAGTACCACACCACACCACAATATCATAGTACTAACCTGGCGCTGGAGTGTGCTGGAGGTGTTCGCCACGCTCAAGGCGGAGCGCGGGACCGCCTCGCTCGTCACCGCGCTCAAGAAGGGCCAGCTCGAGGGCAAGTCAGTACCACACCACACCACAATATCATAGTACTAACCTGGCGCTGGAGTTCGTGCTGGAGGTGTTCGCCACGCTCAAGGCGGAGCGCGGGACCGCCTCGCTCGTCACCGCGCTCAAGAAGGGCCAGCTCGAGGGCAAGTCAGTACCACACCACACCACAATATCATAGTACTAACCTGGCGCTGGAGTGTGCTGGAGGTGTTCGCCACGCTCAAGGCGGAGCGCGGGACCGCCTCGCTCGTCACCGCGCTCAAGAAGGGCCAGCTCGAGGGCAAGTCAGTACCACACCACACCACAATATCATAGTACTAACCTGGCGCTGGAGTGTGCTGGAGGTGTTCGCCACGCTCAAGGCGGAGCGCGGGACCGCCTCGCTCGTCACCGCGCTCAAGAAGGGCCAGCTCGAGGGCAAGTCAGTACCACACCACACCACAATATCATAGTACTAACCTGGCGCTGGAGTGTGCTGGAGGTGTTCGCCACGCTCAAGGCGGAGCGCGGGACCGCCTCGCTCGTCACCGCGCTCAAGAAGGGCCAGCTCGAGGGCAAGTCAGTACCACACCACACCACAATATCATAGTACTAACCTGGCGCTGGAGTGTGCTGGAGGTGTTCGCCACGCTCAAGGCGGAGCGCGGGACCGCCTCGCTCGTCACCGCGCTCAAGAAGGGCCAGCTCGAGGGCAAGTCAGTACCACACCACACCACAATATCATAGTACTAACCTGGCGCTGGAGTGTGCTGGAGGTGTTCGCCACGCTCAAGGCGGAGCGCGGGACCGCCTCGCTCGTCACCGCGCTCAAGAAGGGCCAGCTCGAGGGCAAGTCAGTACCACACCACACCACAATATCATAGTACTAACCTGGCGCTGGAGTGTGCTGGAGGTGTTCGCCACGCTCAAGGCGGAGCGCGGGACCGCCTCGCTCGTCACCGCGCTCAAGAAGGGCCAGCTCGAGGGCAAGTCAGTACCACCACCATTACTTACATGCTGCTCTTCAATTGGACCTATAGGAAAAACACGTTTCTCTGGCGAGTAACCAATAAATTTAACAGTACCTACTATTGACCTATTTAGCTCCAATCGGGAGGATATGAGGCGATTGTTTAAGGATGATTTCTTTAATAACTAATAATTGTTTCTGCCGATAATTATGTATTGAGCCTTGGTGTGCGGGCTGGGTTTAACGTCTGCATTATTTGCCAATGTGTGGCTGATGCGGGCGGTGGATCGGGCTTGCGGTGTCGGGGTTTGACCTGTAGCGGTATTTAACAATGATCGTAAAAGTATCACTTATAGGTGAGAACTTGTTAATGGCTTTGTTTACATCCATTTCATTTGTATGTTAATTTAGCTGTAAGTTTTCCAAATAAAGAAAAATAAAATAAAATATTACTACTGTAAGACCGACGTGGTCTTCTCTATAAATTAAAGTCACGTAATTTACACTAAAACATATACACTTCTCATCAAAAAAATCGAAACACCTTGCAAACAAACTTAGTACGGAAGTGTTTCGATTTTTTTGATGAGAAGTATATTTCACACAAAAACTTCAACACAATTAAAAACCCGATCTACTTTATAATTCCCTGAGGGACAAATTCTGGAGCGTTTTATAACAGCTCCAGGGAAGAATCGCGTTAAAACTGACTGAAACTATCAAAATCAATCTACTCGAAAATGATGTAAATTTCGAACAAACATGCGGCCAGTACCAGAAGTAAAAGAGACGGCATAACCGATGCCACACTATCTGCTTTAATAACCTGTACCACTGGCCTCACTCCATACTTATCTTATCTTAGTTAGCCTTATGTGTCCCACTGCTGGGCAAAGGCCTCTCCGCTCCCTCCATGACTCTCTTTCCCGTGCCTCTTCCTGCCATGCTTCGCTGAAGGCGTCTAGCTCGTCTCGCCATCGTCGTCTAGGTCTGCCGCGTCGCCTTGTCTCAGTTGGTGGCATCCACTGCGTAGTGGTTTTTGCCCACAAATACATCTGGCATGCGGCAGACGTGAACACTCCATACAGAAAACGTCAATGGCACTAGGCGCTATGTAAAACACCCCCTCCACCACCGGCGGAGTCCCGCGGCGCCTGCGGGGTGCGGGGCGTGGGGCGCTATATCGGGCGGAAACTCATTATGGCGCGGGGGGATTGAGTGTCCTTTCGTACGGGTTAGTACTATTATTTTCTTCTGTGCCCACGCCCCGCACCCCGCAGGCGCCGCGGGACTCTGACAGGGGTGTTCAGGGGTATTTTAAATAGCGTTTCAGTGTTTGACTTGTAATTGATATTCAGTTGTTATTCAAAAAGCAGTAGGTTGTCAAAACGCGTTTGCTGTATGGAGTGTCCGACCCGTGCCACTTACTACCACTACCATATACTACACGACAACACACCACATACAACATACTACACTACAACATACCACATACAACATACTACACTACAACATACCACATACAACATACTACACTACAACATACCACATACAACACACCACATGTGAGGAGTCACTGACCGACCATGTCTAAACCTGCCTTTATACTAACAACACTCCATACAATGCGCAAAATCTCGCACGTGCATAGGTCACCTCAAACAGTATTATATAGTTTGCTTACATAATGCCGCGTGTGTGGGTTCAATTCTCAAGGGACTACACAGGCTGTACAGAATAAGTGGCACTGTCATCTAAATTTGTAGTTTTGGAGATGGGACTATAGGATGTAGTAAAAGCGCGGGCCGCTACAAGGCAATTCAGTTCAGTTCAGTGGATCAAATATATATTAATTTGCGTATAAAATAATTAACTACTTACACACAACACACCGCGAGGGGGCAACCCTCACGCTTTTTCTTAAATTTTAATATGTTCTTTCTTGAATAATGCGATTCAATGTAGGTAAAATAATTGAGTAAAAGTCATGCGATCATAAATGGTTGGCAAATAATATTAAAAATAGATTATAATTGTTTTTATTAACTTTTTTGACTGACCAAGCTGATTTCCTTTTTACAGGCCAATCATTATTGATCTCCAATCAAAAGGTATTTGTGTTTGGTGTTGTACAATGGTCTGAGAGTGAATTCAATGATCGCATGACATTTTGCATACCTAACTTGAAACAAACGCAATGAAGACTGCCTAATATGTTCGCTTGATCAGTCATGCACTGTCTCTAATCTTGTACACTACAATAAAGGCTTTGTCTGTCCATTACAGTATTTCAGCCCCCAAAAGGAGGTGTATCTCCATCTATAATACGCACGCGAGATCGCATTTGTTGTCGCTTAGAATAATACAAGTACATAATCTTGCATTATTTTATTAATCAGGCTAAAATTTACTATATTGATTTATGTGATTGGGATGTGCACCCATTGTTTTAACGCTTCTGTGGCAAATTCGACGTAGCAAGTGTAAAAGCCGCACTACACTCTCCACAAAACTAGAGCAGACATGGCCAATACGAGGGACGCACTTATGCGCAAGAGTGAGTGCGGTGTATTTGCATTTCATTCTAACGCATAACCTCGTCTCTTTCGGCTCTCGGGTTTTGTCGAGTGTGTAGTGCCGGCTTAATGAGTGGTTTCACCAATCGACTTAAAGAATCGTCTTGAGTTTGTTCCCATGTCCTATCATTTTCCCATGCCGACTAGCCTAGGAAGATTCGTAGGTGTTGCCACACCTCTGTGGTGCTCCCTGTTACCCACTCCTAGCGATGATCTAATTACAAACCAAAAACGACACACTTTCATTGAGTTATAACTCAAGTCACGATGTAATCTTTCATGTAATTATATCGGCAATGTAAATTGAAGATTTTTTGTCGTCAAAGCTTTAATTTACACTTAGTTATTTATATGTATAATAAGCCAACCTTCAAATAAGATGGAACAGGATTTGTTTTTATCTTTTGCCTCTAATCGTTTTAGCGTTTGGTACAAGAGTTGTGTCATAATATTCCCTACAAATGATGTCTTATGAAGAGCGTCGTCGTCGGTCGGGTAAATACAGGAGACGCGAGTTCAGCTTTTGGCAAGTACCAATGTGTTTTCGATTTTCGAATTCATATGTACAGTGTACAGTCAATGCTTAGCTAGTTGATATAACTATGTACTTGGTCAGGTTACTATTCTCCGACGACGGTAAGCGACTGATGACGACCTACGACATGTCTATATTCGTAAAATTGAAGAATACACAATTTTCGTATCTTAGTCTATCTTTGGCATTGACGTCAATGATAGGTTACTAGATTATTTGAAAATTATGAAACTCCGAAATTATTTTATTTTATACCCCAACAAATATATAAAAGTAAAAATAGGAGCCATGCGTTCAATATTTTGATATGGTGTGATTGGCGACTTCACCACACTTCACTTAAAATAATTGAGATCTAAATGCGTACCAAGTTCTACAGAAAATTACTTTAACAAGGCTTAATCCTTTAAGTTGCTTTGAACTTGGCTTAACATGCTCCCGCGCGTCAGTATATGGTGGACTTTGTAGTAGACGTATGTTTGACATTGTCATAATATTCTTTTTTTTAATATAACTTTCTTACAAGAACAAAACCTTTCATAAAAGTCTCCTTATTACAGGTATATTATAACTTTATGACGGAGTTTATCATAATAATACAAACAAATTGATTGTGATGACGATAAGCTGCTAAGCATTCAATTTCCTCGACTGTACGTTATTAGACGCTGTTATTGTGGAGGAAAACATCGTGAGGAAACCTGCACACACCTGTGAAGATATTCAAAGCATGGTTGACTAAGGCCTGTTCAGAATGATCCGGCAGGTTACCACAAAGGTGGATACCACAAAGCCCCACTGTGTTTATGGCGGCGCTTTTTGGAGTGGCCGTAGCACACGGGGAAGAGTGACGCGGCTCGTACTGGCGCCCCGCGTCCTTATGCGGAGGCGTCATAAGTGTCGCCACAACAACACTTCAATTTTCTACACTATACAATATATCGAAATATATAATCTTAGCAGCATTGCGCTCAAAATAAGGAACGTACGGTTCGGTAGGCGGGGCTAAAAATGTACTACGTGTCGCGCGCGAACTACTCTGCCGCGCACTCGCTGGCGGTGGCGGAATAGATGACAAAATCGGTTCGACGTTTATAAATTACAGACGTTTATTCATTTACTTATGGCCGACTGTTGAATTAGTTATTTGTTTTTAATGGTTATTATGTTGTTAGTGTCAGTGAAGAACATTATTATAGTATGTGTATGTGTATGTGTGTGTGTGTGTTGCAGGCTGCTGGAGTTCCTGCCGCTGAACCGGCGCAGCGAGGACGTGCTGGCGTCGTCGTTCGCCTCGCGCGGCCTCTCCGAGCTGCTGCGCTTGCACCGCGCGCAGGCTTCACAGGTACACACACGTATACACACGTACACACTACACGACGCATACACACCTCGCACTCTCACACTTATTCACTAGTGTCTCCGTGAGCTGTATACCTCACGACTCATGTCATGAACCTACAGTTGTTTGCTGTTATTTACCTATAGGTGACGCCACAGAACATTTAAAAGAGGGAACCTCTTTTAAATGTTCTATGGGTGACGCGCTGTTAGTTTTGCAAGCTCCGTGTTCGCGATCTTGGCTAGAAGAAAAAAATATAGAAATTGAATTGAACATTTAATAACTAAACTACAAAAATCTCGTTTACGAACATCACAAAATTTCATAAAATTTGGTGAAGAAATGCGAGCTTTAGAGATCAGATAGACAAATTAACAGAATGACAGAGTAATATACGAAAGCTAATTTTTGTCCAAGCTGAAACGGAGATGCTTTGCGCTTGTTTGGTCAATTAAAGGTATTTTGGAAGTTAAAAAAGCTATACAAAAACCAAGACCAGCGCAGCTGGCGCAATAATATTATTTTAAAATAGGATCACCCATATCTTTTCTCTGGGTGTCGCTCATAGAGAGCACTAAGGTGTTCGAGTGTAGTTAGTAACCACATAGGCGACTACACGAACATCGGTATAATGTATAAATATAATTTTAGTCTCTCTCCCCGGTCTCCCTGTGAGTGGTCACGTGTATGTATAGATGTGTTGTGTGGTGTGTGCAGGAGGCGCGGCGCGAGCTGACGCAGGCGCTGATGGACGAGCTGGCGGACGAGAAGCCGGTGCGCGACCTGATCCAGGAGCTG
Organism: Teleiodes luculella; assembly: GCA_948473455.1. Classification (NCBI taxonomy): domain Eukaryota; kingdom Metazoa; phylum Arthropoda; class Insecta; order Lepidoptera; family Gelechiidae; genus Teleiodes; species Teleiodes luculella. The sequence continues at coordinate 28,646,311 of OX419582.1, read as the reverse complement.
CGCGACATGGCGCACAAACACAACATCCCCGACCACGAGGTGGTGCCCATCGTGAGTATACAGTACACGCACACACTGACACATCCCTCTAGTCTCACTAGAACGGCTATATTGTCCGGTGACCAGATTTTCCATCACTATGGGTCTAAAAGTAGACTGTAAAGTGGTCACCGTACAAAATAACCGTACTGCTGAGACTAGAGGGCCAACTCTACAATATACTTCAATACTATAGGACGTATTCAACATTTAATACTTTCATGGAAATACTGCTGGGGAGTAAACCGAGTAAACCTTTCTAAGTTAGAGAACTACTCAGGCGAAAGCCAAAAGCGACTACGTCAAAATCCAACTAAGACATTCAATGTAAACAAACATGTCTCGAAAAAGATTAAAATTTGAATTGCGCTTGCAGCCAGACCGTAAACCAAAAGGAACGGCAATACACATGAACATATCACCCTCATATTGTTTTTTTTTTTAATTTACTAATATATTGGATGATAAAACTAGCGAAACTGCCCACTTGAAGCAGGTAACACATAACCAGATAGAACAATAACAGTCGATAGAACAGAATGTTGGACTCATTAGAAATAGAAAGTAGTAGTAGTTATTGTTAGTTAGTATACATAACAGATGATGAAACACAAGGCTAGAGTACTGAAGCTTATGCTGAAAAACTCTTTCTCGTTCAATATTTCTGATGTTATGTATAGATGATAGGTTACCTACCTACCCTCGGGGGTCGGATTCTTTTAAAAGGCATTATTTATTTTTGTGTTGAAGCTAATTGAAGCTCATTTTCATTTTCACTTCGCGCCAGAGCTCCAAAACGTACCTACGCCGGGCGGTCCCGATTACGCGGCCAGTTAGTAGGAAAAACGCGCGCGCTTGTGAAGACGCTATTATTTAGTCTGTGGTAATACGGGTGCTTTTGTTTTAATACGAGCGCATCGACAAACGGTAGGCTATTATAGCCAGGGTTGTTCGACGCGTTCAATGTTTGAACGTTAGTGGCGTAGTAGCTAGAATTAAATTGGCACGTTTGCTATCAGAGAGTGCGCCTTCTGTAGCTAGTACTATTATATATTGTGTGTCATTATTTAGTTGTGTTGCGTGGTGTTTGTAGATCTGGCAGTGCGTGATGTCCCGCGGCGAGTGGAACAAGAAGGAGGAGCTGCTGGCGGAGCAGGCGGCCAAGCACCTGCGCCACTACACGCCGCTGCTCGCCGCCTTCGCGCAGACCGCCAAGGCCGAGATCGCGCTGCTCACCAAGGTACTGCCACGCCTCCCTCACTCCATGTACTTGCGCGCTATCATGGGCGTACCCAGGGGCGGCCAGGGGAGGGCAGCTGCCCCCCCTGGAATCCCGCAGAACATGTATGAACTCGCCTGATTACTAATCAAAGTGTAAACGGGGCCTTATGCTCTAACTTTAATATTATATAGGTTTTCCAAATAAACGGCACAACAGCCAGTTCTAAGTCATATATATATATGTCGTGGCCGCATCGTAGAATTGCCCATTTCATGAAATGATCGGCCATTTAATGAAATGGTTGCATTTCATGAAATATTTCACTGTCCATTGGCCATATCATGATGTGCCCAGACCAGATCAATGATAAGAAATCGTTTGACGATAGGGCCAGCTGGACGCACTGCTATTTCATGAAATAATCAATCTTAATCGATCATATCGTGGAATTGTTTCATTGACTACCGGTAGAGGCGCTGTAAGCGCCTAAGCGCTTTGTTTGTGTCAAGATGGCGGCCCTTGTAAGCGAAGACGTATTTTCTCACGGCAAAAACGCGCGTCCGTCTATGTGCCTTTTTAGATTAAGTAAGTTTGTTATACTTATTTTAAAATTATTTTAATATTCCATAGTAAATTTAAACAACTAAAAATAAACAAGTACGTAACAAAATTGTTCTGAGTTTTCATTAAATATTTTATGGTTACCCTATTTTCACGATATGGTCAAACGTGGGTGACCAAATCGCTAAACGTTTGTCGTTTAATGATTTGGTTACCATTAGTTGGCCACTTCATGAAACGTGAACACTTCACGAAATGGTCAACCATTTCATGAAATGATCAATTCAGCGATTTGGCCACGACATATATATAGGATGATATTTCAATATGACGAGTTACTACCAGCTTTTTTGACAAACAAATGTGAGATATTATCGTATCAGTGCTGCCTGGGGTCTACTTAGCAAATGGCCGATTTCTAATGCATGCGCGAATTTCAAAAGTAGATTAAGGAGCACACGATTAGAGCCGGCTGCCGGCCGATGCGTCAGCCGGTGTCGAAGTGTGCGACAGCAACGTGTGTACTACATGCGGCACGACTCTTGTCGTCGCCACAAAACTACACACAACATCATTATAATATGTATTACGTGACCAGTTCGCGTTGTCACTCATTAATATTCAAGGAATGCAACTATGAAAACAATCGTTCCAGCTTTTAACATCTACAACTTGAAAAATAATACTTTACACTCTGTAATACTTTTTTAGTTATGAGGCCTGCCCCTTAACCGCCAATATATCTGAAAAATATACTTTGTGTGTTATTTATTAATTTTAAAAGGAATATAATTTTCTGTTAACCAAGAAATCGAATCTTACATCAAATATATTATTTGTGCACTAAAAATACTAATCTTGCACCAAATATCCAAGGGCGTGAACCGAAGCGGGGGGACGGGGGTTTAAAAAAAAAACAAATCTACCCAGAATCAAATCGGTTGGTTAGGTTAGACTGATGTCAATAACAGAGCGGAGGGAGCCGAGCGAGCGGAGCGAGCGTGTCGCGGCAGCGGCCGGCGACCGCCGTAGTTTTGAATTTTTCAAAGTTGATAACTCAAGAAGTCTCAAGTTTGCATGTTTTGGTGCACAATTAGTATTTTTGATGGAACAAGAGTATAATTTGGTGAAGATATTTAGGTGAAACAAGAGAATAATTTGAGGTACGGTTAAATACTATCCATTTTAAAATGATGTCGAAGTAAAACTATTGTTTATTTTACGGGTAATGCTAAAAGATAGGGTAAACCTAGGTTAGGTTAGCTTTACCCAATTACCAAAGCTTATTATAGTGCAATGATGAATTTTAATGTTGAAAACTTATTATACTGCTCAACGATTACAGTAAAGAGGGTTCCAATACTTTAAAAAAGTCAAAGACGTCCGTAAGGGTTTCTCGCAAATCTGCTGATTGTGATGGTGGTGTTGTTTTGTAGGTCCAGGAGTACTGCTACGAGAACATGAGCTTCATGCGCGCGTTCAGCAAGCTGGTGCTGATGCTGTACAAGACGAACGTTCTGTCTGAAGAGGTGATCCTCAAGTGGTACCGCGAGCCCAACTCCTCCAAGGGCAAGATGATGTTCCTCGACCAGATGAAGAAGTTCGTCGAGTGGCTGCAGTCCGCCGAAGAGGGTACACACCTGCTTTTAGTTTCATTCATTATTAAGCGTATTTCACTTTTCAAAATTCGACAACCGGAATTCGGGACTGATTTTTCGCAGGCAACCTTAAACCACCGAATTTATAATAAGATCATCTTTAGTTTTTTTAATTTTAATTCAATATACAGACTGTTCAAATGTTAGTATAAATTGACCTGTTTATACCTGGCTTCTGAGAGTCAACCTAACGTTTGCATATTCTATGGGCTTCATACTTTCGATTAGTATAGAGTTTACCTAATAAACAAACCGGTGAAAAAAAATAATTAAAATAATTAACTAAACATACTCTGGACTAAAATTTGTTAGGCAACCCATATGCAATATATTTATTGATATGTTAAATACAATTTAAAATACGCTTTATCAAATAAAAATCTCGGTGAAGGTCGTTGTATGGCGGGATCTTAGACTATCAATTTCATGATAGGAATACAAACACCGTCTATATTTTTAAATTATTATTAGTTAGTTTCTACATAAATAAGTTAAACAGTTAAACTACCAGACATAACACATGATGAAACACAAGGCTAGAGTACTGAAGCTTATGCTGAAAAACTCTTTCTCGTTCAATATTTCTGATGTTATGTTTGGATGTCTAAACAACAGCTGCAGCTTGTATTTTGGAAAATAGAAAAATTTTAGTTACTCTCTCTGAAAATGTCAAATGATCTACATTTAAAACGTTAAAACTATATTTTATTATGTATTCTCGTTCCAGAATCTGAGAGCGGCGAAGACGAAGATTAGAAATAAGAGCAGTGTGTGAGACTGACGAAGACAGCCCCTCCCGCCCCCCAGCCCCCCGCGCCGCGTATATAATCATGGTGTATACTGTATAACTTGCATAACTAATACATAAACATAATACTTGCATTAAACGATGTAATAATTATTATTGAATTCTAACAACATAAGTTATTGTAATGATTATTATTGAATGTTAATTCGTGCACCGAGCGACACTGTCGGGAGTGTTTAAAAATAACATGTTGATAACATACAATATTTTTTATTCAATTTTTTTAGAAAATTATCAATAAACGGTGGAAACACGCAATTGGTCTTTTATTTCTAGATGATATAGAAACCTCCGCTGTGCGACATTTATCAACTTGCGTAGCGAATAACTATTAACTAATAATTAGAATTCTAAAAAAATATTTCCCAACAACACAACAGCATACAGTAAAGATTTTAAATAGAACCAATTATTTTAAAACTAACTAACTTAAGTTTAGGTATATAAATAACCTTGTTTTTGTATAAACTTTTTCCACTATTGCTACCATAAAAGTCTCTTAATCCTTAAGTAGTTTACAGAACAGGAATTGTGGACGCAATTAGTCATTCAATGTCTTCTATGTTAGAAACACAGCACTTCTAAATTGCCTTTTGCGAGAGTTATATTTATCATATATGCTATTAAGAATGCCTAAATAAAAAAAAACGCAAATGCGAATGTTACCCTGGTTCGTTCCATGATTTAAATATTTCGCTACTTAGCTTCTCCTATTTTATTGACTATAGATGATGGTATTATACATGAAGGAAAAAAAATTCTGCGCCCATAAAATTCTGGGCGCGTAAAATTTTTTCTTCCTTCATGGTATGTTGGCGTTACCCCAGCATCACCGTGATCGAATTTCGCGAATTCAACTATACAGGCCTTTAGTCAATAGTAAAGTAGATTTTGTCATATTTTGTCAGACTTTGTCAAGCAGTCGTTCAGGGGTTCAAAAGTTATAAGGGCGAGTTACTGTCTCCGCTGGGGGAACGTTCCGCCAGCATCACCATTCTTAAAACTCGAAAACTACAGCACCTAGCTCTAATTTGATTGCATGAGGGTTTTGTCAATACTTTGTCAACCTTACATACAAAAATTTAGACTTCGTCGTTACACCGTTTAAAAGTTATACGGTTGGTTTACTGTCTCCGCTGGGGTAACGTTACCCCAGCATCACCATTTCTTATATCTCTGGAACTACAGCACCTAGATTGAATCTGATTGCACGAGGAGTTTGTCGCTACTTTGTCAAGCACAAATGCAAAAATCTAGACTTTCTCCTTTAGCCATTTCAAAGATATCAAAAATTACACTATAGTCTAAGAGCCTACAGTGAAATCTGAACATGATTGAGTAATAACGTGTTAACCAATAAACTTCGTAAAATACGAGTTTTTTTAATACTTCATTGCGTAAATGAGCCTTCAAATTTTAATCTTCGAAGTTTATATATGTAATTATAATTAATAGTTATTACATAGTTACGACTCCAAAAGTATCCAAAATATCCAATAATACTCCAAAAAGCTATTTGCAAGTATTGTGTTTAATTATTATCTAAATAATATGTAAATTTTTATATTTAACTTTTTGTTCTATAAATAAGGAAGTCAGATGTTGACTCTTATACTATTCGAAAAACCAGGAGTACAGTCATATACAAAAGCTGTTCATCGTGAAGTTTAAGTGAACGAATGAATGAATATACGGTGACTTCCAGTAGTAGAAGAAAGAAAGAAAGAACTACGATTTACCGCGGGAAAATTTCTCATTCCCACGGGAAAAAATGCTAAATCGGGCGGAGTTGGCACAAAGATAGAATAGACCTTGCGGAAGAATATAGGCTAGCTTTTACCGTGGGAAAATACCTCATTCCCACGGGAAAAACTAATAACGCGGGCAGAGCCGCGACGGGAAGCTAGTATATTATTATTAGACATGGCTGTATATGACTAGGATATTATAAAACAAAAACTGAATGAATGAAATACACTGATGAAACATATACCTAACAAAAACGAATGTGTTAAAAAAAATCTAAATTTATTATATGTACATGTATTTAACTTTACGTATTCAAATATTCACAGCTAATCTTGCAATTAGTAAACGGCACCGAATGTAAATAATTAAATCACATTTTTCCTTAAAAAATATTTGATGTAGGTACCGATATGATTTATTTTGTACATGACTGTACCAGTAGGAATTAAATAACCTTCGGAATCTTCGAAATGGCTAGAGGACAAAGTCTAGATTTTTGCATTTGTGCTTGACAAAGTAGCGACAAACTCCTCGTGCAATCAGATTCAATCTAGGTGCTGTAGTTCCAGAGATATAAGAAATGGTGATGCTGGGGTAACGTTACCCCAGCGGAGACAGTAAACCAACCGTATAACTTTTAAACGGTGTAACGACGAAGTCTAAATTTTTGTATGTAAGGTTGACAAAGTATTGACAAAACCCTCATGCAATCAAATTAGAGCTAGGTGCTGTAGTTTTAGAGTTTTAAGAATGGTGATGCTGGCGGAACGTTCCCCCAGCGGAGACAGTAACTCGCCCTTATAACTTTTGAACGACTGCTTGACAAAGTCTGACAAAATATGACAAAATCTACTTTACTATTGACTAAAGGCCTGTATAGTTGAATTCGCGAAATTCGATCACGGTGATGCTGGGGTAACGCCAACTCATGGTATTATAGTTATTTTTATCTTTGCTCTGTCTGGATCTCCGTTGCGATCTCTAAACGTGTCAAAATCATAATTATTCCTTACTATTAATTATAGCGGGAGAGTACAGTGCTACCAATTTTATCTGTAGAATAGTCAAAAGCGGAACTACTGACAACGTCCAATGTCGTTGACGTTGTCAATCGATGTAGTAACAACCAATAGTAGCAACCCTTTTCGATCGTGGCGCCTCGCTTCATTCTACAGATAAGTTGGTAGCGCTACTACCATGAAGGAAGAAAAAAAATTATGGGCGTGGATTTTTTTTTCTTTCATGGCTACTACAGATAAGTTACTACCCAATTTCCTTATTGGTACTACCAAGGATGTTATAAGTAGGTACTATACGTACGGTACTACCTATTCCGTATTCTGTGGTATTGATTGTTGTTTTTTCGTATATTTCCCAAAAGGAAAGGCAAATATTTACCACATGCGTGAAAGAATCTTCAGTAAGTTTTATATCATATTAGCATATGCCGCCATATAGTAGGCGCCGCCGCCGCAAAGGCTGAAAAGTGACGCAACCGTGACGTGCTCGAATAGAGTTTGGCAAATTAAAGTAGACAATGAAAAAACGCGGCAAATTGAAAAAAAATCATCGTGGCAACCCCGATTCTATAGACTTCCCTAATTTGATACTTTTTTTTTATGTATTGCCAATACAACAATGTTTTCCAATTTCATCGATTGTCTACCTATTCTCATTTGCCAAACTACCACTTCCAGATTAGTTTGTTCGACTGGCTGGACATAGACTACCGTGGCCAATTAGGATGACTTTAAATACTCTGGAATCTGGTTGGCGGAGCAAGGAGAATTTGTTCAGATGGGGAGTCCCCACTGCACTGGGGACTCTCGCAGCAGGATCTGATGGATGCCACAAATAATGCAGTCGAAGTGGCTAAGTTCTGGGCCGCTACGATCTAATTTGTCATCCCACGATAAGAAGATATCACGGATCATTAAAATGCGCGGGTGGTTCCCACAGCCCAAATTCCAATGACTTTCCAATGACATCACAGTTATACGCGGGGTATCAGACCTGAATCAACTAGACTCCCATTATTTTTCACTTTCTTGCCCACCTTTTTTGCCCATTGTCGCACAAAATTCCACCATACGAGTAACAACAATATCCGTGAAAAAATTATTTAAATAAAAAACGAATAAATAATGAAACCGCCATTTCTTCTCGAAATCGGCGCAAATGATAAAAAAAATTCAAAGCATAGGTAGGCAGCACATGGGGCTTACATGACCTTAAGAGCCCCCGTTGTTTTTCCGTAGCAGTGGAGGTGAATTTCGTAGCGTGAGTGTCCGCTGTTGGCGTTACCCCAGCATCACCGTGATCGAATTTCGCGAATTCAACTATACAGGCCTTTAGTCAATAGTAATGTAGATTTTGTCATAGTTTGTCAGACTTTGTCAAGCAGTCGTTCAAAAGTTATAAGGGCGAGTTACTGTCTCCGCTGGAGTAACGTTACGCCAGCATCACCATTCTTAAAACTCTAAAAAACTACAGCACCTAGCTCTAATTTGATTGCATGAGGGTTTTGTCAATACTTTGTCAACCTTACATACAATTAACTTTGTCAACCTTGCATACCCAAAGGTTGCCTGGTAGAAATTGCTACCTTACCAATAAGACCGCCATTTGACCTTTCTGTATTGATCTGTTTCTGTGTATCTGTGTTGTCTTTTTTGTGTCTGTGTGCACAGGCCCTATTGCTCTCCTTGGCCACACTTGCTGACGTGTACACCGGCCATTATGATATCTAGCCACGTGTAGTCCTTCCTACACATCAATGCTGTGATGCGTTTACCTACATCTTCGACCTTTGTCTTGCATCGAATTTCTACATTTTTTTCTGTGTCAATGAGAGAGATATCTAGCATGGATTGATCCATTGCTCTTTGAGTCACTTCTCGGTTAGAGCTCATATTATATGTCTCCACCGAGGGATCGAGTCTACCCTGAAATCAGGGTGAACGGGCCTTAGTCGAGCACGATGGCCCAGTGCGGGTTGGTCGAATTCACACACCACCTTTAATTATAAGCTGATGTGTATAGGTTTTATTACGGTGTTTACCTTCACCGTAAGAGCGTCAAACACGTACCTACATATGGATTCTAAAATTGAAAACACATTGGTACGTGCTGAGGCTTGAACTTGCGTACTTGTGAATGGAAGTCAACGGTCCCAGCCACTTGGCCATCGCTGCTCTTCCAATTGGGCCACTTTTGCATATTATAGCGTAGCGTCCAAGTCTCAGCACCGGAAGGTCTAAGGCACTACGGAAATTTGAAATTATTTTAATATTTTCATGAAATTCATCGCATTTATTGGATCACATGCAAGTGAAAAATAAAATATCCCTTAACTTAGGTATGATCTTTAACCTCAAATTTTGGAAAAGGACTTCAATACTTTTCCGTTGAGAAATAGTAAGAACGTGTGCTTGTTGAGCTTGTTGAGTATTTTGTATGAAAGAGGAGCATTCAGGATTACGAAAATATATTCACCCAATCAGTAAGGCAACTAACAACGAACCACCTGCCGCTGCCTGGCTAACCGTAAAGATTTTGACAAAAGCCTCCTTATAAAGAGTAAGGCCTTAGCTTTAGTCCAGCAGCGGGACTGTTTCAGGTTTATGTTGCGATCACTGCTTGGCAGTTGGGATGGGTTCACTCACACTCACAGCGGTTGTTGGTTGCGTGTTGCGTTCCAGGAGCCACACGGCATTCTTCTATTTCAAATATAAGCAAGCAAGCAAACGCACAATAGACGGACGGATGTTAGGTTGTTTTTTATCACAACTCGTACGCTAGCGAGGCGGGTTGGGGATCGCAGTTGTTTTTGGTATAACGTCAACGCATAGGTCCTTCATACCATATTACCGGGGTAGTCAATAGCAACAACTGTGATCCCTGATTCGTCGGCTAAGCAGTGAACTATCAGAAGGTTGCCTACCATAAGTATAACATTTGAATTCAGCTAGTAAATTAACAAACATTTATTGATTCTGTGGCGGTATTATATAAAAAGCTAATAATTCATAAATATGTACTTATTAAATAGTTTCTAATAATGTTAAATTGTACTATTGAAACAACCTCTGTGGTCGAGTGGTCAAAAGCTCGCCTGACGTTACGAAGATTCCGGGTTGTAAAACTATTCCTAAGCTTGGTTGATCCCGGCTAGCTACTATCTACGGATGTAGTCGTCATAGGATAGGAGTCATGTCGAAAGACTTGGCAGCTCAATAATTCCGACACCAGGATTTGTAGGGTAGCTTAACCTCTACACCTACACGACAAACAAGCAAGCAAAAGCAACTATTGAAAATCAGAAACCATTAAGAATATAAATAAATAATAATACTTTTAAAAAGCTATAACAAAAATCTTTTAATTAAGAAACAACCTAAGTTGGGCGTCGTTTGGAATCTTTATAATTTTGGAAAGTTAGCGAAGTTGTTTCATTTTTCTTTTTCGCTAGTCCGGTTTGGAGCCGCTCCACACACAAAGCTGGTGGGTACAGCTCTAAACGACATATGTCGCATTAATACAAGCTGTTTAAGTCCAACCCCTGTCAGAATGCTGTGTCCACTTGCTGGTATTGCTCCTCCGGACGTCCGCAGAGATGTGGCGAGTTACGCGAGTTCTACCGAACGCTACAAAAGCGAGACTGACCCACGGCACTCCATGTACTCCCACGTGCCGGTGAGAGTACGTTTCTCAGAGCTAGTGATGGTATTGATAAGTCTACAGAGTATAGCAAGCAAGCAATTTAAACCAAGGACTAGTTAGTACTTATAACATTTATAACATTCTTGATTTAAACTTCTCTCACTCTCTCAGCATTTTAACCTTGATTTTGAATTCGCATGCTCTAAATAAAACACGCCAATAACATAAGAGCAAACAATAACGAGGGGACTAAAAATAAGTTACCTATTCAATAAAATTACATAACAAGCCGACCTAACGAGTCCTCTTATTTTCGAAGACATTCTAAAAAATAAAAAACATAAATGCGGAGCGAACTTCGTTAGTCCTATAGCAGTGGTGCTCAACCTATAGACCGTAAACTAATTGTGACTGGCTAAATGGCTTGGCTTCCAACATAATCTTTTTTTTAACTTATGCCTGTATCGAAATTCAACGTTTCAAGTTTCGGCGGACTTCCTTGCAGTGAAGCAGAAAGCTCGTCAATTATTCATAAATTGACAACGTGCCTATTTGCACGGATTACGATAAAAGTTAACAGAGCCTGTAGAGATGACATCGTGGGATTGTCTCCTCTCATTAGCTGAGGATTCACAGATGCCTGGAGTATCTGGTTTTAAACGAGGATGTGTAAAATGCAAATTTTTACAGTGAGGAATTTACCTCTACCACAAGAAATTCGTACCTATGTAGATATCGCCCAGAGGCCCCTGAAAAAAAACTTGGGTATCACTGTGGTATGGAGAAGCTCAGTACTTACGTTTTTTTTTCGGGCAGGTAATGCCTCGGTACGAGTATCAGCCGCTTCATCCGTCGCCTTTTGTCGTTCAGACCGTGGGGATATTATGTATGAAAGAATGAGTGGAGTGAGTTTGTGTGTGTGTCGTTCGGATTTCAATAAGCAGGTGTGGCCGGGACCTATTCAAGGCAACGACGAATCTTTAGCATATAGTCGAGTTTCCGTGAGCAGCTGTTCTCCCCTCATCCCAAGCAGACGCATGTCGGATAAAACCTTGCACATATCTAAATTTGTGCACGGTTAAGTATAGGAAATTCGCCATATTGCGGTTGCCGGCTTGAATTGGACTTTGAACTATCACTAGTTAGACAACCTCCGTGGTCGAGTGTTCAAAAAGCTCGGCTTACGTAACGGAGGTTCCGGGTTCGAATCTCGGTGGGGACTCGTTAAACAAATATTACTTTGTGAGATATGGACGCCCGGATGGAAATCTTAGATTGTTCGTTTTATTAGCCACAAAACGCTACCTCGGACCTGGAGCTAGTATAGGGATGGTACGAAGGCAATTTATTTCACATTCTTCCTTCCTAACCTTCAGGTAAGGTACCCACAAAAAACTAGCAGCGGGATGAAAAGTTGATCAGTTGATCACCAATGTTCAAGTGTTGGTTTGCCAGTCTTTGCATACCAGCATAATCTACATTCGGATTCGCAAAACATTTGCATTGTATGGCAATCAAGTACGAATCAAAACATTGCATTCACTACTAAGCTCAGCTTTTTAGCTGTGCTTTTACTGACTAGGTAGGTAGGTACTTAAAACTTGTTTGTTTCATGAAGACAAATCAATTTAATATTATAGCTGGATTCATATAAAACCTGTCAAATTAACTTTCAGGGTACTATTAGGTCTTTAGAATTGTATTAGTTTTGTTAATAAGCTATGTATATGACTGTTTGTTACCTAAATAAAAAAATAAATAACAAAAAAATAAAATAAAATAAATTATACCTAACTTGATTAATTAATTCCACTAATATTATAAATGCGAGGGTTTGGATGTTTGTTACTTTATCACGCTTCATCTATTGAACGGATTGTAATCAAATTGGGCACACATGTAGGTTAAACCCGCGATTAGACTACACAACTTGTGTGTGTCCTAAAAATTGTGTAGTCTAATCGCGGCTTAAGTCCTAGAATGAGTTATTATTATCCAAATCTCATTCCTACGGGAAACCAAATCGTAAAAGAAGCGAATTTGTAAGCAACGTGACGCCTTTTTATGGAAACCGAAATCTACGCGGACGTACTTAGTTACAGGCAAAAGCTGGTCATAATAATCATTGAAACATCCACGCAGCAAAAAAAAACAATCCTAACTAGATGCATCCACGTGTGCCGAAGATATCCCAAACGGGGTATATGGTAGGTATATTACATACATTACAAATGACAATCAGACGTTTTACCCGGTCCCACTGCATTGCAATAATGTTCATCAGATCACAATGGGCGGCAAGGGGTGCGGGTTTCCGGATGGGTCGTTTTCGAGAACTCGTTCAACGGCTAGCCCTCGGAGCCCCAAGGCCAGGCGACCGCTCAAGGTCACGTCAGGTGTTCCCTAGGCCCTAGCCTGGCCGAACTAACGGTTTGAATATTTTACAATATCTTAAAAGGCACTCAATTCGTTAATTAAATACTAACAGGTTATATCGCTCCATTTATGAGATCTATTTTTTCTTTGAAAGCGATACAAGACATTCAAAAAAGATGGATTGATTGTTACATTTTTCAACATTAATTTATAGAGGTGCCTGGAGCGATAAGGCCGCCTATCTTCGAAACTATCTTAAAACAAATGCTCGTTACATACTATATTTATTTTGTGTCTCTGTGTACCTATGCAATAAAGTACCATACCATACCATAATATACTCAATTTTATTTCGTTGCACGTTTGGCCATAATTATATCCACTCTAGAGGATGTCCTAGGAGATGCAAGGCTACTGAGATGGGAATAGGCAGCTGCCACCCGTGTAACCAACAACAACTGCGATCCCCTACCCGGATGCCTAGCGTAGAAGATATAATGGTAGTTCGTCCTTTTAGCAGGTTGTTGGGATAATAGTATTTCTAGTTGTTCAACGCAATCAAATTTGTTCAACACCTTGCGACGGCGGTTATTTAGCTATATCTGCATGTAATTTTATACGGTAGCTAGCTAGTCATTATGGTATAAGGTATTCAACGGTCGACGGTTTAGTATTTCTATAGAAACATTGGCAGCTTACATTGGGGTGCCCTGAATGCCTAGGTAAGGTCAGACAGAATCCCATCCCGGCCGTATAGGCTAGGGGACCTTTGTTGGTGATTGTAAAGCTTAGCGGGTATTAAATAAATAATATTCTGGACAACATTTTATTCACACGTTACACTTATATTATTGCCGATGAAAATCAGCCTTTTTGATCAAATCTTGTACAGATCTCGGACACTTTCGTCACCTTTGAGGTTATGTCAAAAGTGTAAAATTATGCGATCCTCTTTATCAGGGTATGGTGATGTGGATCAATTTCCAGGGAGCCAGTATAAATTGTATCTATTAGAACTAAGCATAAGTTAGGTAAAAAAACATAAATAATAACGTTTGTAATATTCGCCTATTATAATAGATCGCCAAGTTTTTTTTCTAATAATAAGAATCTTATGTGATTTATGTTTAATAAAAAGTAGCTCTAGGTAATCCTAAATCGGTTATTTATTTATTTAGATGTGAAATCGAAACAAACATTCAAAGTTGAAACCCACCAACAATCATGCATACTAACAGATGCAAAAAAATATGTTGTGTTAATAATGTTATTACGCTGTGTGCATAATGAAAGTGTTTGACTAGCGTAGGTAGGTGTTGGTATTGGTATTACATTGTTGTAAATATTGTGAAAAAAATAAAAAAGATGCATGCATAACTCAGTCAAGAAGCTCCCAGGCAGGAGAAAAGAGCAGATGACGTGTCAAGTAGAGTGTTATCGAGGCTCTGGCCTCCTAATCACTCACACTGAAAAGCATTACAATGAAAATAAAAATGAAAATGAAAATATTTTATTCGAAGTAAGATTTTACAAATCACTTTTCGACGTCGAGGCGGGTTCACAATTTGGCTGTCTTCTGTGGAGAAGTTCTTCTCCACCGCCGGAAGAAACTCCACAGGCGTTGCATTTTTTCAAAAATATTTTACAAAAATTATTATTTTATACAATTTGATTAATATATAACAAAGAGTGCAAACGAAAATATGCAATTTGAAGAAGGCAACCAGTCAAAGTAGAAAAATTAAACTATATAACCAATAAAACAACCGGCAATTGACTAGAGCAGACCACTTCTGCATTGTGCCACTGGGAATCACGTTCTTATATTGTAGCCGAAACGCAGTTTAGTCCCATTAAGAATTTAAACCGAATACGCATATCTAAGCAATTGATCATGCTTCCAGTTTTGGAGGTCGATGTTTCTCACACCACGTAACAGCGGAATCCAGTGGATTGGTCTGCAATTTATAGAACTTCATTATAGAATTTCTTACACATAAACGTTTTATACGGCATCAAAACTTTGGGTACGTAATTTATCTTCCAGGTTTCGCGTTAATAATCACTTGAGTACTCTAAATAGACACGCCCTTTTTCCTAACGGAGTTACTCGCAGGGTGTCCGGGATTAAGACCACTTAGATAATATTACCTAGTACAAAACATACCTACCTACACCTTTTTTGTGTTTCTAGTGTGAGGTTGCCTGTCGCCTATGCGGCAACTATACCAGAATTCCTGCTTAGTCGCCTTCTACGAAACCCAATAGGCAGAAACGAGACGGTTCTGTTCTACGTGGTTCTACTGCCGCCGGGAACGGGATCCCATGCGCGGCCGTCTTGGATGCAATATAAATAATAATAAAATATGTAGATTTTTCACATATGGCTATCTGACACCGAACAAGATAGCAATTCTTCATAGTGTAATAATAAAAAAAGGTTATAAAGAAATATTAAAACGATACTTGTACTGAATCAGATTAATTCTCTAACATCAATCTCTAATAGGTAAAATAGAAAAAAGGTATCATTTTGTGATAATTATTTTTATTCCATTAAAGTAACCGTATTCGTATGCGGATAGGCATTGAATTGCCGAAAATAATTTGATTAAGTTACTGTTCAGTTCGCTGCGCCCGTGAAATTGTTTAACCAACGGTAGTTTCAGTGATTTGACTCGAAGCTTTGAAACACGGGTTACCTTACTTAGCATCAATAGCTTGAAAAAAAGGTCACTCGTAAAGTTAGCTTTATATTTGAAAATTTATTGTGATTTATTACGATTAGTGATTTACTTCGATACAACTGTATCCATAGTAGGAATTTAACCGTTCACGCGTGAGGCGTGAGTGACGTGACAGACATAATTATGTCGTGCGTATTATTTTATCACACCTATTACAAGATATTTCAATATGGCAGGTTCTCTGCAGCTTTCAGACAATTAAATGTGAGATAAATTTTCGTCCTAGCAGTAAGCTACGGGCTGGAGTAAGGGCTCTCAGTCGGGAGTCGAGAGATCTTGCCATGGTCTCGACGCATGCAGGCGGGCACAGACTGGTGAACGCTGCTGCTTATTCCCTCGGTTATGTAGGTACCTTTTTTAGGGACCTCGTACTACACCGACTGAAGGGAAGGGTGGGTCCAATCCTATACCGAAAACAAGAAGGAAGAGGCTTAAATCCAAAAAAGGACTGTAATAGTTGTTACAGTAAAAGGATAAACGACATAATTCCAAACTAATATCAAGTGTAGCGTCGATCTTGATCAAGTAGTGTGCAGAACAATGGTCCGTGGATGATATATGCAATCACAGAGCTGCGTAGGCGCACCGCCAACGACGTCACACGAGCCGTTACTCGGCTGGGGCCAGCGCTAACAGGTTTCCGACGGCCCAAATCTACTCTCTCAGTCTTTAGCTAAACGGTCGAAGAGTTTTGTGACCATGGCGCGGCGGTGTGTGGTGTAGTGTGTCGACCGTAAATTTCCACGTTTGGTTAGGCTAGAGATTCGTTCGTTTATTCAAGTAATGACAAAATGTAACTCATATCTACCTATTGACCTTGATCTTAAGACTCAAATGGCACACTAGCGTCTTTCGAACGTCTTTCCATCGTTGACGCGGCGTCGACGATGTGACGACGCCAGCGCTGGCCGTCGCGTCAGGAAAGCGAGTGAAACAAAAGAAAGTTGTGATCGCAACAACTACGCTGAAAAGACGCCAGTAAGGGGGGCCTTCAAAGCAAAAAAATTAAACACATTCACCCCCGCTACAAAACCGTTACTTAGATCCTTTCCTTCAACAACTTAAAAAGAGCTGATAATCTTCAAATGGCTAAAGATATATTCTTGGATCATACCTAGAACACTCTCGATTGTATCACCTTGCAAACAAAAAAAACCAGATCAAAATCGGCGCATCCGTTTAGGAGCTAAGATGCTACAGTCAGACAGACACACACGTCAAACTTATAAAACATACTTTTTCGTCGGGGGTTTAAAAGGACAATAAATTAACATATGGTGGTAAAATTGTGCATTTATAAAGCGTTATTATAATTTATGTGCTAAATCAAGATTAAAAATAAACAAAAATTTCCGAAAACTCGTATTTGCCTATAAAAGACATAAACGCAATCTACAATCTGTTTAGTTTTTTATCGTAGAAGAATATATTTTATTTAGTACAAAATAAGCGTCAAAATGTAAGTGCTACTTGGTGTGGTAACACTTAAGTATTTCCGAAGATTATGAGACTAAATTTCTATATATTCTCCATTGTTTAGTCACCAATTGGACAAAGCCCTCATTATGGATGCCGGCTTTATTACTTGATAAGCCCGGCTCATTTTACTTTGTCGAAAATTTTGTTACTACCAAGATACTCTAAAATTTATTTTTTTCTGTGTTGTATGTACATTTTTTTATTTTATATTCTTTGCAAATTGAGTGAGGAAATAACAAGTATCTAAACTTGAAATGACTTGACCAAAGAAATAAAAAACCTCGCCATATTGCGAAATTTCAATGGAACTAATTTTATAATGGAAATTGTTGCCATAAACATAAAAATATACACGTGGCGCCCCCAGAGCAGGTTTTTTATTTCTTTGGTCAGGCTTTAAAATATTAATGAATAGAATCATAAACGCGCAATGTAATCCGTCCACGTTTATTCATGTCGCCTTATGTTGAAACAGTCCTCTAAGTTTAGGTACTTGCACGGTGCATGTGATGCCGATTTTTTAAATATAAGCACTTATATTAAAACTTCGTCTTGAACCGGTCTCCGATGAGATGATGTCCCGAAACTTGAACACGACATTAAACTGTACTTCTTAAATGGCTGCTACTAATAAAAATTGTTAAAGTAGGTCCAGGCGATAATATATTCAGAATTTTATTTTTAAGTACAGCAATGATAATAACAGGACCAAAGATCTTTAGGGGAGGCCTTTGTCCTGCAGCAGTGGACGTCTTTTGGCTGAAAAGATGAATGCTTATGAAGCCGATGAGCTCATAATAAAATTGGTTGCGGGATATACCTACTTAGTAAAAAATAATCTTTTATGTCATGGACCAATTGATTAATGCGGGCATTATTAACAATGCCCGGGCATTATTTATAATGTCCAGTTCTATTGGGCATAGTGAAAACTTCATTATCCATCATATTGCCCTGCCCGGTCATTATTATATTGCTACGTGACGATTGGACAATTTGATAATAAAGCAGTTATTCTAACAAATATATCAGTTAATTACTACATATTGTATTGATATGCATCTATCGCCCGTATTTCAAGTGTGCTTTTTTTGTGTGCATCCAGTGCGCATGTAGGAAAATGCAGTACCTACGCTTGTCGGAAGCTCTCTAATCTAACGTTGCTCTTGTCGCAAAACCAACCGACAGACGGTGTGTCACACACCTAAGAAAACTGCCTTCTCTTATGTTTCGTTTATCTAGGTCGCAGAGCCTAAAATTTGGAGCGCTCAGTAACCAATTTAGGTTTATTCTATGACAGAATTTTCTATGTCATTTCTTACTGCTCTGGCAATATAAATAGTAAAAGTTCAGTAAATTTCAATTAAATATTCTTATTCTTGTTACTAACTCCACTTATATCGCATCCTACCTACTAAACTTTGAAAAAATGTAGTAAAGCACCCAGCTTAATTTGACGTGCGCGGATTTTGGAGATTTCCAATTTTGTAGGAAAACGCGTCGAAGCTCTAAGACGTACGCACGCGTGATCGTTAAAAACTATTCAATATTCTGTGGTTATAGCGCGTTATTGCCCCAAGCCCTGCCGAATATCAGCAGCTACGATACCTACATATATATTCTAGTACATAGCTACCTACTAGGTATACTTAGTATATTCTAGTAGGTAGATACAGAAGCCAGCACATGCGGCTGGACTGTCTACGAAATTCTTCTACCGCTACGGAATACGGGCGCTCTCAATGTCAACATGTACTGCCGCATGTAATGGTTACTGTATTTTCTAGTTACTACGCGCAAAATCTTTGCAAGATTTAATAAATGTGTACATAAGTTCAAACTTACCACGCAAGGATCATGTTCTAGCATCCATTCGCATAATGTTGGATAAGAAATCGCCCGCGCAGCTTCCCGTCTTGCACTGCGCTTGCAATAATGCCCGCCCGTGCGCACTTCATCTGCAAATGAATGCATGCATGCATACCTAAATATATATATATGTCGCAGTCGCAGACATTTGATAATTATTTGTCTAAACAATTGTTATTTATTACTTACTATTCATGAACAGTACAATACAACTGTGTGTATGTACCTTATTATATCCCTGATCAAAATATTAGATACCTACTTTTAATCCCGGAAAAATTTAAAGTCCTCGTGGAATAGTTAAAAAAAACTATTGAAACTCATATACGGCTTACGAGTAGCGCATTGTAAGGGCTTATCTCGAAAAATGTTCTACTGATTTCAATGAAATTTTACATAATATGTAGTACCTCATATCCCGGTCAACATCTTAGATAGTTTTTACCGCGGGAAAATATCTTATTCCTAACTGCAAAACTGTTAATTGGGAACTGCACGGAAAAGTCTAAAAACAACGCGGGCGTAGCCTCGGGTGGATAGCTAATAATAAAATAAAAATAATAACAATGATACCGAGTTCGACCATAGACCATATAATTAAATTACTAAATTCGCAGTCTAAGAAAATTGTTATTGTACAGAGACTTGAGAGGTGTAAGGTTACAGGACAGGTAACAGATTGCTTACAGCCATACTGGCCATACAATGTTTACATAGACAAATAATAATATTATCTATCAGAAGACTGTTACCATCGACCAGCGACACTACGACATATACAAATACCTAACTTGTTAACAGCTCAAATACCATGGTCTAAGAAAACAAAGTCTTCCATTCGGACCACGTGAATGACACAAGCCTACGTCATCTTGCGCTGTTCATCCTTTTCTATTAACACGCATTCGAAAAGGATAAACAGCGCAAAATGATGTAGGCTTGTGTCAGTTACTTTGACTGCCAATTATCTGCTTCTTTTTATTCATTTCTAATGGGTTTACAATATTTATATCTTCGAAGATTTGAAACGTTGTCAAATTAAATATTCACAAAATATATAAAATTTCTATCTTTCCGCCTCGCATCTCCACCAGAGCGTTAACAGATTTTCCCGTGGAAATGAGAAATTTTCCTTCGATAACCTATGCCCTTCCCCAAGGTCTATTCTATCCATGTATACGAAGTTTTTTTTTAATTGGTTCGGTAGCCTATTCAATCAAACAATCTTCTTTATATATAATATTAGTATAGATGACCAATGTACCTATACTTTTTTTTCAGTCAGGTTTGTGGAAGTAAAAGGTACAACTGTTACAAAATACGCTCAATAATACTTGATACGAATAATAATTCACTGCTAAATTACTAGAAAGGGGTGTTGTTTAGTATATTTACGGGTTTTAACGCGATAAAAAGCAACCCCGCCGAAACGTCGCGTCGGGCAAAAATAAGGTATCGTATCGTGAAACATACCTATTTAAAATTAACGCGTTAAGACCCGTAAATATACAAAATAATGTGTACTAGGCGCGAAAGCCTCAAACAAACAACAAGGGGTGTTGTTATCCTAAATAGACACATTGCGTAGACATACACTTGCAATGGTTGTTTCTTGGTTAGGCATCAGCATCAGCAGACACTGAGAAAACATAGATAAAGTTACACACATTCACTTAATTAACTACTGAGTACCCACAGATTGCTAAATAGTTACAAGTACGAAACCTATGTATGGATGGTTTTTCAATATTATTTATTTGTACATGGATCAGAGACAGACTGCATACCCGACAAATGGAACAATACATATTTGAATACTTACTGAGTAAGGAACTGTTTCCATGTTCCATCCCCGGAAACCAACACAAAAGAATCGGGACAGGATTTTGCTGTCGAGTAAAATGAGTTCTTAGAAACTGACTCAGGTAGTTACCGCGCCGGTAAAGATGTACAATTGCTTTACTTTTTTTTTACACATTTTTATGATTAATGTAACGTCGTCAGTGGCCCGCTATTTGTATACCTGTAGAAAGTCCTCGAAAATCGAACAAGTACTGAAGGGAGCCGTTATTTTTAAAACAGAACCCATCCGTTCGACTCAGAGGCTTTTTGAGCGTATTTTATTTATTCTCAAAAAGTGAACAAGCCTAGAGTTCCCTTGGTAGATTTAAAACCAAGCCTTACGGATGTCTTACGTACTAGGTCACTAAACTTACGATTAAGAAAGCGAAAAAACGACAAGGCTGCTATTTCCAACCAGCCTGCTAAACATGGGGTTTATGAAAATATATCATCCTTACTCTTTATTGTACACTAGCTTTCCGCCGCGGCTGCGCCCGCGTCAACAGTTTTCCCCGCGGGAATGAGGCATTTTCTCGAGATAAAAGCTAGCCTATGTAACCATTTTCTCGTGTGAAACCATACTAATACTATAATATTATAAAGAGGAAAGAGTTCTGTTTGTGTGTGTGTATGTTTGTAATGAATAAACTAAAAAAAAACTATGTCGATTTAAAAAAATATTTTACCAATAAAAAGCTCTATTTACCCTGAGTAAGGCTCAATTCACACCGGGACGGCAGCGACGCGTCGCGACGCGGCGAGCACTTTCAGTGTGAAATAATTTTAAACTTTATCCAAGTCACAGAATAAATAATAGTACCAAGTAGGTACTAAAAAGACTACAGCCTGTCAAGTATAAGTTGGCGTGTGGCAAAAAACGAACAACGAACGATTTTTATAACACATTTTCAAAGATGATGAAAAAGTACTCGATACCAAGTAGTATCGATACTTTTGATTCGATACTTGGTATCTAAAAATTTGCGGATCCCCTAACAATAGAACTGAGTGTAGGAGGCGCCGCCATTGGAACGCCAAGTTATACTTGACTTGACAGGCTGTAGTATTGCTTGAAACCGCCGCCGTCGGATGCGCGGCGCCGCTGGTAGCCGCGCGACTCGTCGAAGCTTCAAGCGATACTAGTCTTTTTAATATGTAAATAAAGTTTAAAATCACTTCACACTGAAAGTGCTCGCCGCGTCGCTGCCGTCCCGGTGTGAATTGAGCCTTACTCAGGGTAAATGGAGCTTTTTAATGGTAAAATATTTGCCTTCCATTAGTAGTATAAGTTTGTATTAGTGTCCTTGTGCGTATAATATATATGAGTATATTCTATTCTATTAATCATCCCAAAATATTCAAACCAAACTAGGAAAAGTTTAACAATCGCAAAGAGATTCGCATCTGGAACCTCTGAGCGTTTTACCACTTGGCTACAAACGGACTCCCACTCAGGTTCATCTGCAATAGGCTTTTTTAGTAAGGATATAAACCATTATTCAACCTCTAATCCTGCCATTTACACTTCAGTTAGTTACATAAGTAACAACCTCCGTGGTCGAGTGGTCAAAATCTCTTCTGACGTTACGGGGGTTCCGGGTTCGAATCCCGGTGGGGATCTGTAGAACAAAATATCACTTTGTGAGACTTTCCCTGGTTTGGTTAGGACATTGTAGGCTGAAACTCCAGATTGTCTGAAAAGAAACATGATTCCGTGATATGGAAAGCACGTAAAGCCGTTGGTCACGGCTACTGTGTAGTCGTTATAGGAGCCATGTTGGAACGGAAGCCTAAAGGCGACTTAACAATTCCGACACCAGGGTTTGTGAGGTAAGTTAAACTGAAACCCACTCTATAAGAAATCAAGCATACATAACATATTATGCCGTTACTATTTATTATGTCAATTATTTTTGGAACTCGAAGTTGAAGGGAGAAGGGGAGCATATTAGGTATATGCCCCTAAAATAATCCTAAATAAACGTCATATATGCCGCATATATGACGTTTATTTTAGGAAGTTACATGCATGCCTTGTATGATGTAACGACATATACACAAACCAAAAATCTATTGTGCCTTTTGACTTTGCACCCTTCTAGTCCAGTTCAGCTTAATCAGCTTTTGGCCGTACGTTTATTTGACAGGGAGAGAAGGCTAGAACTTCGGTGTACTTAAGCTCATAATAAACGCCCCAAAACGAATGATACCAATAGGTTCACAGTTGGAATGTTCAGTATTGTGGTATAGATGCGTTGTAGGAATCTAACTCTGGCGAGTGGTGGCAGAGTAACCGTAAGGCTGGCTGAGCGGCGCAGGCGGCGCGGACCGGTCGCGGTGCACCGTTACGCGCGACCCACGTGCCTTCGCGCAGCCTCAGCCTCGCCGCCATGCCGCTCCGGCGAGAACACGCTACAATTTTACTGAGATTACGACGACATTACCATTACCTACCTTTTAATTCGTACCAAAAAAAACTTAGGTACCAATGTTAAAGAGGTCTCCGTGCAATGATAAAGACAATCCAAAGCAAATCATGAAATAAGTCTGTCGGACACTTCAGTGTCCGTCTATCTGTCAACAATAACCTTTTTAGCAGGATACTTGTCTAGGTAGATAGATAGGTAGGTAATATCATACACCTTGGTTGCACAGTGCGCGCTTATCTTTTAATCGACCAATGCCAGAGTCGGTCGACCAAGTCGCACTGAGCCAGCGCAGATTTATTCAAGATAGGTTAAAGCTCCTCACTTGGTGCATAAGTAGGTATAATACGATCAGTCAATATAATGCTAGTGTCTCAATCCACTTATCAAAACTTACCGAATAAAGGCTTCATACGTAGGGGTATAGGGGTAGCGGAAGGCTCACACACACCCCGAATCAGATAAAACAACACGGATAGATTTAGATTCTACGCGTCTCAGCCAGCACCACTAAAGTACTAATATATTTTATTCTGTGGTGTCACTTACTATGGGTGATGAATGATGGATAATAAATAAGTCAAACTAAAGAAATAGAATTCAGGAATTATACCCGCATTTTTATAGGCTTTTTATAGGCTTAAAATAAATACCCCCATTATAAGCGTGGAGATTATAGAACACGTCAATTAAAGCAAAAGGTAAACTGTTCTTCGCAGAATTTACTAAAAATCATCTGGGCTAAGCTTGTAATCACATTAGTTGCGTGCTAGCAGAGTTGTACACACCAATACTTTAAAGCCTGATCAGAGAAATAAAAAACCTGCTCTGGGGGCGCCACGTTTTTAATTTGTTTGTGTTTATTTATGGCAACAATTTATCTTATAAAATAAAATAATTAGGTCCCTTGAAATTTCCGCAATATGGCGAGGTTTTTTATTTCTCTGATCGTGCTTTACATCTCCATTGCAATTTTGATTTACCAATATCACTGGAAACAATGTGCACTGATGTGTCGCGTCATGTTCGATTTTGACCATTTTGACCATGCTGTTCGATTTTGACATACATGCCAAATTCAGTAAATCTTGCCTAGCCCTTGTGTATATATGTATTTCTTAATTAGTTAGATAGTAGCCAGGACCAATGGCCGCCAAGGGCACAAATTCGTGTGATGAGCACGTCTTGTTTTTGCCTTTTATTTATATACATAAATAATGTATAAGTATACCTAGGTATGTAGTTTGGGGTTAAATCGCTGAGACATCTCCACGCGTAGAAGCAGCCAGAGCTATGGTACCTTTTTGAAACACAGCACGATCTGAATATTATTTCTGTTTCGGACTTGACTGTCGCTGTCTCGGTTTTGACATTGGAAATGTCTTTTCGTTCGCTCGGATGTGTAGGCTCCGATTTCACGACATAAAAAAAAAAAAAAAAAAAAAAGTGCGAATTTCTTCGGAGAGTTGTGCAGATCATAGATGTAGTAAATAGTTATTGGTAAAGATATAATATTCGATAAAAGCTCAAAAGACGCATATTCACGAGAGCTGTAGGATAGTCAGAAACTTACTAGCTGTATTATTGTTAGTCGTGTGAAACACGAAATCTGTGTCTTTCTCCTTGGCAGCAATGGCAATGTCCTAGCTATCGACTTAGCAATAATGGAGCATAGGTATAAAATAAAAAATAACTGATTTATAATATGTCAACTGGTTACACACAATATACTCGTAAGTAGTTGAGCATTGCTCGTTGGCTGTGCGCCGCGCGCAATCTGTCCGCACAGCTGCGCGGCCAGCTGCCGATCACTGCAGGCAGGCGCATCGCGCATCGCACATCGCGTGCGCCGCCGCGGTTGCTGCAGCTCTTCTTTAGGTCTTTCAATGTGCACGTGAATACTAAATAGCCCTCTAATATTGTAAATGTTAAAGGTACTTAGTGTTTTATTATGATCATCATTTCAGCCGAAAGACTGCTGGACGAGGAAGGCCAGGCCAGTGTTTTATACCTAAGTTACTCCTAAGCCGAAATGTACGACTTTCGAACGGATGCACCGAGTTGATTCATTCATATAGTTACAAGATTTGTAGCGCGAAAAATTTTTAATGTGATATAACGCGGCGTAACTGCCACTGGTTATCTGACCCAAAGCACAGAATAACAAATAGTAGTCAAATCAGGCAGAGCTGTACGTACCACAGTGTTTCCCGCAAAATCTGTGGTTAGACTATCTGAGACGTCGTTATCAGACGGCTGCAACCACGCTGCAACCATCAGGCTGCTACACATACATTTATATTATTTAGGTGCCTATATAAATACTAGCTTTCCGCTCGCGCTAACAGTTTTTTCCGTAGGAATGAGGGATTTTCCGGCGGTATAAGTATAAGGTAGCTTAATTTATATGTTATTGTGATGTATTCCTAACTAAGCTGTATTAATTAAAATCCATTCAGTAGGTAGTTTTTACGTGAAAGGGTAACAAACATCCTCACAAACTTTCGCATAATTATCACGTAGAAAACAAGGCTAAAACAAGTGCCTAACCTACACGAATACTTGCGCTGGACTGGACGAGATTCGTACCCGCGACCCTGTGCTTCGAAGGCAGCTTTCGCGTACTTCCAACTTGGCTACGGGGCCGTCATTTCAATTTCAACTCTATAGATATAAAGCCTCCAAAAGTTGTCTAGAATTTATATTGTTTGTCTTGTTATTGTTACCACAAAAAGTTAAGCACGCGTAGAGTTGTCTATAAGATTTTTCATACAAGATTATTTAGTTTTTACCTTTTTTGTGGTATGATAAGAGCCATCGCCTATTCCAATCGTCTCGTGCCAACCGTCCGGAGTAGGTACTATTATATATTCTGTGGTCCGGGTCCCTTAGTGGGAATTTTAACCTGATTTGAACGAATCAATCATGTGATGGGTGTCGTAAAGAGCGGCAGTACAAGGTGCGCGTCAGATTGGCGCGTGCGCCTGCCAGCTGCGCCGGCGCGGCCAGCTGCCACCCCCGCCCCCCCGCGCCGCGCCCGCGCCACCCCGACACCGCCCTAGCCTCCATTTACATAATGCCAGGACATATACTCGTACAATCGTACTAATATTCTTTATTGCCTGGCACCAAGAATGACAAAAAAAAAAGCAAAAAAACCTACAGCCAAGGGTATGACCTGTGGTATGACAGGAAGACAAACGAAAGCATTTCTGCCCAAGCTGAAACGGAGACGCTTCGCTCGGTCCTCAAAAAGCTAAGAAAACAACAAGGTGTTATGACACCAGACGGCGGCCTTATTGCTGTATCAATCTTTTCCAGGCATCTTAAAGAGTGACCACTAAAAAGATAGAGATTACATCTTAAAACTAAAAATGGACTTTGAATGTTTGTCTTTCTCCCTAGTAGGTATCTGTTTCGTTCTCACGGCTAACGACTGAATAGATTGTAATAGAAACTTGCAGGGCAATAAAAAAAACTTAATTGGCACGCGTCCACCCACGCAGAGTACTTTCTTCTGTGAAGAAGAACGGCTGAAGAAAATATTTTTTTTTATTTCTTTTTTTTTTGTTTATTTCCACACCACATAATATATAAGCTGTTCACAAGGTAAAGATGCACATTTATAATGTGGAGGGGTGATGCCTATACTAGGTGGGACCTGTATTATAGGTCATCTCATCAGGCCTTCCCCAGGTAGTAATATATTGCCTGCAATACCTGCAATACCTGTATTGCTATTGTACTGACTACTGTTTACTTTAAGAGAGTAAATATAATTATCATACTAATATTATAAAGAGGAAAGATTTGAATTTTTGTGTGTGTGTATGTTTGTAATGCATAAACTCAGAAACTACTGAACCGACTTCAAAAATCCTTTACCATTAGAAAGCTACATTCACCCTGAGTAACATAGGCTACCTTTTACCGCGGGAAAATGCCTCATTCCCACGGGAAAATTTAACGCGGGCGGAGCCGCGGCGGCAAGCTAGTCTATTATACTCGTATTTCAAGGCAACCCTAATAGTCCTAGGTAGGCTATTGTTCCGGTGTAAATGCAGCACTGCCGTCGAGCTCGCTTACGTGGTGGACCTAATAGCCCGAAGACAAAAACAGACCTCACCACTCTGAGGAAGTCGATTCCAAATTCAAAAATAATATTACGGTAATATTCTGCATGTATGGAAGTAAATGCCTTCTGGCAGTGTGTGTGGCAGAATAAATGTCTCCCCTGATGACCATTTCTCATTTCTATTATTATGTTTTATTTTAATTTAATTGACTTTTGGTCACAATCAGGCCCATGGACGGACATGGAGGTAAGGATGAGGGTGAATCGACGCGGCCGATTTAGTTATTAATCCAGACCGAACCTGGCTGGCATACATGGGCCAGTAGTGTGGTCGGTCGCGTAAGGCCTATAAATTTACCATGATTCAGGGTAGGCTCGTGTCCCACGGTGGGGACATTATATTATTATGAGCTGTTAAAGAAACACCATAGGTACCACAGAATACCAAATAGTCATCCCACTATACTTACGCTGCGATATTGGATTCTTTTATTCAAAGCAAAAGAACAATGTAGATAATCTTTCAAAGTTTATATGATAAATAATTGAATTTTGATACCTATAAGTTGTTATTCAGTTTTGTCTCGTGGTCTGAATCGCCCGCGTATTTTCGACACCACAGAACCATTCTACGTAGGTATTTTAAGTTCCTTATAAACTAGGTATAAACACAGGTATAATATAGAGCAAAATACGCAAATAAGTAATGTATTGTTTTCTTGTTCCAAACATTTCTATAGAAACAATTTTAATGTTTTCCAAGAACCTTTCCAAGGTTTAGGCTGCTTCAGAGCGAATATCGACCTTATTACATTGTTCATAAAAATGAAAATATTTTTTAAAATACCAAGTTCCGAAACCGTAGACGGGACTATAAGCTGTGCTATAAGCCTCCTTTTGTTCTTAATTCAAAGACGACCGACCGACCTGGATCGGATTTTGGACTAGCGATGCCGAATGTCCAGTATTCTTGGGAGGTGGGACGTGCCGTACTATTTCAGTTCAGACATACTTTGTTTGTTATGTCCTGCCATTGCTGGGTGGGACAGACTAGATTTTAATTAATTTTTGTTACGCAAAACTGTACCTATTGAATTTTTCTACACGACCAGCAGTAATCTCGGTCTAGTTTTTATTACAATTTTCACCTCAGATGGTAATGAATTTAAAATTGACTTAGGTTAACTTCAGAAAAAAAGATCGACACAAGTGGTCGGTTCAAGAAAAAACATTAAATGACTGAAACAAACTCAACATTCTATCTGTATATTTGCCTGAGTGAGATTAAAATGTCCACATTAAAATTGCCACACACAATTACTTGTTTTGTACTGTTGGAGGTCTTGGAGGTGATCTTCAAGATGTCCCCCATCACAGTACGAAAATGTCATAATTTTGTCTATATGGCGGCCTGTAGGTATACGCACACTATAATATGATTAGATCATGTGATTAGATTATTCAACTCGACGCAAGATACCTCAACACTTCGCTCAACCGTAAGTCTAACAATAGGCCCGATTCTACATTATTACACCTTAACGCCCTAACTTTTTAAAAATCATAATTATGCCCCTTTCAGCGAGCTATGGAGAGGACTATGCTCGGAGTCTCTCTGATGGATAAAATCAGAAACGAGGAAATCCGTCGGAGAACCAATGTAACCGACATAGCCACTCGAATAAGCAAGCTGAAGTGGCAGTGGGCTGGTCACATTTGTCGCAGAACCGATAATCGCTGGAGTAAGCGGGTTCTGCAGTGGAGACCACGTCTAGGTAAACGAAGTGTAGGACGCCCCCCGGCTAGATGGAGTGACGATTTGCGAAATGTGGCTGGCAGCAGGTGGATGCGTGCGGCCGAAGACCGGGCCAAATGGCGCGCCTTGGGAGAGGCCTATGTCCAGCAGTGGACTGCCGCAGGCTGTTAATGATTAATGATGAATTATGCCCCTTTCACGTTCTTAAGAACGAAAAGAGACATGTGATACATCGATTTTACACGTAGTTTAGCAGGTATTTAAAAACATCCGACTAAATTAAGCTGAATTTGACAGCTGCGCTGTTTATTTTATTTTAAATATCATTCAAACAAAATGAAATTAATTCATCTCCCATGATTTTCGATTCCCATATGAATGTAAGAGACCAACAACTTTTTAAAGATTTTAACGGCCATTTGCAGAATTGATTAATATTTTTACGCAATACCTACCTAATATCAAGAATCCGCCGCCGGCCACAATATTATTTTTATTAGGCCTTCATAGGCAAAAATATAATTATAGAGTCTAGTTGCCATGTGAGATACTTAGTAGCTGGCTAGCTGGTAGCTGAGCCCCCGTAACACGCAGTGCTATGACAAAAGTTTGTCGTTGGTTTGTCGCACATTAAATGTCAAAAAACCCGCCATATTGAAAAATCCTCCAATAGGCTAAGAGAATACGCACGACAAAATTATGTCTGTCATGCGTGGACCGGGCATGTTAGAGGGGACATATAAATTACAGTTACTTACGCGTGTGTGGTGGGGTGGGATTAAAAGGAAAATTCTGAAAAACAAATAGCAACAAAATAAATAAAAAAACAAGTAAGTACCCTCATTTTTTTATTAGAAATAGTAGGTAGGTAGGTACCTACTTAGTAACTCTTGTTGTTGGTTTCATTTTTAGATGTAACCTATAGTCTAGTAATTTAAAAAAACACTTCTTTCCATTCTCTTTTTATTTATGACTCAGAATATTGTTATGATGAGATAGCCGCGTTTTGTCAGTTTTTGCCAATTCTAAGTCGAACGGAAACTT
The DNA here is from genome assembly GCA_948473455.1 of Teleiodes luculella. Taxonomy (NCBI): domain Eukaryota; kingdom Metazoa; phylum Arthropoda; class Insecta; order Lepidoptera; family Gelechiidae; genus Teleiodes; species Teleiodes luculella. The sequence continues at coordinate 28,615,998 of OX419582.1, read as the reverse complement.
AAGTAGGTATTGGACCGGGCTCCCATTGCAGCAATCTTTGGCAGCAATCCTTTAATCTTATAAATAATAGGGTTGGCTCAAATAACACCATAAAAATGATTTTATTTCCAACATATTGTGAAAGATATTGTATTAATAAAATCAGTTTGAAAGTAAAGTTTCAAAATATGACATCATAATCAATTTCCCGCTTGCAATCCCAGTTCATGTGAATTTGTAAAGTTTTTATGTCATAGGTGTAAAGATTATTTTTGCTTGCGTTGTCGGCGCGGCGGCGGTTGAGGCCCAGGAGACGCACGCAACGCAGGCAGGTAGGTAGGCTTGCTTGCTGATTTCGGGACGGGCATGGAAGACGGAATAATATGGGTTGCCAGTTTTGCGTTATTATTCTCCTCACATTTAATGGGCTCACAAACTACCACGATCGATTGTTGCGGTTTCACGACATGTTCCTTTTATTGTAACATCGTGACATAACCACAATAACACATCTCAGTAGCACCACCCAATAAACATAATTTTGAATTTTTCATACTTAGGTAGGTATATTTCAACTTTTGGACCTATAAGTAGGTAGGTACGTGTTGTGAACATGTGACGTTTTCATTTTAAGGTAAACGCAAAAAAAAACATAATAAATTAATACTTAGGTAGATTTGAGAAATGTTTGTTTTCAAACGAGTTTGAAGCTCTGACATCTGATCTTTGATAGATAGATAGGTCCGGACTTTTTATAAATGACCTAAGTAGGTATATAATCTATAGTACCTAATGGTAGTACCTACGTGACTTTTAATCAACCGTACTTTATGATTTAATATTTATACACGTCACCGCGACCGAGACACGTCGCACACTATGTCAAGGTTCACAACTTTCATTGCAGCTTTGTTTAGTACTCTTCAGTATCTACTAGTGGTATTCCCACAGAATCTTGGTAAACTGCATGAGTTGACAATCCAGTCGGGAAGTTCAGGAACCACTTCCCAGAACGATAGGGCCGGCGGAGCGAGGCAGGTGAGGCGGAGAGGGTGAAGAGCGACAGCTGCGCGCGCGTCGAGCTCCCCGCGCGCTTCGCCGCCATTCCGCCGCCGACCGTCGTGTAAGGTGCGTGTGCTCGCTCTTCCGTCCGCTCTCAAATTGCGCGCGTTTTATCCCGCCGTCGGGATTTCGCGTGTGAGACAACTCACAACCCGAAAGGCGTTGAGAGCAGCAGCAGGCGCTCTCGTTTCGTCTACATAGTTCGAGAATTCAAGAACGAAGGCGCGGCAGCTGAAGGAGCGGCAGATATCCTTTGTCCGGGAGGCCCGTTTGGCTGGGCGGTGACTGGCGCTATATTCGGTTCGAGTGCGATATTGCACCAGTCCCGGCCTATCCAAGCGGGCCCGGCCGTCGAAGACCGCTACGCAGCATCCGCAGCGCACAGTCCCGTTACCCGGCCGGCCGTTCACAGCGGTGGCCACGCTTAGGACGTGATTTGGTGTAAACGGTGCTTAAATATCCAATTGCACCAATCCCGGCCTGCCTGTGGTTACCGCAGGAGCGAGATGCGCCGGCGCCGGCGTCGGCTGCAAGCACGTGGTCTTCAGGTGGCAGGTAAACATACCAGCCCAGCGAATTTACGCTACCTTTCTTTGTACTAATCACCTCCTGATTACCCACCATGTAAATACCCACAATTATATTTAATAATCATTTGTTTCGTTTGTAGACGTAGATGTCCGTTCGGTCGTTGGTTACATTCAATTCAATTTTAAAGTAAAACCATTGCGTGCACTCCCGGACGGGCCTCTACGCGATGTTTTTTCACTTCTTTGCTTGCATTTCGTTTCATCTCATCGTTGCATAAATGCGAATTGACCCTGATTGACTGTCCGTTTCTTAGAATAAGTCTGAGCCCACCACACACGTAACTATAATTTTTATTTTATATTATAGCTGGATCACGACCTTTTCCCTACAAATCTGCAAGCGACCGCACCGCACACGTAGCTTTATAACTTATATTCTATACATGGTCTAAGAAAACAAGGTCTACCCATTAGACCACGTGACTGACACGAGCCTACGTCATTTCTACGTCATTTTGCCTATTCATCCTTGTCGAATGCGTGTAATAGACAAGGATGAACAGCGCAAAATGACGTAGGCTTGTGTCAGTCACGTGGTCATTCTATATTATATTTTTGTGACGTCACTAAAATATTATATCGGCATATTTTTATAATATATTTAAGGATAGGTACAGGATGCTCCATTTCATTTGAATTAACTTATAATGGGTGGGTTCTAGAGTGCTATGTGTTGCCAAGCAAAAATTGCTGCCCTAGCAATAAGGCCGCCCAATTTGTATCCTTTTATTTTTCTGGAATGTATATCATGTCATTATTTGTGTGTAATAAAGTAAATTCTACTTAACTGTGTACATTCTGTATTCTATACAGCCAAGAGCAGCTCAAGCATGAGCTTGTAAACTAACTTTAGAATTTGCTCTCTATGTGATGTGAGTATCTATATAATAATAAGGGCGAGTATCGCGATACGCGTTCCGCTTCATGTGTTCTTGACTGTACATACATCCTATCTTGACTTGTCTCCTTTTTGTGAGACTGGCCAATTGCGAATCACCGGAACATCACGACACGACAATATTTTGAATCATCAACTTATTGAGAATGAACAGTTTTCCAGCAGTTATTTAAAGACAAGGCAACACGTATATCAAATTCAGCATCGGAATCATCAGAAGAACTATCGATTAAATCCAATAATAATTAATACTTACCTACCTATTTGAAAAATCCACAGTACAGCTCATAGGTATTAGAAAAATGGAACATCTGTGTCATGAAATTCTTAGAAAATGTGCGCTTTCGACGACGCGACGGCCGCAGACCGAATAGAGGAAAAAATATACATTAGAATATAGCTGCCGTGTTTGGCGAGCTATAATATAAATAGTTGGGCAATTGATATAAATTATTTATAGCTAGGTACGTGTGTGGTGGGGTTAACTGGACGGCCATCGCGACGTGGTGATAGCGTCTGAATATGCTTGCGCTTGTCGGTACCTACCTACCCACTTTCTCATGGTCAATTTTGTTTGTTCAATCGCCTGTTACTTTCACATTTCTTTCCAGCTAGGTAGGTACCAACAAATTAATCTTCGTATTATGTACAACTGTCAAAATAATTATTTTACCTACATCAAAGGGCCGGTTGGTTAGTATATTTAAGCAAAGAAATAAAATATTTCTCAGGCAATACTTTAAAAGGACATTTTATTTATAATATACTTAAAATAGATGGTTTTGATTGTTGTTGTAATATTTATTTACAAGGCCTTAACATACTAAACTGTAAAATAATTTATTGTATATAGGTACCCTCATCTCAATATGGCGTGAAATAGCAGAGCTGCTACTACTAGCACTGTTCCATGGTCCAAGAAAACAAGGTCTTACTATTAGACCACCATGACTGACACAAGCCTACGTCATTTCACGTCATTTTGCCTATTCATCCTTGTCGAATGCGTGTAAGTAAATAGACAAAGATGAACAGCGCAAAATGTGGTCACGTGGTCTAGTTGTAAGTCCTTGTTTTCTTGGACCATGCACCTATCTACCTACATAAAAATCACAAACAAAACAACCAGACAGGGCAGACAGGTTAGATGATAATACAATCAGACTTAGGTACCAAAGAATATAACTTTATTCATTTTATTGAAAATTTACTTGGAAGCTTTTTAAATAGCGTTAAAAGTACCTAGTACATACATAGACGTACCCGCGCCGCGCCGCGTTATCGCTTATTTATTTACCAACCTCACAATAACGGCTATCTTCACGGAAGATAGCACAAAAGAATTTTACGTAGAAGATAACCTAGGGAATGGCTGTATTTATAATGTTGTGATTTTTGCACATTGGCATACAATATTGTTCGTTTTACTATGGTAAAGTGTTGTGTATTAAGCGAATTTTTGGGCAAATTGTTGGGCGACTTGAATGCTGTTTGCGGTAGGTACTACAATGATTCGGATTCTTTTACAATGAATTTGACCTCAAATCAACTTAGTTCAATAATAAGGTTTAAATTTATAAATGTAACTTTAAAAAATCATACTTGGCAATAGTTACACGTTACAGTTACAGAGGTAGCCTAGTTAAGATATTTTGCAAACTACCTACTAGTGCAAATAAAGATTTTCATATTTTTAATGTTGATCACGATGATGATTAGGTACTTAGGTACCTACTTATATAATAATAATAATATTTTTTATATTTTATAATAATAATAATTCGTATATTGTGAAGGAAAAGTCGCGGCATTCACAACAGTGCTCGCTAGTTAATGTTAACATTTTAGAATACCTATATCGGTCTGCCGATGAGAGTTTTGGTTGGGTTGCCTGCTAGACAGTTTTTTTTTCCTGACTGTTCTCAGAAAAATATAGGTTGAATCAAATTGTAAACATGCGAGCAATAGTGCATAAAAGCCGGACATTTAGTAAGTACCTTATCGACAAACCTGCTCAACACAAAAAAACCACGAATCGCGAATACTTTGTGGTTTTGTTAAGATTTTGTTACCAATTACTAATTCTTAACGTCACGTTTCACCTGAAGATGGCAACTTAGTTTCATATCTTAGCTTGTATTTGAGTGGTGTGGTGTGTAAGCCCAATACACACGCAGCTCAGCTATAACTTAATTACCTATAGCTTGCCATCAAAGCTCACCACCACACACGGTAGCTGTATTGAAATAGATATAATATAATATTTTCACCCCGACTGCGTCTACTTACGGTCTACCTATAATCGGTCGACATATTATTTTAGTGATGTCACAGAAATGTATATTATTAGAGCTACGTGTGCTGTCGGTCGAGTGCAGATTTGTATGGAAAATATTGTTATGTCGTAAAATACCTTTACTTGCTTTAATATACATTATAGCTTCATATAGTGTGACCAGATTTGAAATGAACATTCTGCTGGCTACTCATCCAAATTCTGCTAAACTCTGCCTAGTGTTTTTTTAAGCAAGTATTTAACGCGGCGATAAAGTAATCTAAATTGGGGATATTACCTATTATAAAAAAGAAAAATAACTAGGTGCTAAAAATAACGGGTTGTCGACTATTATTTATGAGCTATCATTTTAAACATGAAGTAGCTAAGTACTCAATAAATAAATTGAAAGGTGGTTTTTAAAATCAAGCTGGCATAATACTTAATTATGATCCTGCTAATTTACTGCACATAATTTTAAAAATTCTGCCAAACTCTGCAAACTTTTCAGATCTGCGAAACAATCTGCTAGTTATGTTAATATGGGATCTAATTCTCCTACAATTGTAGAATTCAGCAAAATCTGGTCACACTGCTTCATAAATAGTTTGAAGTAGCGAGCGCCGATGGCGGTGGTGGCCGCCTGGCCGTCTTGCGAGTTGTGAAGCTGAAGTGACCCCGCTCGGCGACCGGCGACCGCGGCCCGCGCACCAACCGGGCAACCGGTTTACACGTAACACCACACAACCACCTACCTACCAACTCCGTGTTATTTGTAACACCGCCAAACTGAAGGACGCTTTTAAAAAATGCCACTCAAAGTTATTTATTAATAATTCAACCTTACTAGTCCTTAATAATATTATTATACAGGATTACTTTCGGAGTAGAGGGTTACCAGATCCGAAAATGAGTTTTCCTGGAAAAAAATCCCAGCTTTATCATCTTTCCTGGCATTTTGTGTTAATGTTAGATTTATGTGCAGGCAGCCAGGCAGGTAATTTTAAAACTCGGGGTAAGGTAATGCGCTTTGTAATGCGTTTGATTGAGAATATTGAGATGTAGGTATGGCGCGGTGAGGTGCTTCGGTTAAGGCTCTACTGTTCAAATTGTGAACACGTCAAATTGTGAAAAGTTTAATAAAATTATGAAAGACCAAATTGTTGAAAGCAATATCCACCAGGGATCGTACGAGGTTCATTCAGTCCGAATTATTTTCACTAATAATTTATAAATAATCATTTATTTATTTATTTTGTTCTCCGGTTATAACTTCATTTGTTATAATTTTATATTTTTTTAATATGTATTCCTGACAATATCAAATGTCCCTGACTAAAATTCCTGTCATTTGGGAACCCTACTTCGGAGTCAGTCAGTAGTGCGCACATACACCTACCTGCAAAGGGTTTTGGAGTGATGAGCGTGCGTGCATACATTTACGGTAGGAGTAGAATATAGATGATAATGTATATAATTATAGGCTGCTTTTCCATTTTTCAATATCCAAATACAAAAATAAAACCCTCTTTGCCCGCGCTAGTTCAAAAATGGCGGCTATATTTATTATTTTTTGCTGAGTTCGAGTGAGTTCAGTCATTTAGAAAAATCTGTTGATGTAGAAGTCCTATAAGCATGAAAATGGTTTTTTGCGACAGCCAATAAAATATAATACTAAATTAAATAGTTCAGCAAAAAAACGTATAAAATATGAAAAATAAAACGGTCATGTGCACTCGCCTGGAGAGGAATTCGTACACACGAAGTTCTTCATCATCAGCCGAAACAACCGACTCGAGTTCAAACTTGGTGCATGTATGCAAATCCGTGACCCAGACTGAGGCTTCATTTGGGTGGTTAACACTGATTAGATTTCGACTTTTTCCAAAGTCTATTTTACACTTTTTTTTTTTTTTTTTTTTTTTTTTTTTTGAATTGACCTATGCTTGTGTCGAAAAGGTACGACAAATCAAGCTTCACCGGACTGGATCTATTTTACACATCATACCATGTCACATCAATCAAATGAAAGGGCTTGAGTTATGAACTCAAATATACCTACACGTATATTTTTTGTTACAATTTGTACGATAAATAGTTATTACGTTATTTAAGAAAATAGGCAAACGCTGACCATTCCATCCTCTTAACTCCTCTAAATATGACTATCTACCAAGAAATATAAATAAAAAAATGGCGTTTAATTTTAAAAAAGCACAAATATTTTGGTAAATTATCTATAGTAAATTTGTTGAAAGTCTTCTTGAAAATATCGTTAATAATATGTATTGCTTAAGTATATAATTTAAAGACAATACAATTACTCAGGGAATTGAGGGTTTGAAGGGTATATACCCACACGATAAGCAAAGGCAGCAACGTACAATTGTGTTACCAACAACAACTGCGATCCCCAACCGGTTTTAGCGTAAGGAATAGTGGGGATACACCGGCGGTGTATCATTGCCATTTCTAGGTTTCCCTTTTTGATATTTGCATTATTTTTTGGATGTTCATTGTTTGAATCCCATTTTTTAAAATGTATTAAGCTATACAATGTCAGTTATTTCCTGTAAGAATTTTTTTATTGTATCGGTATCTATCACAAACAAGATTTAAATTCAATATGTACCTACATACTTACTTGCACACATACGGTAAGTGATTTAATGTGTTCTTTCTTGTGTACAATGTGTTAAATCTATATAAAACTGAACAATCGGCGTGTTTGTACATTGCTTTGTTTTTCAAAAAACTGATTATAGTTAATAAAGGCGGTGTAGCTAAAAACAAAATACAAGTTTTGAAAAAAAAAACCATTTGTCTGTCTGTTTGTTTGTTACACACACACGCTAATCTCTGGAACTACTGGACGCATTTTATTGAAACTTTAATACACACATAGGCTACTTTTTACCACGGGAAAATACTTATTTCCGGAGCCGCGGCGGAAAGATAGTCTATACTAATATTATAAAGAGGAAATAATGTAATGTAACCCAAGGTGTAAAAAAATAACTAAAATATTAATAATAATTGAATAGGCTCCGAAACTACTGAGCCGATTTTGGTGAAACTTTACAAAATGATAGAATAGACCTTGGGAAAGAGCATAGGCTACGATTTACCGCGGGAAAATTTGTCAATTCCATGGGAAAATATGTTAAAGCGGGCGGAGTTGGCACAAAGAAAGCATAGACCTTGCGAAAGAATATAGGCTAACTTTTACCGCTTACGCTTTTAAAAACTATTAACGCGGGCGGATCCGCGGCGGGAAGCTAGTATTAAATAAGTAGGGTAGGGAGACTTGCTTATAAATTGACCGCAGCGCATGTCGCCACATAACAGCCATGTCTCGGTACATAGAATATAAAAATCTTGGAAAAACATAGCCTGCCATAATCATAATAAGGCATAAGGACAACATCGGTTATTTGTCTGTAAACTTGTTTGTAAACAGCAGTAAAGGCGAATATTTTATCGATGTTAATACGTAAATCGTTTAAAAATAAATATGAGTGTAATATTTTCAATTTTTCATAACTCGCAATTTTTATCTCATACTTAATATTATAAAGAGGAAAGAATTGATTTTGCAATTCAACGGCCCCGTAGCCTAGTTGGTAGTAGTAGTAGTCTGCCTACTGAGCACAGGGTCGCGGGTTCGAATCCCGCTCAGGGCAAACATTCGTGTGATGAGCACTTGTGTTTGCCCTGTGTCTGGATGTTGTATATTCATATATGTATGTATATCAGCTGTCTGGCACCCATAGTACAGGCTCTGCCTAGTTTGGGGTCAGATGGATGTGTGTGAGTTGTCCCACATATTATAAAAAAAATAAAAATATACAGTACGTTGCGTTAGGTAGGCAGCATTAGATACCACATTCTCCTCCAGCAGTACTTGTTACAACGTGGTAGGTTTTATTGTATGTAAGTGGTACTGTAAGCGGCGAAGAATTGTAGGATGAAATAATTTTGTTATAAATAACATTAAATTAAAAAAAAATAATACCCCACACACAAAACCGTTACTTGATCCTTTCAACAGCCAGAAAAGAGCTGATAATCTTCAAAAGGCTGAATATATTTTCTTGAATCATAGGCGCATCCGTTTAGGAGCTACGTACAATGCCACAGTCAGACAGACAGACAGACACACACGTCAAACTTATAACATCCCCCCTTATTCGTCGGGGGTTAAAAACTGGTATAAAGTGTACGTACTTAAATAGTCATAAATGATAATTGTTATTTATGTTTTTTTAATATGTCATAGATTTTAAGGAAATCTGTAATAATTTATAAATACTTTTCATATTAGTTTTGAATGTACGACCATACAAATGCTTAAACTGTAGCTTATGATGGAATCAGAAAGGAGCAAGTTACAAAATATAGCGGTCATACTTCAATTCAATAAAGGTACAAAAGCCAGCACAAAATGCGGTTCGACATTCGCACTACGAAATTCACCCCTACGGAATACGGGCTACTACGGAATACGGGCGCTCTCAAAGTCAACATGTCCAGTCCAGCTGCATGTGCAGGCTACTGTACATAATTTTGAATGAATTATTTATATTTTTCTACAAAAATGATCGATATGCGTACGCCAGTCAGTGTAGGGTAAGCTGAACATGAATATAAAGAACGGTGCAAACAGTACAAACTGTTCACCTTAGCGTGCTCTTGACCGTAATATTTATAATACCTATCATATTCTGTTACTGACCGAGGTTATGTTGACAGCTTTACTGCATAAATCAAAGCTACGATTTAGTTCTCGAGACGAACGCTTCGACTTACTAGTTAAATACAACACCGGAATACTTTTGTAAGGCGACACTCTGGCGACCATATTTTAACTGTATGTAGATTGCCCTCTTAGGTAGGTATAGCAATAGTCAGTCAACTAAGCAAGCGCACGGTCAGGGTTGCCAGACAGACTTACACCAGTCAAATGTTAATAATGTGAATTTATTTAAAGCCTGACCAGATAAATAAAATCATTGCCATATTGCTAAATTTCAAAGGAAACCAGGCTGCCAGGCAACTGAGCAACTACCTTCTTCCAGGAACACAGGTTGAAATATAGAAACATAATGAAACTGAAGCCTGAACAGAAATATAAATAAAAAAATAACCTGTAGCCAGCATAAAAATACAAAATTTAGATCTACCAAACACATTACACACTTTGCACACTTTGTCAAAACTGCAAATTTGCACCTTTTTTTTTACCTAAATCGAAACATTTGTTTGGTTAACTGATAACAAAGATTGTCTGAATGTTGATTATGTCGCACAGTCTGGCACCACTGCTTCGTGTTTTACTAAGGCAAAGCGACGAGCGAGTGAATCAAGCGGAAAGATGAATCACTGGCCCCGGCCAAGCCGCGCCGACTTGAGAAATCGTGTATAAGCAAGTAACCGTTATGATTTAAATTACAACAGCTGTCTCGGGCACTCGCGAGTTGCGGTACATAGCCAGTGAGTGCGCGACCCGGCGTGCCACTAGCTCATCCAACACTATCTCATTTGTCACTCACCACTCTTTCTAGTCCAGGAGTTCCCAACCAGGGGGGCATGCCCCCCTTGGGGGGCGTAGTGGAATACCAGGGGGGGCGTAATCGGTACGTTTAATTTCTGGAAATAGTACAATACACACTAAGCCCGCCGGGCCGCCGACACAACCCGTCGGTAGGGACTACTATTTGGTATTCTGTGCCGTCGGCCTGTATAAAAAGAATCAAATCAAAGGCAGAAATGGCAATTTGATTAGTAACTATGATCATATTCAAGGTTTCATACTAAAGCTTCAACTTTGGAAAAATAAGGTATCTGCTGAAAATACATGTCCTTTTTCACGGCTATCCGAAGCGATTAATGATCAAAAACTGGTAAACTTGGAGTGTATGTGCGGAGCAGCAGTTCAGTCCATGGCCCACTTGGTGTCCTGTCCTGCCTGTCCTGTCACCTGTTCTCAGCAGGACCTGATGGACGCCACGGACGGTGCAGTACAGATGGCTGTATTCTGGGCCACAAATATATAGTTCGATTTGTCATCGATTCGCAAAGAAGAAGATCAAAAACTGGATAATGATTTGAAATTTGAAATAGAAACTCATCTACAAACATTGGAAAACGAATTTCACCGGTACTATCGAGATGTTAATTTCGAGTCACCAATATGGCGCATGACCAGAAACCTAATTATTCCATTTTCGGCCACATATTTATGTGAGACAGGTTTTTCAGCTTTGGTTTTAATAAAAACTAAACAGCAAAATCGTCTTGCCGTCGATAGCAATTTAACCATTGCTCTAGCAAAGACTGAACCCAGAATCGACATACTGGTACAAAACATGCAAGCTCAAGTATCTCATTAGTATTTAATAATTAAAATAAAACTAACATATTTACCTAAATGTGAAAATAATTAATGGTTTTCAAATGTAGATACATATATCTTCTCTTATTAGATCCTTAAAACCTAAATATCTACAAATATCTGTATTGCACTCTTTGTTTTTAATTTTAATTCAAATTAATAATATAGTTGTAAAAAAAAAGTGTGTTTTTAATGTTTTTAAACTTAAGGGGGCATGAGAATATTATTTTTGAATTGGGGAGGCTCAGCGAAATAAAGGTTGGGAAACCCTGTTCTAGTCAAATGTCGCAGTTGAAGCAGCCCGCTGAGCATATAATCACTTTGAAGTAGCCTAAAAACATAGGACTAACTCAATACCTACATATACTCTAATACTCTTTCAATCCCAATTCCCAATGTTAACATTTATTATCCAAATCCGTTTAGCAGTTTCAATTTTAATAAAACTTACAAACTATCTCATTCGATTTTTTAAATCGTTATGTGACATTGATATTATAATGTTGTATATCACTATTGTTATTTAATTATGTCATGGTTAATTTGTTTTAATTTAGGTTGTTTTCCAGTTAGCGTGTCGGCGCAGCCGCCGCCGCGCCGTCGTCGTCCTGGCCCCGTGGGATTTGATCAGCTTCTCACTGATCAGTACTGGAATCTAAGGCAGGGTAGGTGTTGCCTTAATCCCCACGTTTGGTAGACGGGTAATGGCTTTGCAGTTGTTGATTATAACTCGGACAACTGCTGCCAATACCCTGAGCACGAGGTAAATTTCGTAATGTGAATGTCTAATATTGTCCAACCGCATGTGCTGGCTTCTGTACCTTCCATCGAGTCCCGTTCATGCGACTCCACAGAAAGAATGGTTGGTTAATTTTTTATAGATTTCGCTTCCTAAGTAGAAGATGCTTTTGTCACAAATTAGGGCAAGTATTTTACGAAAGTTGAGGCTTAGGATGAGCAGTGCTTATGTAAATGAATATGAAATACATATACCACGGCCCACGGCTGTCATCCCATCCCATCCAATAAACAAATAACTTACCATGCATCCAGGCGCTGCTCGTTATTTAGCTGGCCGGCTATATCCAGGTTTATAAGTTTAAAAGCTTCGGTTTTATAATTATGACACCTTGATGTCCACAGTAGTCGTTAACAGCTCATAAATGTACCCAATTCAAGCCTCCCCTGAAATCAAGGTAAATAGGCCTTTAATCGGCCACGCCACGCTAGTCCTTTAGTGCGAGTTGGTCAACTTCACACACAAGTACACAACCTTTGAATTACTTCGCAATTGAGTGCAGGTTTCCTCGCGATGTTTTCCTTCGCCGTAAGAGCGTCGAATAAACGGACGAAGGTATGAAATCAAAATAAATTATTGGTACGTGCCGAGGCTTGAACCCGCGAACCTCCGAATGGATGTCGACGTCCCCAGCCACTGCGCCACCGATGCTCCACGCGATGTCTCTATACTAAATCACAATACCTCATTACGTAAATTTTATGAGAACCTGTCCATTAAGTTGTTTAATTTCCAATTTATTCACTCGATTCGATGCCCACAATGGTTGCAGAGAAACTTCTGTACAGTAGCCAGCACAATGCGGCTGGACTGGACACACGCATTACGAAATTCGCTATTACTGTTATGAAATAAAGGCGTTCTTAAGGTCAAAGTGTCCAGCCACATGTCTGGCTACTGTACAATATTGACAATATACGTGAAAGGTAAAAAAAAATCTACGAAATAATTAAAAATGTTCGGTTTACTGGAATTATCATGGTGCCTAATGCTATTTCTCGTCCTTTTCTTGCACACCAACTTCTTCGTTAACAGCCGTCATTCCATAGAATATTATAAGCCTGTCAGTTCGCATGAAAAAATAAAATAGGTTTTTCCAAACATCTCCTTTTACCTAAGCGGGATCGGGATTGTAACATTTGTAACTAGTTAATATGCATAAAATCTTTACAAGGAAACAATTTTTTTCCCGCAAAAACGGCACAAAGGCCTTCAATACAACATGGCTACAAAGTAATTTCTGGCAACTATTATTTCATTGCTTTGGTTGCAAGAAGAAAGAGCAGGGTACCTTTTTTTGCGTTTGTACCCTTATAATATTGTATTCTTTTTGGGGTTCGGACTATAGTAACTATTTTTTGTTGCTTTACTTTTCCGGTGCTTTAGAGTCGTGGTGTACTTACGTCGAAATTAAAAGGCCTTTTCGAGAACCATTTCGAATTTTGCAGCGCAGGTAACTACGAAGGTATGTGTCGTCCAAGATTTAAACAAATCGTAGATGCAGATTTAACGGCTCAAATAGTCTCAACATAAATCTCGAGTTTATATGTCATACTAACTTTCCGCCCGCGTTAACAGGTTTTCCCGTGGGAAAGAAGTATGTATTTTCCCGTGGTAAAGTAGCCTAGTTGTTATTCTGATGTCTAAGCTATATTATTGTAAAGTTTCATTAAAATCCGTTCAGTAGCTCTAACAGACACAGACGGACATTTTTTTAAAACTTGTATTGTTTTGTGTTCAGCTATGCTCCCTTTATCACCTACCTACAATCATTTTTAGGGTTCCGTAGCCAAATGGCAAAAAACGGAACCCTTATAGATTCGTCATGTCTGTCTGTCTGTCTGTCTGTCTGTCTGTCTGTCTGTCTGTCCGTCCGTCCGTATGTCACAGCCACTTTATTCCGAAACTATAATACCTATACTGTTGAAACTTAGTAAGTAGATGTATTCTGTGAACCGCATTAAGATTTTCTTACAAAAATAGAAAAAAAACAATAAATTAAGGGGGTCCCCATACATAGAACTGAAACTCAAAAAAAAATTTTTCATCAAACCCATACGTGTGGGGTATCTATGGATAGGTCTTCAAAAATGATATTGAGGTTTCTAATATCATTTTTTTCTAAACTGAATAGTTTGCGCGAGAGACGCTTCCAAAGTGGAAAAATGTGTGTCCCCCCCCCTCTAACTTCTAAAATAAGAGAATGATAAAACTAAAAAAAATATATGATGTGCATTACCATGAAAACTTCCAACGAAAATTGGTTTGAACGAGATCTAGTAAGTAGTTTTTTTTTAATACAACATAAATCGTAAACCGCAATTTACCTTTCACTATTATTAAAAAATCGATCAAAGTCACAACGAACTACAAAAACTTTTATATTATGTTACTTGCTGTTACGGAACCCTTCATGAGCGAGTCCGACTCGCACTTGGCCGCTTTTTTCTAAAAACAAGTCAATGTACAGACATTGGTACAGACACGCCAATTCTTTAGTTTTTTTATAGTATAGATAGAAGAAGAAAATAGAATCAACAATTTAAAATCGATATTTGACGGCTATAAAATTAATGTAGTAAATTACGCCTGTTTATTTGTTTCCAAAATTAAGATTAGGGTTTAGAGAGTCACTTTCGGAATTAGGACCATGTAAAGTAAATTGGTCATTGTTTTTTTAAACGACTGTTTGTTTTGTTAAGTTGGATTAAAAGTGAAACGGAACGGTCTGGTGATTCAGTGTCAAGGTCTGCGTTAGCTCCGTGGCAGGCGCCTCCCCAACACTGCTGCGCCTGGGCAGTGACATAGGCGTGACTTTTAGCGTTGTTTACGGTAATAACGGAATCTTGTGACGCATTCAACAGTACTCTCCGAGACGCTTTATCATTCACTGGGTAGGTAGGTATCTGTCATTTTAAAATAGGATTATTATTTACCTCTTATTATGTTCACTTACGAGTAACATACGTTTGTGTTAAATTATCTTTTAAAACATTTTCGATATAAGGACAAAAATAAACATATTTGGTGTATCTTGAATTTATCCTCAGTATTTTGTACAGGATTGCTAATGAGTGAACGCCAGAAGACAAACGACGTGGAAGACAGCGTCACCTGCTGACACAGGACCGAAAACGGTGAAAACAAAGAGAGGAGGCGTTTGACTTCAGTGGAATAGTTCAGGCTATGCGTGAAGCGGCTCTAATTGTGCCACTCTGCCACATTTACACACCAAGCGAGCTAATCGGACGAGGCGGGTCGCGCGCAGCATGCGCCATACAGCTCGCTTGATATGTGCGCGATAAAACTGCATTCCGTTCAGTTTTATCCGTGCGTGTGCGCCGGATAGAGGGTAAGTCGGGACGCACACGTTCGGTTCTTTCCGGATATAATTTAGTACGCACCAAGCAGTTTAGTATCCGTGGCTAAAACCCCTTCAGTATGCACCAAGCAGTTTATTATCCGTGGTTAAAACCCCTTCTTGCCCACCGTACACCTGGGTGAACCCGAACCGTAGAAAGTTTACGTAATCAAATCACCCACCCCCGCCTGTGTGGAAATAGGAAAGGATGTAGGGTTTTTGAGGTTGTTGAAGTTCACGTCGAGACTCATACCACAATAAAGCAAGCAAGCACTGCTAACTAAAATAAATTAACCGCCGAAAGGACTGAAAAGCAAAAAAAACTCTTTCTGTCTGTTACGCTTTCACCCATAAGCCACTGAACTGTTTTTGATGAAACTTGGTACAGAGATAGAATAGATTAGTACAATATAAATTTGAAAAAATTAATCCAACCGTAAGGGTAAGAAAACAGGGAATGACTTGTAAATTTTCCCTTGAGAATTTATTTATTGACATTCAGGAAGGCTACCTTTTACAGCGGGAAAATACATTATTCTCAAGGGAAAAATCTACATCCAGTCATTCCGTTTTCTTACCTTTACGTTAGGATTTATTTTTTCAAATTTATATTGTACTAATTCTATTCTATCTCTATTCCTATTTTCACACAGGCAGGGGTGGGTGATTTGATTACGTACCTAATCACGTAAAGTTTCTACGGTTCACCCGCAAGAAGGGCCACGTATAAGTTTTAGCTAACTCATAAAAAAAATGGTGCATCCACCTTTTTATCTAACGGAATTGAGAACGAAAAAGCAAAGGTTTATGAAATAAATACGAATTGGTTTTTTATACATCAAACATTTATTTAAGAGACATATAAGTAGGTAAATAAGGGGTCAGAGACATGAAAATGAGTCTTCTACATGAGGCTGTACATCGAACATTTATTTAAAAATTAATAAAGTCTAGCCAGGTTCTCATGTCTGCATGTCCAAACTACTTGACTCAATTTCGATGTATTGCGGCATTGCCTTCGTTGTTTTTTTTTTTTAATTAATTGAAAAGGACGCTTTTCTATTGAGGTAGAAAACAGCGTGTTAGCGTAGTTGGTTGTACATACACAATATGTATACCTACTTGGTAGTCATCTCGGCGTGTTACAGAATACAGACAAATAACTGAGGCAGTACTGTAGGTAGGTACTTTCTAAAGACAGTACCTACTTGTCTTTAGAAAATTCTGAACAATGTTACGATTCAGCTCGTTTCTGCCTCAATTTAATTTCAACCTAATCAGAACAACAATAATCCTCGTTCAAGTACGTGATCGTGGACATGGGGTTCAGAAAACCAGGCCTTACACAAATAGCGCTTAGTGGTCAACTCACTTGAACAAAATTAAATCTTATTTACTGTTTTTTAGTGTACATTTCAAAAAAAAGCTGTAGGATCATCTTAGATGTAATAATTGGGAAGCCATTACTCGTGTTGGGCTATCTCTCGAAATACAAAAGGTAGCACGAGCGAACGTGCCTAAATAATCACAATATTTTCTTATAGATTTACACTTCCTGAAGATTTAAAAAAGCCTTTCAAAACCGATCTATACGATACGTGTATGACCACTAAGCTTTAGCTACGCCATAAACTTCCAGAATTTACGATTAAAATACTTATTTATATATAGACTTATAAATAGACATACAGTCACCGTACAGTTCAAGTTCAAAGTGCAGTCATATCATCAAATACACAAAAGTTTAAAATAACTTTTTTTATAGAAGCTAGTTATTCTTATTTTGTGTGTTACGAATACAGTGTATGGGACTCAATATTTTACTTCAAATGACAGCTCCCGAGTGCTTTTGGGAAAAAATGAACATTTCCAAAAAAAGTATAAAATGCACGTGATAAGACTGGACTTATAAACGTGACCATACAATAGACGCTGAATAACGTAAATTAAACAACATTCATTATACCTAATGTTACACAACACTAATCACAATCACTTATAATTCTATGGAAAAACTGAAAAAGATGTTTGTAGTTTATATTTTGACAATTTTTTTATATATGGATTAAAATAAAACAAAGAATATGAACTCAAGATTCTGGGAATACTTGTTTAAGAGCCAATAACTCCGCATTATAAATATTATTAGGTGCTGTTGAAAGAGAATCCTTTCGTTAGACAAAAATGTTTCACTGGTTAATGAAATGACCCCATACTTCCAAATTTCAGTAAATTTCTATTTTACGCTTTGCGAAAAAATCTTTGACGGTAAGTATATAGAATAAAATATTTTTTAAATCCTTTAATATTAATAGTTGGGCGTCTTATTTTAAAAACTACAACAAGTAATTAACGGAAATATTCTCAATCTATTTGTTTATGATAATCCTTTTAGGATTTGAAAATTTAAATAAAGGAATCAGACTTTTTATAGCCCAAATTTTTCTATTATACAATGAATATTTTAGACACCCTGTAGTAATCACAGTTTTGTTACTTACGTTGCCGTTGAAGTCTACAAACATTTTTTCAAGTTAAGGAGAAACCTGAAGAAAGGATTTCCCATAAATTAATTGTTTACAAATGTAAGTAAATGGTTAGGCGAATCACACTCTGAGAAGTTTAATCATTATTAGTTTGTACCTTAATCTATAACATTTAAAAATGTCCAAAATTCTTTAAAATCAAACCAGGTTTGGCATTGCGATGAATGAACCTTGAAGAGCTGAACAATTTTTCTAATTATTGTTATTTATAACTCAGAAAATGTGGATTAAAATGACTCAACTCAAAAATTAACTAAATTCAGATACATCTGCTGTATGACATAATAATAACAGTAATGTTCTACATGTCTTTTGAGAAATAAAATAGTATTTGTTTACAAAACGGACACTTGAAAGTATATGCTATAGATGGTTGGTTATATATATTTTCTGAACTATTTAAACAATTAGTAAAATAATATAAATAAGAAACATAATTTTATTTAATGGGATTTTATGAAATTTTGTAGATGCATTCATTACTTACATTAGACAATTAAACTACAAAAATAAGCAGACCTGCCTCGATGCGATATGCATGTCGTAGCCAACTGGTTAAAATAGCCGTTCAATCAAACAGCTAGCCCTTTGACTGAACATCGCCATTCAATCACACGTCTAGCTTCTTAATTGAATATTTGAGGCGCTCAAAACGTTCAACATTACAGCTGACTCAAAAGCCGCCTTTTAATTGAATTAATTCAGCTTACCACCGCGACGGCGCTAGGTGTGTTTTGTTTTCAATATGGCGTCAACTTACCTGTGTTTTTGATTGTTTCAAGATATTTTTCGGAAAGAAAGTAGTAAATATAGGTACGTTACTAGTGTTGAAGAGCCAGAAATTATGGAGGCACATACGAGTGATAAGAGTGAATTAAAATTTTAAAAGTTATACGAAGAGAAATTACAGGATTATGAAATGCATCACCAAGGTATTTGAAGTTATTAAAGAACGCTAGGGTGTCCATGACTAACACGGAATGCAGGACTTCTATGTCTTATTATTGGATATCAAAATACGATTTAATGACAACTGGCAGTAAAGAATATCTTATTTTAAAAAGAAAAAGTACTTATGATCCTGTGATACGCATTGTACTACGAAAAGAGTATTTCACCATGCTAAATACTATTCATAAAGATTATGGACATGGAGGCAGAGACAAGATGGTGTATAATATTAAGAGTCAGTTTTATATAGCAAAAAAAGCTGTTAAAATTTTTGTATCGCTCTGCCCAACATGCAACAATAAAGAATATTACGATTATTTATTTGTTTTTCATGTTTACTAATTTGATCAAACTTTTGGTCACCTCTTAAACCGTCCTTAAACTTAATCCAAGAAAAATCTCCCAAGAAATTACAAAAAGTTTTCCTATTTTTTCAAATCACATGCTAAACTAATGGTCACCCTAGTTAATTTGCCATTTAACCAGTTGGCTAAGCGTCGTCAAGCTGTAGTGTTGAACGTTGCAGTCAACAAGTCGGCTAAGCGACGTACAGCCGTGTGATTGAATGGCGATGTTCAGTTAAAGGGCTAGCTGTTTGATTGAACGGCTATTTTAACCACTTGGCTACGACATGCATACTAATTAAATCTACCTCAAAAGTTCTTTAATTGACCTGTGCTTGAGTCGAAAAAGTACGACGAATTTAGATGCACCGGACTTGCGGCGAAGCGGATGGTTCTACCCCAAAGTAGTCATGTTTCATGTACTAACGCGTCCAGGGGCGGCTCGAGGGAGCCTCGAACCTAGGCCTAGCGCGTTGACACAGAATACCAAAGTTGATACGGAAAAACATCGTAAATGAGATGACGCCTCTCTGATCATTAGTTTTAATTTTGGTTTTGGCCGGGGCCGCGGCCAAAAGCAGCACATGCGGCTGGACTTTATAGTCCTTGAGAGCGCATATATTTCATAGATAGAAGTAAGGGTGAACTTCGTAGTGCGAATGTCCAACCGCATGTGCTGGCTTTTGTACTTCGAATTATAACAGTAGATTTCTGAATATTAAATAGAGTAGATGCAATGCAACGTCTGCTTATTTTTAAACAATTACTATTACTATCTACCTATTTTATGGGATAGGGGACAACTGGCATGCTCGGATGAACATCAATATTTTTACGCTAACATCCACAAGAGATATAGAATAGACTAGGTATTTATTTGTAGGGCAAACTTAGTAGATAGATACTACACACTTATACTTAATATTATAAAGAGGAATGATTTGATTGTTTGTTTATTTGCATTGAGTTCCGAAACTACTAATCCGGTTTCAAAAATTCTTTCACTATTGGGAAGCTACACTATCTCCGGGAACTTTTTTTAATTTTTTTTAATTCTTGCGAAATCTCGAATAATATAGGTAACTCAAAGTTTATTAAAAAACCTAATATATTCCTATTAATTGAATAGGCTTTGAAGCTACAGAACCGATTTTAATAAAACTTTGTACAAAGATAGAATAGACCTTGGGAATGAACATAGGCTACCTTTTGCCGAGGGATAATTTAATTACTCATTTCTACTGGAAAAACTGTTAACGCGGGCGTAGCCGCGGCGGAAAGCCAGTAGGTATTGTAATAAATTACAAACAATAAAAATGGTAGCTGTATAAAATCATCGGTCAAGATTGGATGGATTAATCAAAAATTACTGAAACAGAACAGATAGAAGCCTAAAAGTTACAGTCTAGTCTAATTCAAATAAGAATGTCAATAAATAGTAATCGAATTGCCAAAATTAAAAGCGATGAAGATAATAAAGCGGACATATATATATGACGCCCTCGTCCTGCCTTCCAGTCAAACTCGACGCAATATTTTTCCATACGTCCCCAGTCCTTATTCCAAAACTACTATGTATACTCGTATGAATGAAATTACTAAAGAGGGCCAGTAATTCCTCTCTATCCAAAAATACCCAACTCTTACCACAGTAGTAAGTACCAACTTTTACTATAAAATATCTTTACCAAAGTGGGTCAAATAAACCCAAAGACTTTGGCACTGGCATCAGTCCTTTACGCCAAATAATGGCTGGCTATCTACATAGCAGGAACATTCCTTACTCCTCGCGCTGCTCCCGAGGAAAATATTCTTCAGGGCAACTGCCTCATCAGCACCAGCTTGGTATAAAACCTCCACAGTCGTTCATTATTTACGGGGTGAAGAACCACAAAGTGTTTATACACATTTATTTGTGTGTGTGTCAAGTTGACCACACATACTACCCCAGTGACGATTGCGTCACGGGGACACTTCAAGTCACGGGGACACCTCAAGTCACGGGGACACCTCAAGTCACGGGGACACGTCACGTCACGGGGACACGTCACGTCACGGGGACACCTCACGTCACGGGGACACCTCACGTCACGGGGACACCTCACGTCACGGGGACACCTCACGTCACGGGGACACCTCACGTCACGGGGACACCTCACGTCACGGGGACACCTCACGTCACGGGGACACCTCACGTCACGGGGACACCTCACGTCACGGGGACACCTCACGTCACGACTCACGTGTACATCAGTCGACTATGCCCTATGCGCATGGAGGTCATGCAAGACGGGCGCTGTCGTATCCTAGTATATCTTAATCTTATTATATAAATTAAATTATCATATTAACCTGTGGCACCTTCAAGCAACGCTGGCTGCCCGTGAAAGCGGTAGCCCGCGTTCCTCAAATGAGAGACTTTTTTACATAGATTTTTTTTTTTTTGGCGTTATAGGTACGAGTATATAAGCCGGGCTGGTGTAGTATATTCCGTATCGGAATACGGAAGGCCCGCGTAGCTCCCAGATTGCTATATATACTCGTAGGTATGTGAAAGTAACAAAAGACATTATTTTGACATTTTGATTGGCGTAAACTAATCCCACTGATTCTGGATCTATATTGAAGAGTCCTTTGAGAATAAAATTTTTCTATTTATACTCTAAGGAAGATTTTTTTTGAGCATCTTTATTAATTCTGTTATTTTTGTGTAAATTCTGTTAAATTAATGTTTTCTTTCTTTCCATTAGGTATGTACAATTTATTTCCCTTTTTGATTTTCAGGTGTAAAATATCCCCACTGATGCACAGGATAATAATAGAATTAAGTACTACAGTATAAGTAGGTATGCGCTGCAGACCAAGCGCAACACATTACCTACGACGTTTACATTTTCTCCAGTCCTTTATCGGGTATATTCGTTAGTACTAAAGTTATTTCTTAATTCTACATAAATAAATAACATTATTTACCTACTGTAAAAATAGGGGAAATAAGCATTCGAATTTGAAAATTGGAGTAAATTATTCAAATTATTAAAGTTAGAACATTTACTTATTAAATAATTAATTGTATTTAGTTTATTGTAATAATAATAATAATAAATATATTTTTCCATTCAGAAACCGTGATTTCCGACACAGAAATATATTTGTTTCTTATCCTTAACACCTAATTTTATGTTTATAGCTTACTTATCTAAAGCTATATATTTTTTATATTTTTTCGTTTTTATATTTTTTTTCCTTTTCCTTTTTAATCCATTCACGTAATTTAAATACAACGTATCTCTAAGTGGTACATATTATGTATGAATTTACCTAAATTCTATTACCTTATTTTAATATTAATTTACTCATCTAACTCGTTTTATGAAATGAAGGGCTTCACACACAGCAGCTATAATGTACATCTTTACATTAAAGCATGATACATCTCATTACATCTTTCCATAATATATAAATCGCCAGGAAACAACACACGGCAGCTATAATATAACGACGAATGTAATGTACATTAATATACATTATAGCTGCTGTGTGTGAAGCCCTAGACTATTGTTACTGCAAGTAATTTTAATAAGTACCCTTATGATATTTATTTGCCTATGAACTTTACCCGAACAAGAATCTCTTACAATCTGTATTGCTTCTATGATACACTTTATATTTGCAGAAATGAAATCTTAGAAAAGTACTAGTTTACGAATTTGTACCTGAAGTGCGATTGAACCGATGAGGAACTTATTTTCAGTGACCTATATGCCATGCCTTTGCTAAAGTATAAGTAATCTAGTAACTATTTGTGTCTATTTGTAAGTCAGTAATTATGTAATAAATAACGACCCGCCGGCAAAGATTGTGTCCGTATTTCTTTTTTATTCGATTAACCCTAATCACCCCTAGTGTTAAAATGATTGAATCTCGGCTTTCGACGTGGCTAGTGTAACGACTACAATTTAAAATTCAAAATTCTAAATTGTTTACTGCGTACCACATGGTGGAAAAGGATATTACATAATTTTTACAACATTTTAGAGTAACACATATGGACCCGGCAGGGCACAGCAATATATTTAATTTATATCGGTAGATATCATAGCTAGTAGGGACCTACAAGTGCAGCTGCTTGTAGCAGTTTTTTTATGAAGCGATTTTATAGCACGCTCCGAACGCCATTCTCGTCAAAGTTATCCAGCGATTTAACCCAAGCAGCATTGTTTGAGTAGGTAAGTTGCTGAGAAGGTAGAACCACAAAATGTCTTGAAACGGCAACAGTAACCCGCTTGTATAATATAAGGAAAATATAATACACATGTATCACCACAAACTTGTCTATTGTAATGGAAAAGGTAACGAGATCATAAACTATTTGCAGGTGAAGTGTATATAGCCCTGTGGTTCCCGGTTTAGAAATGGATTGGCTGTACTGAGGCTAGGCGCATAAACCGTGGTAGGTAATGTGGGGTTATGGGGGGTCAGGGAATAATAATATAATTGAATGAATGCCCTACTTTTTTTTCCAGTGCGAATTATAGCTGTGCAGGTTCGGGAAAGATACATTTTTGTGCGTCTACCTATAATATTGATGTTTGATGTAACGAATACTTGCGTTGTTTACATATTTTTTAAGCACATACCCTCCCCTTTGAAAAAATGTTTTCTACTGTCCTATCATATCATATCATGTATTATGACACATTTTTAAATATCGTAGGTATTAACATAGTAATCGACTATGTAATGCAATACGTTATAAATACCTACTTGCAAATACTCCGTTACTGAATCCATTGAAATAAACTATCCTTAACTACATACAATACTTTAATTCATAAAGGAAGATAAAATGTTCTCGATCTCGGAAAGGAAGGACTCCAACTCCAACCTATGTCTCGGCAAGGTAAGGAGTATGCCCAACTATGCTACCGATAAACTGAATGAGGCCGATGTATAAACGTTTAGAATCAAAATTTAGAAAAAGAAGAAATTGATAAAATATAACACTTATTTCTATACGAATTTATAGTATTTTACGTCTAGCTTAAATACTTCTATTTTAACAAGTATTTCTGTTCGCTTGTATGATTTCTAGGCGTATGTGAATGCCTTAGGAAACAGTTAAAAAATATTATAAACACAAAACAAATCTATGTGCCTACTTAAAACTAGAATATACTAGAAGGTAGGCAACACTAATATTACAGCTAACTATGTTTAACACGTTCATATTTAGAGGGCCTGAAATGACAAAAAAATAAATAAAAAAAGCAAACGTAAGTAAAATTAAAACTTATTTTTATTTTATGTTTAAGTATGCTACAAAAAATATTACAAAAAAGGTTAAATTAAAAATTCCATAATCTTAATAATAAAATCAAGCACACAGTACTTAAAAAAATATTGGAAAAGTAAATAATATAATAATATATTATGTACATAACCAAGAATAATTTAGCAAAAAAATACAAATTGTGCGTTCGCCTTGTTAGTTCCTCTATGCACCTATTTAATAATGGAAGTGATTTATTTATTACTAGCTGTCTGCCCGCGGCTACGCCCGCGTTGTTTTCCGACTTTTCAGTAGTAATTTTCCACTATCCCACCTTTTCCGAGAACAAAAATATCCAAGATGATTATCGGGGATATAGGGTGCAAATTTTCATATATTTCGGTCTAACAGTTTCGAATATAAGCCCGTACAATGTGCTGAGCCGTACGAGTTACTATTGTTTTTTAACATCCCCACGGAAACTTTTTAATTTTCCGGGATTAAAAGTATCTGACATGTTGATCGGGGATATAACGTTGACCATGCAAAATTTCATTCAAATCGGTCTAACAGTTTCGGAGATTAGCCCGTACAAGCAGAGAAAGAAAAAAAAAACTGGACAACATATATCACTTCTTACATCCCCTGATTTTAGACCTCTACAGTTCTATTATATAGTATATTTCACTTCCAAAATGTCTCTATGGCAGTGTGTGCATGGTTCACTGATTGCCACAAGTGGCCTTATTCGGGCCCACAGAAACGGGAAGCTAAAGCGAAAGTTATCGGGGTTTATAATGCAAACTATAACATACGCACGCACTCTGTGTTATAGTTTGCATATAAAAGTCCCGTTTTCCTTTCGACTGTAGGTTCCAAGTATTCGCGCTGGCTCTAATTCATGTAAACTCGCTCTCTTAACCTAAATTTATATTTCACTGATCTTTGTTTTATGGAGATTATATTTAGGAAAACTTAAGCTTATATATAATTTTTGATCGTGTTGCTATGCATATGTTGATATGGAACCTAGAATTATTTTATCGATATCAATAACTATAGAGTCAATAGCCTTGTATTTTTTTAGAAAACTATAGCACTCTTTTGACCTTTAAACAACAGTAAATTTATATTCTTTAAGCGATATTAAATTCTTTTAATATTGGAACATATTTGTTAGGACATATTATTTAAAAAAATGGAGATTTCTTTTCGACGCTAGTCTTATCAAATACCTTGTCAATGAGATGTTTGTATCATTAGAGCGTTATTTTCAGAACCGTAGCGAATGTTCTACTCTACAATTTTTCAAAATTTCATATAATTCTCAACAGGACAGAATAACGGACGATAGAACTGAATCCTAAATTATTAATATTTTATTATACACTATTTAATAATGGCACCTACACCTGTATTCAGATATAAAAAATAAAAATGGAAAATTAAAAATCAAAATGGCTGATAATTTTTGAAACTGAAATTGTTTTGGGAATTAGACAGAACAACGTCTACGGAAAATGTAGTGATACCGTTCGATAAGATACCATAATTTACCATATTATGTAAAAAAAAATTACGCGACGGTCCTACTGTACTTCGTTGGAACTTTTTGCCAATAATAATGATAATATTATATATATATAATAAATATTTATTTATTTATGGTACTTAAGACCAGAAATAGTCAATACCTTTTAAACGACCTAATGGTCAAAAGAGTGAATCGGTTTCGAATTGACAGATAATGGTGCAGTTGACATTTAAAAAAGGAAAACCTGTTCAAGCAAACAGATGTAGGTACCATTTGCTAGTAAACCATTTAAACCATTTATTTCACCACACAAAAAAAGCAAACATGACAAACCATGATAACAAATCTCAGTTCGTCATTAAAAAAAGTCCATAAACACTATTAGTTGATTAATATTATATAACTTTATAAGTTGTATAATTACCTTATCTATTGTGAATCACTTGGTGACTCGATATCTCAGCTGACACGCCCAATGCCCATTGGGACCGAAAGTCAGGTCTCTACAATATTAATTATATTATGTGCAATTAATTTGTTTATTACTGAAATACACTTGAAACGCAGATTCGGACAGATACGGGCGTAATCTAAAATTAATCTTTGCTACTTTGTACATGATACGAAACTACACTTAATACGAAAGCAGTATGTAATTAAGATTACAATTTGTTCAGTAGTTTCAAATTATTATAAGCCTATTTTATTTAGAACCTTTCATTTTTTCATAACGGAAGAATAATGTTAAGTTAAGACTAAAATAATGAAAAATCTAGAATCAGCTTCGTTTTAGATTTAACCCGTATTCGCGAGCATCAATGCGAGAATTATTTGTCTAAAAAATTTTACAACTATCAGTTTTATGTATCACTTTAGCAGTATGTTCGAGCACTTATTTTCAAATTCGAATACTTCACTTTCACCAGAGTCCTCAGTGAAAAATTGTGCACTTTATAATATAGAAATGAAAGCTAAGAATTTCATATTTAACATAACCATAACATTTTCGAATTCCTGTCGGAATTTTAGTATTTTTGTTTAATAAAATAATGATTTTTGTTAGGAAACAATATAATTCATCTGAATTAATGGTAGACCGTGATTTGAGTATTCATTTCGGTGTTGTTACTAGTCTATCTGCCCCCGTAACATGCAGTGCTTTCGCACATTTAACTGTCCAAAAGGTGCGAGATAAGAGAATACGCACGACAAAATTATGTCTGCCGTGCGTAGACCGGGCATGTTAGAGGGGCTGTATTTTAAAAGCGCACAATTTTTTTGAATTTAATTAGAGAAGCGCGCCGTGATTCAGTTGGGGTTTTTGAAAACCTTAGCTGAGACGACGTCGACACGCAGCCCGGCGTAGACGGGCGCGGCGCGCCGTCAGCCGGCGCCCGAGGCGGTGTACTGGCGCGCCGAGCGCATGCGCGCGTGCGACACGCAGTCGAACACCCACTTGGAGGAGACCTGCCCGGGCCGCGCGCCGATCACCACCTCCGACTGGTTGAGCGGGCCGTGCGCGCGCCACACTAGACGCTCCCCGTTCTTAGACCTGCCGAAACATATTCTCATATTGAACGAACAAAGGAAAAATTCTCCGAATATAGCTATGTATTCGAAGAATTTTTCTAGCTTCCCGCCGCGGCTCCGCCCGCGTTGATAGTTTTTCCAGTGGGAATGAGGTATTTTCCCGCAGTAAAGGTTAGCCTTTGTTTTTTCCCTATCTTTGTGCTAAGTTTCACCAAAATCGGTTCAGTAGTTTCGGAGCCTATTCAATAAATTAGGATTATTTTAGGTATTTTTTTACACCTTGGGTTACATTATTGAAGTTTTAGTAAGGATCCCAAATTTTTTTTGAAAATAAATTGTAGCCTATGTTACTCAGGGAACATGTAGCTTCTTAACAGTGAAATAATTTTTGAAATCGGTTCAGTAATTTCGGAGCCTATTCGATGCAAACAAACAAACCTTTCCTCTTTATAATATTAATATAGACAAAGGGTAACGAAACAGAAATTATAAGCAGTTCTTTTGTATTTATATAAAAAATATCTGTATAGTACTGTCACATAGCAGAAAATAAGGGGGAATAAGATAAGGGGGCGGCAGATTGGGCTAAATGCAAGCGTGCGCTTACACGGCGCGCTCACAGTCGCATCGATGCGGCCAGTTGGTACGGAGATAATTTTCTGTTCTTAGTCTTCTGTGGTATTAATTTGAACAGAACAGGTTAGGTAAATATCAGTATCAAATGACAATGTATGACGTGTTGACAGGGTCGGGAATGTTATGGTCTGTTCCTTGTAAATCCGGACAAAAGTTCATTGACCTCTTTATTTTCTTGAAAGTTATTAAATATAATGTAACGCCAAAATGACTGGCATCGTATTTTGAGATATTTCCTATAGTTTTATAGTATCGTTTCAAAAATATGTGCGCAATAAATGCAGGCGTTAATGACCTTTTGTCTTGATTAATATGAAACATACATAAATATTAAAGCCCTACAAGAGAAATAAGAAACTTCGCCATATTGCGGAATTTCAATGGAACTAAATTTATAAGGGAAATTGTTGTTGCGTAAAAATACACGCGTGGCGCCCCCAGAGAATGTTTCTTATTTCTTTGGTTAGGCTTTACTAACACACATAACCACAAAAATACGGGTTTTCTCCATGATTTAGTTTTAAATGTGTGTTAGTGCAATTAAAAATCTTAGTTAAGGGGCTCCCCTATGCTAAGTGGCGCCACCATCCGTTAAAAAATAATAACTCGCGAAGTATACATTTTTTATAAAATCCGGACGGTCATTTTAAAGATTTGGTGTTTTAGGATATATAGAAGCCATCAACTCTGTTAGTTTGAGTTCGATGAAGTTACAGATAGAAAATTTGCCAAAAGTGGCCGTTTTTAGCAAATTTTCTATCTGTAACTACAGCGGACTATAATAAATACAGTTTATGGCCGCTATATATACTATAGCACCAAATCTTTAAAATGACCGTCCGGATTTTATAAAAAATGTATACTTCGCGAGTTATTAATTTTTAACGGATGGCGGCGCCACTTAGCATAGGGGAGCCCCTTAAACATAGATAGTGTTTGTTTACCTGACAGGATAGTGTCGCTCGGGATGTGGCCGGCAGAGGCGCCGGTTGCGGGGGCCGCCGTGCTGGCGGGGCGGGCGGGGCGGCGCGGCGTGCTCCGGCGGCATGTTCACCTGTTATATACCTGATTAATAAATACTTACTAACCTAACAGATACATCACTCCCTACAAAAGCGAAAATACCAACTCTAATAGTCTACAAAATCTTAATAATAACTAGCGACCCGCCCCGGCTCCGCACGGGAAAATGGTTATTGTGGGTTATCCTTCAGTATATTATGCATGTATTATACATATAAACCTTCCTCTTGAATCACTCTATCTATTAAAAAAAACCGCATCAAAATCCGTTGCGTAGTTTTAAAGATTTAAGCGTACAAAGGGAGGGACATAGGGACGGAGAAAGCGACTTTATTTTATACTATGTAGTGATACTTTCTGTTCAGAACTAAGTGTTAGTGATTTCATAGTTTTGGCGAGAATCGTGCGGTGCAAGCGCGGCGCCCCTCTGTCCGTTATACGTTCGAACATACGCGAGCGAGAGACGAGGGCCTGGAGCTCTATTTCTCAAACGTTCGTGTCGCTAAGATCGCTCGATTTCTACTGATTTACGCTCGTCTAACGAAAAACGGCATTTTTGGATCGTTCGATTGCAACGAGTGGTCACAAGCACTCGTTGCAGCAAGCGAGTGATAGATTAAACGCCAAGCAATAACGTCTATATTCCAACAATGAAGTTCTCGGACGATTGACATTAGGATCACACACACACACAGACACCCCCGACATGAAAGAGACGCCTATACGATCGACACGGGAGTGTGAGCGAGAGCGACAATCCGCAAAGAGTTAGCGACCATAGATTTACGTTCCGTTTTAGTTTCGGAAACTACCGGTTTTTGTTTTTTCTGCGTAAAACGAACAAAACACCGTATCGAAGACGAGTGACTCAGAAATACGGAAAAACAGCGTCCTTCGACTTGGAAGTCGACTGTGACTTATGTCGCATACGCTTACGCTAAGTCATACGAACGTTTGAGAAATAGAGCTCTTGAGGGGATTCCGATCCTTCGACATTCTCTTCTTCTTTTCGAGTCGACAGCAAACTCAGACAGTCACGACCCAAAAACCAGCGACCCGAATAGCGTCGTCAGTAGCCTTCATAAAGTCCTCTGGCGTGCAGGTGACATGACAAGATGGGCAGCTAATGAGATGGTCCATTTGATGGACATTGAGATCGAGCGTTATGTACTCTCGAATGCCACACTAGCGCCACATTGGTTTCATATTATTTGATACATATTGATTAATACTCAGCTCTCGACTGGACTAACCAGACGCAGCCCGCCCGCTCCCGAGCCCCCCGAGCCCACTGAGCAATAGGAAGAGGAGCATGAACCGGTCACTACAGAAGAGATATCTAAGTGGATGCAGTATATTCAGACATGTCTTAATGAAGTGTGTTCCGTCGCGTCTGAAGGGAAGCTAAACTCGGACTTCATAACATGTGTCGCAAAGTTGGCGATGGAACATCACAGCTAGCCGTCCACTACCAAGGGCTTAAACCAGAGGTTCCCAAACTTTTTTTGTCTACTGCCCACTTTGAGAATAAATAATTTTTTAGCGCCTCCATTTTTCACCTGCTTAAAAACCACTATAAGTTCAAATTAAATTAATTAATTATTGTGAGCTATATAGCTAACTAATATTAGTGGAGATTAAAAATTAATTCTAAACGAGACTTTAACTATAACCCGCAAGAGTTACCTTAAAACCTGAGCGCAGTAGGTAATTAACAACTCTTTTTTTTTTTTGGGTTTCTTATCGCCCCTTTAGGCCTGCAGCGCCCACAAAGGGGCTTTATCGCCCACTTTGGGAAAGGCTGGCTTAAACAAAAAGCCATACAAGTCCAGTATGCGTACAAAAAACTTAGGGAAAGTTTGGACCTGTCCAACCAACTCCGAGATCTTAAACAGAGCATTCAGGAGTCTGCAAAACCTGTTCCTGGCCCAGTTTCCTTCGCCGATATGGTCAAAAACAGTTTTAATAATTTAATTCAGGCAAGTAAACTTAGCTCAGTAGCGATTTTTCCGGTTGATAAATCTAGATCTAGTGAAGAGACTAAATCCTTAGTCCAACAGATCATGTGAGAGGTCTAAGGAAAGTAAAAAATGGAGGTGTAAGCACTGAGTCTAAAGATGAAATTCAAAAATTGAAAGAATCTGAACAACTAACCACCTCAGGACTTACTGTTGACGATGCCCTTAAACGTAAGCCAAGAGTAGTTATTATTGGAGTGCCCTCATCAATGCAGGATTCGGAAGTGCTTAATTGCATTTTCCAACAAAATCTAGCAGAAAAAATGCAAAACTTGACCTTGGAGAAGTATTTAGCCTCTATTAAGTTAAGCCATAAATCTGGCTGAAAGGATGCAGCGACTTGTAATTTAATAATCGAAGTTCTGGGCGCTGTTCGTAAGGCCTTACTCGCAAATGAAAGAGCATTTGTTAACTGGTCGTTCTGTCAGGGACTTCACCCTTGTTACCCGTTGCTTCAAGTGCCAGCAGTACGGGCATGCCAGCAAGACGTGTAAGCAAAATACGAGTACAAGTGGCCACTGTGGACAAGTAGGTCACACTATTAACCCTTTATAAGGCAAAACAACTTTATAAAATCCATTCGTTTTCGACTTTATGTTGCGGGCATAAGGTTAAAATTAAGGTGGCAATATAATGGCAACTGCCTTGTAAAGGTTTAAGGAATGCTCCAGGAAGGGAGAGCCGCCGAAATGTGCGACCTGCCTGCACTATAAGAAGCTGTGTGACCATCCAACAGGAGACGTTGATTGCCCCGCTAAAAACCTAGCAGAGAGAAGGTACATCAATTCGATAGACTATGAAGGCGCCTAAGAGCGCCGTCGACTACATTTAGTTTTAGGACTTAATAGTTTCATAATGACTAAAAGGCGCCTAGGAATATTTTCTTTCTTGGTAATATTTCTCGTTTTAATTTGTATAACTTTAGTGTTTTTTCTATATTACTAATAACCCTGACCCAGATGGAGAATAAGTTCAATCGCCCTACTAACCTTAGGTCGCGCACTTCCTAGTTCAATTCGCACGTACATGTAAACAAAAAAAAAAAGAATTTGTCTCGTTGAATGTTTACAATTTCTGCAGACGCGGACATTTTGTATCACATGTTTCGATTATGTTCAAAAAGCAATTTTGTAAAATCTGATGAGTGAACATATTATTGCCTCGACGACATCTCCCTAGCCTAGTTGTAAAGTACGCTTACCTTCGAAGTCTAAGGTCTCAGTTTCGACTTGTGTTAGGATATTTATTATTTGTATGTATTATGTGAGCCGTGCATATCGGCTGTCTAATACCCATAGTACAAGCACAGCTTAGTTTGGGTTATGGTGGCTTGTATGAAATTGCTTGCTTCGCCACATGCGAGTAATGGAAATCCTCACGAATTAATCCGACAAAGATTTGTTTTTATTAGTTTTATTGATTTTAATCTTGCTTGTTTATCATGAATTATTATTTAGTTTTGTTTTATTAAGTCCTTTATTTTACCCATAACACAGGTTTTTACCCTAGTTTGGGCACGTAATTTATTTTAGTCCACTGTTATGTTCAGTCTTTAACAGAAAGGACACTCACCCCCCCGCGCCGGCATGAGTTCCCCGCCCGATATAGCGCCCCACGCCCCGCACCCCGCAGGCGCCGCGGGACTCCGCCGGTGGTGGAGGGGGTGTGCATACATAGCGCCTAGCGCCATTGACTTGTAGTTGATATTCAGTTGTTATTCAAAAAGAAGCAGGTTGTCAGAATGCGTTTTCTGTTTGGAGTGACCGCCCAGTGGTAGCGGTATAAAATTGACTTTAGTATTGCATTGGGTTGGAATCGGGATCGGTATTGATTTGATCTTGACTTGCGGTGGCGTGTGGGCCGGGTCGTTGGGTTCCCTTTATTATAGTTGAGCCCGGCGATGGCTGTCCCATACGTCAAACCCGTGAACGTGGTGCTGCTTGGGGGGACTGGTCTGCTCTAGTCGATTGTTTTATTGGTTACATATATAGTTTCTACTTTGACTGGTTGCCTTCCTCTAATTGCATATTTTTGTTTTCACTATTTATTATATGTACATATATTAATCAAATTGTATAAAATAATAATTTTGTAAAATACCTATTTTGAAAAGATGCAACGCCTGTGGAGTTTCTTAAGGCGAGTTCTTCTCCACAAAGACAGCCAAATTGTGAACTCGCCTCGACGTCGAAAAGTGATTTATTTATTTTATTTTATTTATTTGTATTTGGAAGATTTACAGACATGCTCACATTAAATAGAGTAAGAGAATAGAAGTGTAAAATGCTTATAACAAATCTCCACCGATAGAATAAAAAGAAAACATAACACTGAAAAGGTATAGAATATAAATAGAACACTATACTTTACATGCTATTTATAGCTTTACGAGTACCTACATCTGTGGGATAAAATCTGTGGGTACATGCTAATTCACTTGAGGTGGTTCAACATAAAGTTTCGTTTGTAAAATCTTACTTCGAATAAAACATATTTAATTTAATTAGATGTCACCTGGTCGAGGTCCGCGTTGTGCAGGATCTGTCCGTTCTTGTCGATGACGACCGCGCCGCACAGCGCCAGCAGGTGCTCCGCCGCGTGCCGGTTCTCGGCGCTCGTCGACAGCCGCACGCGCCGCCCGTAGAACACGTTGTACGCGTACTCCGTATGCATCATGTCGTACGCATGCCGCTCCACGAATGCTTTCTGCAATGCCAAGTTTCATCATCATCATCACAGAACAACCCTTTGAGTTAGTTTAGTGAACGCTAAGAAAATGTAGTGCAATCAGTGCTTACTTACAAAGTCACACGAACAAAGTGTCTTCTCCTTAATAGAGACAATAAGAAAAGTGTTAATGGACACGTTCTTGCATAATATCTATTAAGCAAATTAAGTTAAAATTACTATTATTATTATTACTTATTAGTCTTAGGCTAGATTGTAATAGGTATCTTTAAAGAACCTTATTCGGTTCTTTAATATATAGAAGAAAAAAAACACAGAACATTTAAAAGAGGTTTAGAATGGCGATAATGCGATAATGCGCCGTTCGTATGAATCCGGTGTTGCCGATTTCACCCCACCTTTCACCTACACTACATCTGTACCCCTACCATGAGTTGCTAACGTAACTTACGCGCTCGATATCGACTACGTAAAACGTGCATTTAGTATGGAATTAAAACTACGCCATCTATTGACAGTTATCTGAAGTAAAATTTCTCCATACTAAATGCACGTTTACGTAGTCGATATCGAGCGCGTAAGTTACGTTAGCAACTCATGGTAGGGGTACTGTAATAAAATAAAGATGAAGTTTACGCACATATTTGCAATTCCAAATCTAGCCAATCATAGCTCCGCTCAATCACGATTTCAAATGGAAACAAATCATACGCAATACGCATGCACGCATACCGAGTTAAACATCGCTCATATCCTAGGCGCGCCTGCCCCGCCCACAGCTACTATCTAACCTCTTTTATATGTTCTGTGATCATCATCATCATCATCTCAGCCTGTAGCCGTCCACTGCTGGCCTGCTGCCTCCCCCTGTGATCTCCACAATGATCGGTCCTGAGCTGCCCGCATCCAGCGGCAAACAAGACCCTCACCAGATCGTCGGTCCACCTCGTGGGGGGCCTGCCCACACTACGTCTTCCGGCGCACGGCCGCCATTCAAGAACCTTTCTGCCCCAACGGCCCTCGGTTCTACGCGCAATGTTCCCAGCCCATTGCCACTTAAGTTTGGCCATTCTTCGGGCTATGTCGGTGACTCTGGTTTGCCTGCGGATCTCATCATTCTTGATTCGATCACGCAAGGAAATTCCAAGCATAGCCTTCTCCATCGCTCTTTGGGTGACTTTGGGCCTTCTCAGAACTGGGAAGTTTACCAGTAGTCAACAGATGGCGCTAGTAAATAAATCGTATTATTGAGTTGATTAAAAATCGAGTGGCCAAGCCTTAGAACTTTTTTTTTCTGGTTTTGGCGCTAGTTTAACTTTGTAGTTTATTTTTCTCCTCACCATCGACTCATTTATGAGCGCGATTCAGTTCAAAATATATAAATATATTTTTTAAATTTTGATCTGACAGAATATCTCGCATTGATATTGTTATATCAATATAATAAAGAACCGTTATTTCTCACACCCAATGACACCCATAACACAAATACTATGTAAATACAAATTAAAAATTGAATATTATTCAATAAACAAAAAAAAATGTTATAAAAAATTAAAAACATACATTATTTACTTCCCTAACTAATATGTTAGCTAAACTTTATATGTATTATGTATGTATATTTAGTAGGTATGAGAATTGTATGTTATTTTTGTTTTTATACCCTCGAGAGTAGGCGGAGCTGCTGCGGGGCAAATAGCAAGTATAAATCTTGCAGAGCGTCCCATCCATAGGTAATTTGGAAGTTATTGCGGCGTGGCGCTGTGCTTGCACGCACGACTAAACGCGCCGCAAAAGACTCATCTCCGTCTTGTATACTGTATAAAAACGCTGATATAATCGTAATCTTTTGATTTAATGACCCGAATCTTGACAAATGTTATTAGGAAATAGTATGTCTCGAAATGGTTTTTGATTTAGAGTAACAAAAAAAAGCTCATGTCTAGCATATTATTATTTATTACTAGCTGTTCACCCCGCGGCTTCGCCCGCTCTCAAGGGTATGAAAAATAGATAGTAGCCGATTCTCAGACCTACTCAATACGCTCCCAAAATTTCATGAGAATCGGTCTAGCCGTTTCGGAGGAGTATGGGAACGAAAACTGTGACACGAAAATTTTATATATAAGATATTGATATAACATTTTGGATTGTATTTATGTTTGACATGTAATGGATATAAATCATAATAAATAAACTACATAATATATACAAATAAGCAAAGTAACTTACTTCGGAGATGTTTTTCAGGTCGGGCACGGAGTAGGGCCTGAATGAGAGCCAGCAGTTGTGTTGCCGGGAATCGAACAGCCACTCCGAGTAGACGACGCGGCAGCCGCGAGCCGCGCCCGAGAGAGTGCTGAGAGTGCGGAGAGCGGTGTCGTCGCCTGCGCGGATCGGGGGGTGCGCGGGGTGCGCGGGCGCGGGGCGCGGCGCCGGCGGCGAGCTGCGCAGCGGGGACGGCAGCTGCCGGCTCGATACTGGACCGTCGTCACCTACAAAACAAACCATCATATACTTTATTGCACATAAACAACACAAAAATTTGTTATAAACTTAATTGCAAAGGCGAGCTTATCTCTACAAAGAGATCTCTTCCAGCCAACCTATACGCTCGTGAGAAAAAAGAAGAATAATTTTGAGATATAGGCAAGAAGTGCACCTAAAGAAGGTTATAAAGATAAAATGCTATAAATAAATACTTAACTTTAAATAAAATAATACAAAATACCTAAACTGCTACTTAAATACCTAACAACAAGATATATATTAATAATACAATATAAATACACATTTACATAAATAAATAAATATATACATACATCAATAAATACTTCAAAGTTACAAGGATAAAAAGTGCTCTTTCAACCTTTTTTTAAAAATGATAAATAACTGTAGTCCCCTTCAGGTAACAACGCCCGTACCCGCCGGCGGGGGCGCGGCCAGAACCAAAATCAAAATTGATAATCAGAGACGGAGCCCCTCAGGCGTCGCCTCCTTCACGATGTTTTCAATATCAACGCGCTAGGCCGTGGTCCGAGGCTCCCTTGAGCCGCCCTTAGACGCGTTGGTATATGACTTTTTTTTTGGGGTCCGCTTCCGCTCCCCTGCAAGTCCGGTGAAGCTTGATTGGTCGTACTTTTTCGACACAAGCACACGTCAATTAAAAAAAAAAAAACGTAGACGTAGGCTTGTGTCAATCACGTGGTCTAATTGTAAGACCTTGTTTTCTTAGAATAGGGTAATAACATTATTAAAGCCCGAGCCGACCAGAGAAATAAAAAACCTCGCCATATTGCGGAATTTCAATGGAACTAATTTTATAAAGAAAATTGTTGCCATAGTTGTAAAAATATACACGTGGCGCCCCCAGAGCAGGTATTTTATTTCTTTGGTCAGGCTTAACAAATTCTCCGTGATCTCATTTCGGACGAGACACCCAGCTTAGAAGGTTTTAGCTTCTATTGAGCTACTAGTGTAAGATTTCAATGGTATATCTTCAAGGTGCCCTTTTAGAATATTACCTGATTCTACAACAGCCAGGTCGTAAGGCCCCTTGCCAAAATGGCCGACGACTATATGCGTGGTTTTGTAGTTAACGTTCTTTTGGATCTTCGCCGAGCGGAGTTGAGTCGTCGCTACGAAGGCCGCTTGCCGTTCCTCTCGGGACATCCCTGTCAGGACCTGGAACATTCCGTAATTTAATTATTTATATAATCAGCGACAGCATGATTACTCAATTGCACAAGCTAAACCGTTATTTAAGTATATTGCAATGAGGAAATTAAGAATATTACGAAATCACAGAAGATATGACGTCTTTACCAACTGAGCGAGCGCAAAGCTTCTCCGTTTCAAAGTAACTGTGTCAATCTATCAACTTATTTTCCAAGTCAAGTTCAGTGAAGCTTGATTCGTCGTACTTTTTTCGACTCAAGCATAGGACAATTTAAAATAAACTAAATTTTGTACTTTGTACTCGTACTTTATTACTTTAAGATTTGCATTTTAGCTACTTAGTTATGTTTAACTACCCATACATCTGTTTATTGCAAATGTAAAAAAAAAAAATTTAGTGTTTGTAAATGTTTGATGTGTTCTGCTGGTGTATCTAATACCTAATATAATAAAACTGTAGAGGTCAAATGACTGCACGTAGGGGAAAAAAGCTAAAGACCGAGTCAGGGGGATGCAAGAAGTGAAACAGAACAAATCCAGTTTTTCTATCATACTAATATTATAAAGAGGAAAGATTTGTATTTTTGTGTGTGTGTGTGTATATTTGTAATGAATAAACCCAAAAACTACTGTGCCGATTTTAAAAATTCTTTCACCATAAGAAAGCTTCATTCGCTCTGAGTAATCTTCTGAAAATTATGTAAGTTAATCAATAAACATCGCTGAAGATCATTTTATTATCATACTAATATTATAGAGAGGAAAGATTTGATTTTTGTGTGTGTGTATGTTTGTAAAGAATGAACTCTAAAACTACTGAACCGATTTCAAAAAGTCTTTCACCATTAGAATGCTACATTCACCCTAAGTAACACACGCTACATTTTACCGCGAGAAAATGCCTCATTTCCACGGTAAAAACTGTTAACGGCGGAAAGCTAGTAGGTTATGTCTAAGAGTTGCGTAGAGCGAGCAGAGCTCTGTGATAGTACTCACGATCCTGATCTTGCCGTCGCGCGAGTGCACGGTCTCCTGCGTGAGCGCGGGCGGCGGGCGGCCGCTGCGGCCGGCACGCGGTGAACGACTGCGTATCTCTTGCGACGCCGCGCTCGCTGGATCTCTGCTCAAATTACAAACAATCATTGGGCCCCATTCTACATTTTAGGTTCTAACTTAAGAACCATATGCCCCTTTCACGTTCTTAAGAACGGAAAGGGACAGGTGATTGCCAACCTACATTTAGACATGGCAATATTGATTCAATAAAAGTTAACTAAGTAATAGTTAGTAGTAGTAGTTAGTTAGTTAAGTTATCTCAATTTTAAATTTATATTATACCACAGTAGACTCAGAACAGTAAGTTATCTCCATACCAACTGGCCGCATCTGTTTGAATGTGAGCGCGCCGTGTAGGCACGCGCCGTCACGCACACGCTTGCATTGAGCCCATACTGCTTGCTGCCCATTTATTCCCCTTTATTTTATGCTAGCGTGTGCGTGACAGCGCGTGCTTACACGGCGCGCGGCGCAGACGCACACATTCAAACCGACAGCGGCACGTTTGTATGAAGATAACTTACTGGTTATACTGTAGTTATACGCTACCACCCACTGGTCGGTCACTCCATACAGAAAACGCGTTTTGACAAGCTACTTATTTTTGAATAACAACTAAATATCAACTAGGCGCTATGTAAAACACCCCCGAAGACCACAGGTGGAGTCCCGCGGCGCCAGCGGGGTGCGGGGCGTGGGGCGCTATATCGGGCGGGAACTCGTTTTGGCGCGGGGGGGTGAGTGTCCTTTCTGTACGGTTAGTACTATTATTTTCTTCTATGACGCTACATTACCTGTTGGTGAGGTGTCCGTGGCGCGCGGCCTGCTTCCGCGCAGAGCGCTCTGCCCGCGCCACCGCGTCCGCCTCGCGCTGCGTCAAGCGGTCGCCCGCGGGGGGCGGCTGGCCCTTCCGCTTCGCCTTTGCCTTCCCTTTCTTCTGACACTTCGGCCGAGGCTCTTGCGCCAACTCACACACCGGTTTCTCTGAATTGGAAAAAAAAAATTATATGTAACAATTAAATTGGTTTTACTATTTATTTCCTTATCAATAGATAGGAAGACAAACTAAAATTAACTGAATAAAAAAAAAAACAACATTAACCCAATTATTACAGATCTCTTCATTAAATATACGACGTCGTTTTGTGATGTGATGTTATAAGAGACTAACGGTTAAACATTCCTCTCATTCGACATTGGGTTAAAAACTTTGAAGAGAGAGAGTTTTAACCACTATGGACTTTTTTTTATGGAGTTATTTTAAATGTAAATTTTACGCCAATAAACCGAATTCACTGGCGCATTTGTGGCCGTCATAAGTAATTTTACTGTCCGATTAAATGAGTGCCGAGAACGCGAGGGTCTACATTTAGACGATATTATTTATAAGAAATAAATCCCCAAAAAGTGTGGTTAAATAAATTTTTTATATAAAATTTCTTATGAGTCACCTTGTAGTATAGTACCAACGTTTGTGCGTGAATATCTCTTTTAGTTCAAGAAAATCTTGTTATATGGCGTTAAGTCTTTGACATAAGAAATTTTTTTTGTAATAAGTTTTAACTGTTATCTTCAAAGTAGACCACCATAATATATATGGGATAAGTAATATAAAAGTCAAATCAAATCATGGATGGACACGATACACAACTAATGCTTTTCGAATATGATATTCACCATTTTTTAAACTACTGCAAGAAAGTGTTAGCGCAATTTTATTTAGGAGCATAAAGTTGAGTTGGCACTGTGGGCATGGGCACAGTTGAAATGAAAATTGACACGAGAGCCAGCTTTGGTCTGAGCAAAGCTATTCAACTTATGATGTCATTAAGTAATTAGTTTGAGGTTTGAGATTGAAAACCACGTTTGGTAGATGATGCAA
This sequence comes from Teleiodes luculella, assembly GCA_948473455.1. NCBI lineage: Eukaryota > Metazoa > Arthropoda > Insecta > Lepidoptera > Gelechiidae > Teleiodes > Teleiodes luculella. The sequence continues at coordinate 28,575,479 of OX419582.1, read as the reverse complement.
GTGACGGTACAACCACAGTTTTATAAGTATGCCAACGCCTTCAAAGTAACACACAGAAGCGTTGTCACTAAATAACAAATAAAACTATTGTGATTTATTAATTAGGTTGCAACCCTATAGTAATAATTATTAATTATATCACTAATTAATAGAAGAAAATTAATAGAAATTGAAGGTAATGCAATTAATCAATGTTGGTTACCAAATTACTAAGTTGCCGACTAACAGTGACTGACTACAAAACATCCTGACTTATAGACCCCAGGTTAAGTTCCCAAATAAATAAAACAAGCAGCATTACAACATACTACGCAGTAGTAATCAATATTTGACTCATAAATTTATTTATAGTTAGACTAGCGACCCGCACCGGCTATGCACGGGAAAATGGTTATTGTGGATTTATCGTTACGTATATTATGCATGTATTAAACATATAAAACCTTCCTCTTGAATCACTCTATCTATTTAAAAAAACCGCATCAAAATCCGTTGCGTAGTTTTAAAGATTTAAGCATACATAGGGACAGTGACATAGGGACATAGGGGCAGAGAAAGCGACCTTTTTTTATACCATGTAGTGAGTGATTATACCCAAGATTACTGAATGATTAATAAAAATTACAGTTTAGTACTATTACAAATAATGAAATCTGAAATCTCGTTGCTATAGTAAGCCAACTCGCGGCGTTGGCTTCCCCTCGATATACCCGCTGTTGCTCTGCGCTAGTACATTCGTTTTAACACTGTACGTCGTTAGTTTGTGATACAACTGCATAAATGCATCGTCAATTTGGGGAGAGATGAGATTGACCAATTGTCTTTATTACGAATTTTGTGCCTACTATTAAGGAAAATCTTAATTTTTAACCCCTGATGAAAAAGAGGGGTGTTATTTGACGTGTGTGTCTGTCTGTCTGTCTGTGGCATCGTAGCTCCTAAACGGATGCGCCGATTTTGATCTAGTTTTTTTCGTTTGCAAGGTGTCACAATCGAGAGTGTTCTTAGCTATGATCCAAGAAAATATCTTCAGCCATTTGAAGATTATCAGCTCTTTTCTAGTTGTTGAAAGTATCAAGTAACGGTTTTGTGTCGGGGGTTATGATTTTTTTTTTAATTTAGTGTTATAACCTAGTGCCACAAACGATTTACCAGAACTAAAAGAGACACTCAAGAAGGTCTTTTACCAGTTTCTGTGGTTTTTAGCACGTTGAGTGGATAGTCCTGCGAGTGTTGGGGCGGCTGCAGAGGGAGGCGACTGGCTGCGAGCCTGGGGCGGCGACCGCGCTCCGGGCCGGCCCGGCTGCTTACGCAATACCAACACTCCACTCACATCTAGTTCCAATATACCCAGGCGAAACACTCTTACAAGGTAACACACGGAAAATACATTCCTATCTACCTTACGTGACAATTACTAAAACTATGACTTTTACTAATTACCTAATTATAATATTACACATTACCCGTATTGAACTAAGATTAGGCCCGATTCTACGTATTACGCTCTAACTTTAATTTAAAAACCATAATATTACGTCCTTTTCACGTTCCTTAGAACGAAAAGGGTCAGGTGATTGTCAAATTAAATTTAGAGACATCAAACAATGATTTGACGCGTATTTCGCACTTGTTTCAGGCATGAGAAACCATCCTACTTAAATTAAGCTGAATTTGACAGCTGCTCTGCTTATTTTAAATCAAAATTAAATTAATTCATCTCTTATCCTTTTCGATTCCCATATGAATAAGAGACCAAAAATTTTAATTTAGCGGCCACGCCGGAATTGAGCCCATTAACAGATAATTTACTAATCCAGTTTAGCATTGTCATGAAAATTTTAAAAGCAAATACATGGGCGTACAATCTTACATACTAATTACATCGCAAAGGCAATATTACGAAGGTGATCCCAACAGTGCAAATTTATACAAAAGCGTAAGTTTTCTTTATATACCAGCCATGGAGTGAACTATTAATTTGGAACTTTCCATTAGCCTATTAAAAACAAGAGCTAACATAATGGCTCAACAAAACAGGTCCTATAAAACAGTTAAATTAAACTGTCCAGTTAATTTCAGACGAAAATTATTTTAAAATGTATTCTTGGCTCATTGTTTATTAGCACCAGTAATCTGAAATAGTACTCCTTTTTTAATTAAGAGCTATCAGAAAGTCCCTCATTAGAGGCAGCTTAGAAATAACAATAAATATTATAAATTAAGTTTTCTTTCCCAGGTCAGATATTGTTGGGACCACCAAGTTAAGGAAAAAGGTAAAACAAATCAAATTCTCGTATGATTGTTTAAGTATAAAATGGTAAAGTAATAATGACTAGCAAACGTTGTAACAATTTAACATACATGACTAGGAAATGTTAATAAAACAAAACAGGCTTTATTAAATTATATGATTTTAAGTTTTACACTTGTAAAAAGTGCAAATAGCCAAAATAAACAAAAACTTAATATATAATTACGTGTTACGAATATCGAAAAGTTACTGATAGATAACATTACCTACCTAATTAATGTCAAAACAGTCTTTTTTATAATCTTGAATGGAACGGGATTTTATTACTTAGCTATAATTATTTTTCTTTTGGCCGAGATATATTTTTGTAGTTTTAAAGTTTGTTACAAATTATCGTTTAAAAATAGTTTGTAAGGATTTAGTCATCTGGAATTATTCTGGTTTATCTATTAAAGACAGAAGAAATTCTCTGTCTTCTTCAGTTTCTTCTTTTCTGTTCAGACGCTGATACAACTGTTCCAGTTGAGTTATTCTTTGTCTTCTAGCTATTCTTCGTTGCAGCAAAGTGTCGGCGCTGCTTGTGGGTTGTGATGGACACATGTCAGGCGAATACCGGGGCAAAGGAATACTGGATACAGAGCTGCTAGCACCAGTATCTGCTTCTTGTGGCGCGTGCTGCCCTGCTCCTGAAATAATGATAATACTCTTTTACTTTTCACGTTTGACAAGGTCAAGGCTAAAAGGCGCTACATGGAATTTAGTATAATCAAGCGAAATTATTATTGGGTGAATTAAAAGCTTTTTACTAATATGTAGCAAATCTCGTGTAAATTAATTCGAACAAAAATTTTTGTTATGTACATGTTGTCGCGATTATCAATAGTGCGATAGCGAAAATAAACCAGTAACTAAGTTTTAAAATTTATTATCACAAAACAATTAATCATAAGTTAACGGGTTTTAGAAAATCTTATACGAAAAATATCATAAATAACGTAGACAGATAAAGTTTGCAGACAGCTGCTCAAAGCGGGTTTAACTTAGTTATGGTAAGACCCGTAGCTTATAACTAGCTGCTAATTAGCTTGTTGCTGTTACTAGATAGCACACTAAGTAACTACTTATCACAGTTTTAAGTAACTAATTAATTACTAATAGTTTAAAGAAACTACATCATAATGCATCAGGATGACAAGTAATTTAGTTTAGTTTTGTTTATCACATACAAATATATAAAAAGGACATCCGTAGTATGATCGTCAAAATGCATAAAAATCAATATTAATCCCGATTTCAACCAAATTCAATACCAAAGTCAACTTTATAGGCCAAGAGCTAGCGACCAAATCGGTCATGTGGCTTCAGCTGTAGCTAACGGAGTTTCGATACAGCTGAAGCCACATGACAGATTTGGTCGCTGGCTCTCAGTCTATTAGACCGCTACTCTTGAAAGTCTGCCCGCCAAGAGTTGACAAATGTCCGATTTTATTATGTTCGTTCACTCAATATCCGCCCAATATGAAACCAAGGTGGGGCTAGTGTGGCATTCGAGAGTACGAAAGTTTTTTTGGGTAGGATAAAGACGTAACTAACAAATGCAAATCTTAAAAAAAAATCTGTCAACTCGCTGAGGAGCGGGGGTGTTGTCTCGGGGCGGGGTTATGATTGCTCCTGGTCGGTCGGTCGGATTGCTCGAAATATACGAAAAACAAAAATACGAAAATTCGTCTTCATTCAACATAGAATGCGACGCTTCCCCTCCCCGCAGGCGAACGCGGGGGATGTTATCTATTCGTCTCGGCAAACAATGTTATGTTTTGGCTCATCAAAACTTGTAAAGCCACACCCCTATTTTGTTAAAAGTAACATGTAAACACGAAAACACGGAGCTTTGGACCCGGCTTTGTTTCGTCTCTGTAATGTTAGATAGATAGATCTTTGTTGGTCACATTTATAAGCGAATGCTGCAATAAATCAAACAAATGTTATGTTTTTATAATATTGAATAAAAATAAAAATAAATAAATAATCTAATGATGAAAGGTCGTCATTTTTAATCTAAAAGGTATTACATTAATAACAGTACTGAAAGACATGCATCTCGAATTGTAAAAACAGTTTAAATTAACCAATTAATAAATCTGTAAAGTAAAAAGGAACGGCATTTATTATGACGTCAAAGAGTGTATGGCGAAAGAATTATTCTTCCGCCATACACTGTTTAACGTCATTATATTTAGGTTTAATTTCATAATACTCATCCAACCTCCGTGGTTGAGTGGTCAAAAGCTCGTCTGATGTTACGGAGGTTCCGGGTTCGAATCCCGGTGGGGATGCGTCGAACAAATATCACTCTGTATAATTTTCCCCAGTTTGGTTAGCACATTGCAGGCTGAATCAACTGATTGTCCGAAAAGAAAGCTATGATTCCGAGCTTCGGAAGGCACGTAAAACATAGGAGCCATGTTGGAAGCCTAAGGCCGGCTCGACAATTCCGATACCAGGGTGTGTAAAGTAGGTTAAACTCGAAACCCACTCAATAAGCAAACATTATATTATATATTCGTCCATCACAACCGATTGAACCAATTATTATTAGATCAAATACTCTATTCTATGTCAACCACTTAATAATATTCAATTATTTTTTTTGTATTTATTTCTTTCACTTCTTCGTTTTATTAACATAATACTTACAAACAAATATACATCAAGTCACGCCCTTCTCTGCAGTGTTACAATACTCACAGCTCGCCCGAACTACCTATAAAAAAAGGTTAAGGAAGTTCTAAAGCAAACGTGCGCAAGCGTAGTTGCGGGTTAGAGCTAGCACTAAATAAAATAAAACGTTTTACTTACCAGAGTCATTTTTCTTTTAGGTATTTTTTTTCACTACTCGAACATGTCACAAGAAATACTTGTCTTTAATGGCTTACGGAAAAATATCTACGTTTGCGTTCGTTCGTGTCTAATGTTTATAAAATGACAAACGTTCAGATAGCTTCTTATAATATATGTTATATAAGATTCAAATTCGAAATGGCTAGTATTGGTAATCAAAACAAATAATCCCCCGCGGCTTTGCCTGAGTGGAGGTGGAGTACTTTAGGTATTATGGCATGTTTTATTATTTTGAGCATTACATTACAATAATTCCTCCCTGACTGACGAGCATTCGCGTGTAATGTAACATTATAGATTCGTCTTTGAGCATTTCATAGCTAGGGGAAGTGAAGCGCATTGATGTTACAAGTTGTATCAAGATATTACACATTGTATCATTACAAGGTGCGCATTGTAATGCTCGGTTCTCCTCCTTCACTGATGTAATGCTCAAATCTGTAACGTTACATTACACGCGAATGCTCCCGGTGAGGGAGCACCTTAATATTGGCGAAAAACCAAAAAATTAGAACGTTGAAAAACAAAAAAATGTGTGTACCGGACTGTACGAAGTCAATACATAGCGGCTAGGACAAATTTTCGTAAAACTTACACGCCCGAGCGTAACACGCGATCACGCCTGCCGCAGCGTACACCCTTACAGTTGCTAGAGAAAAGATGAATAGCAATTTGTACTTACTGGATGGTGTGTCGATGTGATAGGGCCTGACAGTGGCGACTTCGGAAGTTGAAACGGACTTCGGGAGCGCGCGGCGGGGCTTCTTGTTGACTCGAGCGTCCTCATCTAATACAAACATTGCGTATCAACAGGTTTTAACTATATTATATGACGATATCTCGCACACGGCTCTAGGCATGAATGTACAGTAGCCAGCATGCGGCTGGACATGTTGACCTGGAGAGCGCCCGTATTCCGTAGCGGTAGGGGTGAATTTCGTAGCGCGAATGTCTAACCGCATGTGCTGGCTTCAGTACAAAGAAAATAAAGTATACGTAATCACAGAATACCAAATAGCAGTCCCTACAGAAGCTGCACTAGGCGACATAATTCATATAAATGTCTCCCTACCTCCGTTTAAGTGCAATTCAGATCGCACGGCGCTAGGCGAAAAGAAGTAGTTGCTGCATCTCTCTCTCTCGCGTATTGCGCCACTCTACTAACACCTTTAAGGAATGGGGAATTGGTCCACAAAAGGCGGGAGGTAGGTAGTTATAGCGCGCAAGTACATGGAGTGACGGAGGCCTGATGTAATAGATAAATTTCTACTCATATAAATAAACATTATCCAGACACATAGCACACACAAATTCTCATCGCACGACCTTTTTTTTTGCTCTGTTCAGGGTTCGAACTCGCGACACAGTGCTACGAAAGCAGACGTAGGTACTACTAACAGGTTAAAGCGGTTGCCCTGTCTATTTGGCTACTTGAAATTTAAAATTGTTACCATCAGAACTGGGTTACACATAGGTAAGTATACTTAATAGTACAATAAGTAGTGCATTGCGTAGTCGATATGACTAAATTAAACGGTTTATATTATTTTTTTAATTAGGTTATTCACGTGTAGTAGATATTGTCAGTTTTTACAGTTAAATTAAAATTTCCAATTCTAATTCGCTGGCTTTATTCCCTGAATAACTATCGAACCGTGGGCATTATAGCGTCTTTCGACCGTCGCTCATACAATCCTAGGCAGCAAGGCGAGTGAAACAAAAGACGGACGCGGATGATTTTATGCGCGACGAACGACGACGACGCTCAAAAACGGCTAGTTTGAGGGTGTCTCTTAAAGCTGTACGGCCTGTACAGTATTTAATTTCAAGTGAAACCTATATATTGATGTAATCCTACCCTATCAATCACTACAATATAGTATAAAACAAAGTCGCTTTCTCTGTCCCTATGTATGCTTGAATCTTTAAAACTACGCAACGGATGTCGATGCGGTTTTTTTTAATAGATAGAGTGATTCAAGAGGAAGGTTTATATGTATAATACATGCATAATATACTTAAGGATAACCCACAACAACCATTTTCCCGTGCGGAGCCGAGGCGGGTCGCTAGTAAATATAATTCTAACTAAAAACTATAACTGCGTAATGTAGCTCACCAGGCGAAGAGCTGCTGTATTCGGAGGAGGAAGAGGCCCTGCGGCGCTTGGGTCCCGCCGGATCGGTCGTTGTGTCCGGGGAGCGGCGCGTCTCCGGCCTGCCACTCGACGTGCCGGGATTAGATGGGCCCGCGGTCGCGTCGCAAGCCTCCCTGCCGTTAATATACATTCATATATACATAAGAATTCTATTTTCAACTAAGTACAAAAAAAAAATTAAGTACACAGCCTTGTCCCTGCAATGTCTGTATAGTTTTCTCACATTTGCTACGGGTTGGCTGGAAGAGATCTCTATTCAGAGATAAGCTCGCCCTTGTATACTTCCGCTTTGCAGTGTGTATACTTCCGCTTATATGAATTGTATAATTTTACTTTTGTGTACAATAAAGAATCTATATACCTACATATGCTTTATCAACTCTAGACTGAGAGCGACTGTGCTGTAGTCGTTATGGCCACTGCTCTTATATGCTCTTAATCGTATAATAAACATAAGTTATACTACGATATGGTCCAGTATTTTGGGGTAATAGCGCTGACGTTGCAAGAGCGTTCATTGCTCAAAAAAGTGCATCCGTACAATGTGTGGCGTCGATCATAGATAATCCTGCCGGCCTCTTTTTAAACAGCTCCTATTATTACCACTACCGGCTTTGTTTGTAGATTTTTGAACTTTGCATGTTTGTCAAAAAGTAGGTAAGGCTTATTTAAAAAAGCTCGTGATGAAAATGACCGTTTGAAAAGAAACTCTGACACAATAGTACTTTATGACATTCCAAAAACTATGATTTATAATAAAAGCTTTTTGACAATGGGTGTAAGACTTTGTGATAAAATTCCAAAGGACCTTCAGCACATTTTAAGAAAAAAAATATGATTGGCTAATGGATCGACCCGCTCTGAGCCAGTGTGGTCTAATAAAAATTCAGCATAGCGTAGACCCTCTCTTTTCCTCCCAGCTGTTATAGGGCTTGATACAGGTAGCATGATGGGTAACATGGTTAAGAAAGAAATACAAAATGCAATTCAAAATATGAAGGTCAACAGGCAACATAAGTTACAGGCGCAGCATGAGCACTGTAAATAACATAATAAATACAGCACATAACACCAACTCCACTCCAACTCAACTCATGTATGGCATTGAAATGTAAGCTTTATGTCAAGTTATTTAAGAGAGAATTATACAAAATGTCAGTTGTAAGTGGACGACGAGTAGACGACACGTTGTTCACCTATTGACTGACACCGACCTGCTTTTGCCTTTCGTTGTCCCGAGTCAACAACTAACTTACGGCTAGCGGGTAATGCATTGCCTGCGTCTTTCGCAGTTGCGTTGCCCACTCGTTGACTTTTTTTTAAATTGACCTATGAATGCTTGTGTCGAAAAAGTATGACGAATCAAATTTCACCGGACTTGCCACTCATTGATGCCAAGTTGTCCACTAGTAAAAGACGAGTCACGGCTCGTTGATATCGAATTGATAGTTCGAGTTGGTAGGATGCTGGATTGGTGTCGAGTTGGTGTGATGTGCGATGAACAGTAACACGAAGAAAAAGTGTACCGACTGACTTGATGTCTTGGCATTAGTGAAAACTCCTGTTACGCCGGCAGGTCGCTTAATTGTAGGAAAAAGAAAACAAACACTAAACGCAAAAAAGTACGTACGTGATTTTGGACCCGTCGGTTGGTAGGTCGCGCGACGGCCCACAGAACTTGTCTCGCCAAACGTCGGCTCGTCTATCTGTTTGATGCGACTCCTCACCGGAGTCATCCGGCTCTACGTCACGGGAGGTGACAGTCGCCACTGGCTTCATTTTAGGCGGTTCCCCTTCCATCTTCTTTGATAGCAGATCTGATACTGGCACGTTGCTTTTCTCTGCTTTTTCCTAAGAGTAAAGCGTTTGTTTAGTACGGTATACGGGATGCTACAATATACCAGCCTGAACCATTTACTGCAGAACTCGAAAGTCAAGCTCTAAATACACTTAAAATTCAATTCTTTGGATTATGTTCCTCTGTCTAGTAGCCTCTTTTTATAACCACAAGAAGAGTGACTAAAGGATAAATTTACGACCATTTAATTTCAAAACTATGGTAGGTACTCGTACCAGTCCCTGTTTTCTTTTTGTTGATAGCATTAGCAAAGCTTTGCGCCAGTGTCAAGTGGACGTTCCTAGTTGAATGCGAATATATGAATGAAGAAAATGATTAGGCTGTATGGCTTAGTTAGTACAGATCGCGCCAAACATCTAGACGCCTCTGAAGTTGCTTCGCGCAGGGGTGGGTACACGTTGACACATTTAGAGAACACTGAACGCACACTAACGCGCACGCACAGGTGCGGGGGCGGGGAAGTGGAGCGGGCCCTGCCGCCGCCGCTTCCCATCGCACCCCGCTGACACGTATTTTTTGCTACTGCGACGCGGCTCGCGCCAACTTCAGAGGCGACTAGAAGTTTGGCGCGATCTGTACCATTGCCTTTCCCTTAGAGAAAAAATCTAAAATAAAACAACAATGAATGCAAATATTTTATAAGGGTACCAGCAGTCTCAGCAGTGTGTTCGGCGATGGAACGTCGGAAGGGCGCGGGGCGGCGGGGAACGTGTTCTCTGGCAGGCGGCAGTTAGACGCCGCGCACGCTTCTACCCACAGCGGCGACACCACGCAAGCGGCCGACGCTCGCGCCTCTACTCGTGACTCGCGGTCGCCACCTAACCAATACATTTTACAGCTTTTAAGTATTATAACACTCCACTCAGGGGCGTAGCTACCGCCGTATCAGCCGTATCAATTATACGGGGCCCCCGGACCACGGGGGCCCCCAACGTGCGTAAGCAAAATTTAATAAAAACTTCCCAATTTTTATTCTATTTCATAAATGACAAAAGTAGCAATTCTTTAGATAGATAGATAATTATGATGAATAAATATTTCTTTTAATTTTATGCATTTTTTGTGCTAGTTTCCTTGGCCACATAGATTGCATGTCATCTGATTCTGGAATTTGGCACTGTGAGAGCTGAAATTATGCTCGAAAATCTGGTATATCAAACATGCATGTATCTCTTATGTGGTGGCCAGGGAAACGTGCACCATTTTTTTTACTTTTGTGAAAAATCTTTACCCTTCCTAAGGGCCCCCAAACAAATTTATATACGGGGCCCCGCCAAGGCACGCTACGCTTCTGCTCCACTACTGCCCGTTTTCACTAACTATCTCTAAACTACTTATTAAATAAGTGTCACCTATGCTATGGTATCCCTTTAACCAGTGGTCGGCAAAGTCGGCACTCAAAAGAGCCAAATATATAACAGTAAATTAAAATATATATTAACCCCCGACACAAAACCGTTACTTGATCCTTTCAACAACTAGAAAAGAGCTGATAATCTTCAAATGGCTGAAGATATTTTCTTGGATTATAGCTAAGAACACTCTCGATTGTGACACCTTGCAAACAAAGAAAACTAGATCAAAATCGGCGCATCCGTTTAGGGGCTACGATGCCAATAGACAGACAGACACACACGTCAAACTTATGACAAACACCCCTCTAACAAAAAAAAAAATCAAAAACAATCAAAATGAAAAAAAAATTCAGAGCCATTTATTGTAAATTTTTGTATAGACTATTCCAGCCTGCCTTCCCTATACATTCAGTGGAAGAGCCAAACAAAGCTAAGAAATCAAAGCTTTTTGCTAACAAGTTATCTAAAACAATCCGGCACCGAACGTCCAATTCCGTGAACGCCCACTTCCCTCAACGTCCAGATCATTTATCGACCGTTTCCTCGAAGGGCCACATCCCCGAACGATCACCAACCGTTAATCATAAATTATCAACACGGTAGTACCCATACTAAGCACAGGACGAAAGCGCGTCACCTCCGCACTGATATCCTTTCCTCCCCCTCTCATGTCACAGCTTTTTCAGTTGCAGGGGCCGGCGGCATAGGTGTGTATTGCTTAAGTTGAGGTACTATTTTGTATGTGGACATACGGAGAACATTTTTGTAATCAAAACAAGTACCTACCTTCACCCCAGATGAGGTGTGTGACCAGAGGGCTCCAGATCGGAAGAACTGTAGCCCCTAGGGCGGTCAAAGCCGCCCTGAGAGGTAACGCTCGGTGCTCCGTCCCGACTTCTACTAACGCAACAACACCACGCAAAACCTCGCTAGACACCTTAGCTGGTGCCTGCCGCCTCTGTAAAAGGAATCCCGGATTAATAAAATTATTCTTATACATACATCACCGTAAAACGCAACAAATAAATGAAACGCTAAGAATTCGCTGAGCGCAATAAGTGTAAAAATGATACATAGGCTAAGTTAAAGGGTGTGTAGATAAGAATGTTCTTTTCTATACCTAGTTTTGGACTCCCACGCAGCTTTTTGCACGCACGGCAATTATGAATTCGAATAAGAGATAATAAAACAAAATTAACATTTTCGTCTAAATCACCGAGCTCTGGAAAAGAGTCTTATGAATTGTGATAAATGCCTGACTTGCCGGACTGTTTAATTTATGTCATTTGGATACAAGACATTACACATACAAGTGAACAGGTTCACGTCACGTCTCACTGTTTTATGAAACGCAATGTATAAAAAAAATCTAAAGTTAAAGGCCTCCTTCTCACAAGACGTAAGCGATAACGCGGCGGTCTATTAGCGAGCTAGGGGGGGGGGGGGTATTGCGACACAAACGTTTGCAAAACAGCAAATCTAAAATGAATTCTTTAAAGTCTACCTCAATTCAACACTTTTGACGTCACCAACCGTTTTGACATCAGATATACTTTAGATTCTGTGGCCTTCTTTGGTTGATATCTGTCTGAGGCTCTCGTCTTCCTTTACGAGTCTTTTACAGGCCGGTGCAGCGTGTCACCCGCGACCGCCGCAGGTATGTTTTGTATAGCCCCAGCTTCGTACGCACAGGAAGGCGGGAGTCGAGCAACAGGTGCAGTTAGGTCAGGTTCTTTTCTATGGATAGCCCCAGGTATTTCACCTCACCTAAGTTGATCATAAGGCACCAGACCACGTGGCAGATCGCCAATGAGGTGGACAGACCAGATAAAGGCCGCAACTGAGTGCTCAGTTCACGAGTGCACCCGGAAAGCTTCAGTCCGCGAGGAGTGGCGCCGTCTCACCAAGATAATCACTCATCGGAACTCAAAATGATGACCACGACCACTCTGACAAGAGTGCACCGACTGAGAAGAAGAAGAAGTTGATCATATTACCGGTTCTCCCATCAGCCGGATATTTTCTGGGAGGCTCTCGTATATGCTGTGACGCTTACGCCCTATGTGGGCCTTTTTGTGCTTTCAAACTTCACCGAGCCTCCACACATTAGGTACCGCTGTCGCCAGACAGCGGGGGCGTACTATGGTTATTAATAGCCGATCAGATCAATAAATTACAAAACGGCTGCCGCGCGTGTGCAAATCATCAAAACAACTCGCAAAATGGCGGCTAACATAATTGAAACCAGTGCTGTTAAGAGGTTCAATAATTAATAAGCTTAAAATATCACTAAACATTTTGCCAGACAAAGGCAATCGTTTGTCAACATTTTTATAATATTTGGCCCTGCCACTGAGTTAAGAACAGGTAGTAGATAGCACTGAGATAGCTACCCACCGTTTTATCTGGACCGGTGCGAGTAATATTAAGTAATAAAATAAGAGAACCTAACTAAGAGTAATAAAGTCGATCGGCTTCACAAGCAACTTTACATTTTTTTCGCTGGGGAAGCCATAATGATCATTACATGTATGAATGAGCCGGTATTGCTAGAAAACTGGGCTGCGGGAGAGTACGCGCGCGCGTGGCAATCATCTATACAGGGATACGTCTGCAAGTGGCGCAGACGGGTGATCTGCTCTTAATACACCGTGAAATTTAATATTTTTGAGATTTGAACCTATCTTAGGGAAATTTGTTCAGTTTCATAAGTACGAGTACTACCACTGTGTTGCGGATAAATAACTAGTTTCATATCACGCGTGTATAAGAACTATTGCACCCCCAATCCCTAGCCTGTTGATGCCACTCATCTGTAGTAGTAGTAAGTATGTAGCTTTTCCACCCAGCAAGCTCGCCGCACCGCCCCCGCCCGAACCGCGCGTAAGTGATTTTAGAGCTTGCTCTATAGTTTTTTCACCCCTTTCAGGTTCGCGGAGACTAATGGTTACGCCTGTACTCGGCATCATGGCACCATCAAGGAGCTCTGGTTTTACTGCTGCCCCTGCATTATCCCCTTAAACTTCCCCTTCAAATCTTAGAATGTTTCCCAACGACAGTTCTGCCAGTATGTCCATTTCTATCCAGTCTGGGTCTATTATCTCCTATTATGGGCATTGAGAGCGTTGGACAATCAGCGAGAAAATGAAAGCTGGTTTCTCCTTCGTCACATTCTGGGCACCTCGGGTACGAGATCCTCTTCATTGTGAAGAGATGTCTGTTCAATGCACAGTGTTCGGTCACTATGCCTGTTATAGTTCTGACATTTCGCTTGTTGTGTTGGCAAGAGCCTTGTGGTCTTCTTGTTCATTCCCTTGGCGGTACCTCGGAAAACTTAAAATTGCAGTGTCGTGGTTTAGGTATCTGCACGGCAAAGTAAACGGACCACTGATGGCAACGCAGGAAAGTAATAGCGCTAAGCGGGGCCGTACATGTAAAACAGAGAAAGGTATGCTGTAGCGCGCTAGAACTAAACAGCGTAAGTGCCTAGTTCGTGTTTGTCCATTCATACAAAAAGTATTACATACAATAAAAATGTTTCTATACTAGATTTTAGTAAGGTTGAATTTATGCTTTTTTTGTTTACTACTTGTGACCAATTTTCAACGTCTAATACATTGCCGTTTACCTATCTATAAGAAGTAAAAAAAGATGATATAATGTGACACTTTGGCGCTATTTTATATCAATAATATTTTTTGAAAACGTTTTTACCTTAGAGTATAAATAGAAAAATTTCTATGGTTTTTACAATTAAATAAGTTTTTAATTAAATTATATTTGCAAGTTATTTCAATGTGAAAATCATTATCAGTTGTAAAAGCTAACAATGTTAATTTTGTTTGATTATATTTCAAAAACAATCACAAATAAGTCATGTTAATACGAAATTTGAGAAAATCTCACTGGCTCAAGATTCTTGATGGACACATCTTGAATAAGTAACACAAGATGGAAGAGCGAGGTATTTCCAACACGAGTATCTCTGATTACTCACTCACATGGAAGCGCCCTGTCTATGTAATGATTTAGTTTTATTGAAATAAATGCATTTTTATTATTTATTATTATAAGCAATACAAAGTTACTTACATGCTTGCCATTGCACATTGTCAGTAGTCATTTTAATGTATGTAAGTAAGTAGACACGCGTCATACAATGAGAAATTGAATTGAATTTAGAAACCTATATGTATGTACCTCAACAACACATTGTTTGCATGAAATTATAACTTTTCGCAAAAGCCACCATGATGTAGCATTATGTGCTGACCATATTGAATCCTGTATAGAAATTTACTTTTGATACTTTATTAATTTTTTAGCTTGGGTGTTGGTTATTTTTACATAGGTAAACAAATTAATTGCACAGCAACAAGAAACATGATTGGAATATAAAAGAGAATTCACTTAAGCATTGTCTAGGCAGATAGCTAGATGTTATTACTTAAATAAACTTTGGTCAACTATCCATATTTTTAATGGAGAAATGACATATACAGAGTATAAGAAATATTTAGTTCACTGAAATTTAATTTCATGGTTTTTTGAGCATTTCAACTCTTACTATTCAATATCAATAGAATGACAATGTATTCATAAAATAATTCAGTTTAATGATAATAGAAAATGTTATAACCAAAAAGGTTATGTACTTAAGCCAGCCCATGGAGTTGGACACTCGCACTATGAAACTCGCTTCTATTGTTATGGAATATGGGTGCTCTCAAGGTTAACATATCCAGTCGCATGTGCTGGCTATTGTACATGAGGAAAAAAATATGACAGATAATATTTTATTAAATCATTACAAAATAAAATATAGGTACAGTCAAGAACAAATCAAGCTGAATAGCTAATCTTTGTACTTTGCACACTTCTTGTATTAAAAGGGGACAGAATTAGAATAATCCTTACCTTAGTGAGGGTTTCTTTGTAATGACTTTTTTTTCTATTTGACTGTGAAGATGTGTCCAATAAATCTGAATGTTTTAAGGCTGCCCATTCAGCCCTAAGACGCTTTATTTCTTCTACTGCCGCAGGTAACTGCAATACGTAATTAATTTTATACTTATCTTAATGTGATGTTTCTTTCCTGGAGACCACATTTTTTGGCTTACAATTTCAAGACAGTCCTTACCAAGCCTGCTGCTCTACGGCACCTTTTCTGCATCCTCGTATGTCTAAAAAGGCAAGTAAAATAATGATTAAGTACTTACAAAGACAGGTTCAATAAGTCCAAACTGGTTTATTTCACATAATATTACTGATGTGGCAGGTAAAAAAAAAATTAAAGACTTATTAAGAGTATACTCGGTGCACGTTAGGTCTAATAACGGTGCGAGCAACAGTTAGTTACTGGAAAGAAGGTTCTGCTTCGCCCGGGCGGATTTTGCACAGGCGCATTAACACATTATATAAAATAATACAATAACTGGAAGGTTCTACCACGCCCGGGCGGGTCCTGCACAGGCGCAATAACACGGTCTATTATTACAATAATCAATACCTACATACTTATTTGGATAGGTATTGGTCCTAAACCCTCGAACCCAGCCTTGTGGAACTTGCGCGCATGTGCAATTTTTGGCCCAAGCCAGGACTGCCACGTTCTAGATTCAGCTCTAAATCTTCGGTGAAAAAAATCAAACACTATTAATTAAAACAACACCGTGTACAGTATAAATACACAAATATTTTTAAAAAACCATCAAACAACAAATTACAAAACAAACAAAACAGGCCTTTTTTTTTCTGTTCTGTCATCTGCAGTGTTGGAATCAGTGTTGAATTGCGCTCTTCGAAAATTATCGTACAACGTAGTCGTACAAGGAAGTTAAAAAGATAGTATTTACTGAAAATTATCGTACAATTTGTAAATAAGGTATAAATTACGAAATAGTATGTGTATTTCATTAGAGACACTTAATTAAAATGTTTTATTTGGATAAATAGCAATAAGTAATAAAAAAATACTAAGAAAAACATGTAATATAATATGGTAACACTTACTCAGGGCGATGGCGGGAGAGCAGTATTTACAAATATTCGTGTCTCAATCTCAACCAAAAATCAGCGTCGTCGTTCATCATGCAGAATTGTATGTCTATCTTGCTCATACACAGTCCTAAATGCACATAGTGCATGCTGCAGTTGGATTTTTGACGTTTCAATGTTACGAAATGTAAAATTTTATTTTATACTAGGTATAGGTAAAGTGGGTAAATGGAAAGGAATTTAAAAAGATAGTACTTTCGCGTACGATCCCTAAATTAGGATCGTACATCGTATTTACTATGAAATTATCGTACAAATACGATAATTATCGTACGAATTCCAACACTGGTTGGAATTGTGCTCTTAAAAAGATAGTATTTACTGAAAATTATCGTACAATTTGTAAATAAGGTATAAATTACGAAATAGTATGTGTATTTTAATAGAGACACTTAATTAAAATGTTTTATTTTGATAATTAATTAGCAATAAGTAATAAAAAAATACTAAGAAAAACATGTAATATAATACGGTAACACTCACTCAGGGCGATGGCGGGAGAGCAGTATTTACAATTAATATTTAATCGTGTCTCAATCTCAACCAAAAATAATCGGCGTCGTATTTCTATTTCATCATACAGAATTGTATGTCTATCTTGCTCATACACAGTCCTAAATGCACGTAGTGCACGCTACAGTTGGATTTTTGACGCTTTAATGTTACGAAATGTAAAATTTTATTTTATACTATAGGTAAAGTGGGTAAATGGAAAGGAATTTAAAAAGATAGTACATTCGCGTACGATCCCTTAATTAGGATCGTACATCGTATTTACCTGAAGTCCGAAGAGAGGGAGAGGACTCGATAATCCTTAAATCTGGCAACCTGCTCTTTTTCCGGGAGGGCGAAGATCTGTCCCAAGGTGGTGTCGGGTTTTTGGTCCACAAGTCCCTTGTGAACAACGTGATTAAGGTCGAGAGTGTGTCGGCAAGGGTAGTATACCTTATACTCAGAATTACCAAAAGGTATTCGTTGAAGGTCATACAGGTATACGCGCCTACTTCGGCACACCCCGATATTGAGGTCGAGGAAATGTATGAGGACATCTCAACAGCCATACATACTTCCGAGTCTCACTTCACTGTTGTCATGGGGGACTTCAACGCGAAGCTGGGCAAACGAATCGGGAATGAGCTGAGAGTGGGGTTATTTGGAGTCGGAGACCGAAATCCCCGGGGCCAGCTGCTGGTGGACTTCATGGAGAAGGAAGGACTCTACATGATGAATTCCTTCTTCAAGAAGTCGGAACACCGCAAATGGACCTGGGTTAGTCCCGACGGCAAGACCAAAAATGAGATAGACTTCATCTTGTCGACGAGGAGACAAATATTCAATGATGTCTCTGTGATCAACTCAGTGAAAACTGGGAGCGATCACCGACTGGTTAGAGGCTCATTGAATATCAATGTCAGACTCGAAAGAGCTCGTTTGATGAAGTCTACGCTCCGTCCATTGCCAATCCAAATTCAGAACCCCGAACACTTTCAGCTCGAACTGCAAAACCGATTCGAATGCCTAGCAGATTGCGAGGGAGTGGACGAATACAATGACAGGTTCGTGGAAGCTGTCCGTACAGCGGGGTCCAAGTTCTTTAAGACCCGCCGCACAAATGGAACCAAAAAGATTTCAGATTCCACGCTCAGGCTCATGGAAGAAAGACGGAAAATGGTTCTGCAGTCCGCAAATGATGCTTCCTGCTACCGGCGGCTCAATAGACAGATCTCAAAGTCTCTGACCCGCGACATTCGCCAATTTAATACAGATCGTATTAAGGAGGCCATTGAGCGTAACAAAGGCTCTAAAGTGTTCGCAAGAGATTTGTCTATGGGGCAAAGCCAACTGACGAAGCTGAAGACTTCGGACGGTAGAACCGTGTCATCTAAGCCTGAGTTACTGGAGGAAATCGAGGGGTTCTATGGACAGCTGTACACGACAACACGGACACCTGTCAGCCAAGCTGCAACTGACCCCAGAGCTAGGCTAACCCGACACTACACCGAAGACATCCCGGACGTCAGCCTGTACGAGATTAGGATGGCTCTCAAACAGTTAAAGAACAATAAGGCACCGGGTGATGACGGAATAACTGCTGAGCTTCTGAAGGCAGGTGGTACACCGGTCTTGAAAGCCCTTCAGAAACTGTTCAATTCCGTCATCCTCGAAGGTACAACGCCGCAGGCGTGGCTTAGAAGCGTGGTGGTCCTCTTCTTTAAAAAGGGTGATAAAACCCTTTTGAAGAACTACAGACCCATCTCGCTTCTGAGCCATATCTACAAATTGTTTTCGAGAGTCATCACGAATCGTCTCGCGCGCAGGTTCGACGACTTCCAGCCTCCCGAACAAGCCGGTTTCCGAAAGGGCTTTAGTACCATAGACCACATCCACACGCTGCGGCAGGTTATACAGAAGACTGAGGAGTATAACCAGCCACTATGCTTAGCGTTCGTGGACTATGAGAAGGCCTTCGATTCGATTGAGACTTGGGCAGTGCTGCGGTCTCTTCAGAGATGCCAAATCGACTACCGATATATTGAGGTGCTCAAGTGTTTGTATGAGAACGCCACCATGTCTGTCCGGCTCCAGGATCAGAACTCCAGACCAATCCAACTGCAGCGGGGTGTGAGACAGGGAGACGTTATTTCTCCGAAACTGTTCACCGCTGCAATGGAGGATGTCTTTAAGCTTCTGAACTGGGAAGGACATGGCATCAATATCAATGGCGAGTACATCTCTCACCTTCGGTTTGCCGATGATATCGTAGTCATGGCTGAGACCTTGGAGGACCTCGGCACAATGCTCGATGACCTTAACAGAGTCTCCCAACAAGTGGGTCTTAAGATGAACATAGAGAAGACAAAGGTCATGTCGAACTCCCATGTAGTACCCACTCCAATAAAAGTTGGGGACTCATCTCTCGAAGTTGTAGATCATTACGTCTACCTGGGACAAACAGTCCAATTAGGTAGATCCAACTTCGAGAAGGAGGTCAATCGTCGAATCCAACTCGGCTGGGCAGCGTTCGGGAAGCTGCGCAATATCTTTTCGTCCCAAATACCGCAGTGTCTCAAGTCAAAAGTCTTTGACCAATGTGTGTTGCCAGTGATGACTTATGGATCCGAGACGTGGTCGCTTACAATGGGCCTCATAAGAAGGCTTAAAGTCACCCAAAGAGCGATGGAGAGGGCTATGCTTGGAGTTTCCTTGCGTGATCGAATCAGAAATGATGAGATCCGTAGGCGAACCAGAGTCACCGACATAGCCCGAAGAATCGCTAAGCTTAAGTGGCAGTGGGCTGGGCACATTGCGCGTAGAACCGACGGCCGTTGGGGCAAAAAGGTTCTCGAATGGCGACCGCGCGCCGGAAGACGTAGCGTGGGCAGGCCCCCCACAAGGTGGACCGACGATCTGGTGAGGGTCGCGGGAAGCCGCTGGATGCGGGCAGCGCAGGACCGATCGTCGTGGAGATCTTTGGGGGAGGCCTTTGTCCAGCAGTGGACGTCTTTCGGCTGAAATGATGATCGTATTTACTATGAAATTATCGTACAAATACGATAATTATCGTACGAATTCCAACACTGGTCATCTGTCGTCACAGGCACAGGCATAGGCAAAAGTCATGCAGCCGCCGTCATTTTAAGAATGTTTTTCTCTTATTATTATAATCAAATGTATTCTCCTTAAAGAGAATAGAATAAAAATAATAAAAAATATTAAAATAAACATGGGAAGATACGCTTGATTTTTAACACAATTTTGGCAAGAAAACTATAATTAAATGTGAATATTAACAAAATTTTAAGTTCACAGCTGACTTTATTGACTGATTTCAATGAATCCCGGTTTCAAATATTATTCTATAACGTAGTGATTTACTTGCTCAGTGTATTATTCCGTACCTGCAGTGGCGTAGCTAGCATAGGTGGCACCCGGGGCGGATTTTATAGGTGTCACCCCAAAACTCAATCGAAACTGTTCAAAAAAAAAAGTTATAATCATTTACGTTTTATTAAAATACGAGTACCTATTACAAATAATTGTATATTATGTGAAACAAATTTAGATTGTTAAAAATTAAAATTTCTTCTTTCTAGATTTGACACTAGAGAACTCCGAAATCACGTCTTCAAAATTTATATTTTGTGTTGCTTCATGTTCTATCGTTAAAATACCAAGATTGTTTAATTTGGTTTCAGTCATTGTAGACCGCAAGTAATTTTTAATTAATTTTAATTTGCTGAAACTTCTCTTACATGAAGCAACTGATGCACATATTGTTATAAATAACCTTAAGTGCGACCGTTAGATTCGGAAGAGATTCTGTAAAATCCCATTCCAAAATAAATTTCAAAAAGTCCAGTGTCACCCAATTAGAGACAGTTACATTAGTGGCGGTTATGCTCTCTGCCACAGATTTGAGTTATTTTCAAAATTGTTGTACATTTTCCGAAAATGTTTTGTCCTCACTCAATATCAGGTTGATAACGACGAATTTATAGCTTGTGGGATTAGAAGATGCCTTATTAATGTTTTAGTTAGGTGTTTCAATGACTTTGGAGTTTTTATCTATTAAAATAACAGATAAAACAATATTACAAAAAAAAAACTATTTATCTCTTCCATACAAATTTCAAATGTCTCACTGATACTCTTCCAGGTTCATATTCCTTTGATGGCTAAACCGTTCGAGTATCGTTATAATTATGTACTGGGTATATAATCTGACTAACTGTAATATTATAAAAAGAATATGCAAATAAGAATAGCAAATAAATAAAGGTAATAATCGAATTTAATCACATGTTCCCTTTTCTATCACTTTTTGTTACTCCAGTGTGTAACGTCAATATCACGAAAGTTTAGTTTATTGGAACGCATTCTTAAATTTATTTTGAAGGGGCGCACTATACGTCTACCAATCTAACATATGACAGCGCGGCTATGTTTTTTTTTTCACTTCGGTGTAGTTAAATGTGTGCTGCTCGAGTTTTGTCGCAAAAAATATTCCTTTGTATAGCGCGAAATTCAAAGGTAAGTTACTATACTATTATAGAAAATCTTTGTTGAATATTGTGTTTCGGCTAATAGTAACAGAATATAATGTAATTAAGCCAATCTAATAAGATTTTACTGCAACTTTTTTGAAATTATGTTGATGTCGCAAGGTTTTATTGTTCTTTTGTGTAACACATTTGCGTGACACAATCCTTTGTGTAATGTTACTTTGCGTGACACAGTCCTTTGTGTAACGTTACACAGAAAATAAAGCTGTATTTCACTGCAAAAACCAGTATTTGTTCAGTGTATATCAGAATATATTTTTAATTTGCATTATTTGTTTACCTGACCTAGATAAAATGAAGAATTGTTCTTTAATAAAGTTAATTTGTTACTTATTAAAACGCTTTTCCTTACTTAAAAACGTTAATATGAACTCACCTTTAGAAATTCTTTTGTGTAACTTGTGTAACGAAAGACTGTTTCCGCTGTGTTCTTTTTTGTGTAGCGGTCATCTATTTTGAAAATGACTCATTTACGATTTTTCATAGATAAAAAACTACAACTGATGGTCATAGTCGGGCTCCGGGTGTCACCCCAAATGGGTGACACCCGGGGCGGGCCGCCCCCGCCGCCCCCCCTTAGCTACGCCACTGTACCTGAGAAGCATTACAATATGTAACTTCGTTTTTTTTTTCAATTTCGCATATTTTATGCTATCATGGTATCCGCTATTCTCTACAATCTCATAGTACCTACTGTAATTCAGTTAAAAAATTATAAAGATTTGGAATCGTATCACACACAATGTATACTCCTACCTACATAAGTCCAAATAAGCATAACATTCGGAACCATACAGTTACTATCCAGGAATAATATACCTACATTTTACTACTATGTGCATTGCATGTGCGGACTGTGCTGTGCGGAAACCTTATTCTTAGTACATGGAAATCGTACCATAAAAGGGGTCTTCACTTGCATCAAATCGGGCAGTTCTGATTTTTTTATATGTTGTATGTAATGAGGTGGTAATGACAAATATAATTTTTCCACCTCGAAAGCCTTCCGGAACATTGTAAAATTCATGAAAAGCCATAAAATTTTTGATCATTTTTCAGTTTTTGCCATTTTTTACCACCAAGGACCTGTTTTACGGTAGAAGTCACTATGAATTCTTTTAAAGTAGACTAAATTTGCAACAAAATGAGAATAGTTGGGTCTCGATAAGCTGAATAGTTTCAAAGATATAGCTGTTCAAATGTTGGAAAAATATCTTAAATAAGTAATACAATTTAGAGTTTAGGGTGTCTGTCAAAAATATTTTTCTACTAAAGGTGTGCTTTTTATTAAAAACTTATAATAAAACTCCTGTGACGACCTCAACTTCAACCTCCACATGCAAAGATAAGATAATTTCCCGTGGTAAAAGTTAGCCTGTGTTCTTCCGCATGGTCTATTCTATCTTTGTGCCAACTACGCCCGCTTTAACAATTTTTCCCGTGGGAATGAGAAATTTTCCCGCGGTAAATCGTATCCTATGTTCTTTCCCAAGGTCAATTCTATCTTTATGCCAAGTTTCACCAAAATCGGTTCAGTAGTTTCGGAGCCTATTCAATTTATTAGGTATACCTATTTTAGGATTTTTTTTTACATCTTGGGTTACATTATTCAAGTTTTAGTAAGGATCCCTAATTTTTTTTAACATAAAATAAAGCCTATGTTACTCAGGGATCATGCAGCTTCTCAACAGTGATAGAATTTTTGAAATTGGTTCAGTAGTTTCGGAGCCTATTCAATTTATTAGGTATATTTTAGGTTTTTTTTTTACATCTTGGGTTACATTATTGAAGTTTTAGTAAGGATCCCTAATTTTTTTTAACATAAAATAAAGCCTATGTTACTCAGGGATCATGCAGCTTCTCAACAGTGATAGAATTTTTGAAATTGGTTCAGTAGTTTCGGAGCCTATTCAATTTATTAGGTATATTTTAGGATTTTTTTTTACATCTTGGGTTACATTATTGAAGTTTTAGTAAGGATCCCTAATTTTTTTAACATAAAATAAAGCCTATGTTACTCAGGGATCATGCAGCTTCTCAACAGTGATAGAATGTTTGAAATTGGTTCAGTAGTTTCGGAGCCTATTCAATTTATTAGGTATATTTTAGGTTTTTTTTTACACCTAGGGTTACACTATTGAAGTTTTACTAAGGATCCCAATTTTTTTTAAATAAATAAAATATAGCCTATCTTACTCAGGGATCATGTAGCTACTCAACAGTGAAAGAATTTTTGAAATCGGTTCAGTAGTTTCGGAGCCTATTCGATGCAAACAAACAATCGAACCTTTCCTCTTTATAATATTAGTATAGATAATGCTTATTTCATAAGTCGTATTTCATGTTGTTTAGTCACCTCAGCAACTTTGAACAGATGTAGCTAGGGAACTATTAGATCTTAATTGATTTATGCCGTGCAATAGGTCAATAATAATGACCACATTGACAAGATCTTGTAAACACTCGCAAAATTTTTTTTTTTTTTTTTTGAAATTTTGCACACATTTGAACTGCTGTATCTTTGAAACTATTCAGCTTATCGAGACCCAACTATTCTCATTTTGTTGCAAATTTAGTCTACTTTAAAAGAATTCATAGTGACTTCTACCGTAAAACAGGTCCTTGGTGGTAAAAAATGGCAAAAACTGAAAAATGATCAAAAATTTTATGGCTTTTCATGAATTTTACAATGTTCCGGAAGGCTTTCGAGGTGGAAAAATTATATTTGTCATTACCACCTCATTACATACAACATATAAAAAAATCAGAACTACCCCATTTGATGCAAACCAAAATGTACCAATTCCATGGACTATCTTCCTAAATCCGAAATTTTATTTTGACATATACCTATATATACATAAACATATACCTACATATACATATACATATACATATACCTACCTATCTACTCGTTGTTAAAATGGAATTTATACAATGTTAAGATGATATTTTATTCGGTAAAATATTTTTACCTAGGTAGGTACCTAGTTTTGTATTTTCAACGGAACACAAATATTCATATTAAATATTTAAATTAATTTTTGAGTTTTTATATTAATTTTTGAGCCTACCTGGCGCCTTGAAGAGAATGAGTTAAAATTTTTACATTTTATTATTTCTAGTCTTTGCTGCCGAAGAGCGGAAAGTCTTGTAAAAAAATAAACATTTATGAAGATAAATTTCACGCCCGCTGCGCTACAAAATACATTTTGTCGACGACGCGACGCTGATCCAATGCAACTTGTTGATGCAATGAAACTTGTTGAATTTAGGTTTTTGCGCGGGAATCGAGAAAATGTATGGTAAAGCCCGACCAAAGAAATATGACACCTTGCCATATTGCGGAATTTCAATGGAACTAATTTTATAAGGGAAATTGTTGCCATAGTCGTAAAAATATACACGTGGCGCCCCCAGAGCAGGTTTCTTATTTCTTTGGTCAGGCTTTATCTTAGTCTTTTTCTGTCTGTTGCTTCAACTGCATTTTGTGATTTCGTCTTTTGTGGTCTGGCCCGGAAGTTTGTACGAGTCATGAACATGGTCATGAACCTAGAGCAGAATTGAAAAGTGTCTAAATGAATTTAGTTCCAAAAACTTGTTTTAGGATGCATTTCACTTATTTTTTGTGGATTGAAGAATATGAGACTTTTACTGCTACCCTGTCTGTACTATACATAGTAAGGATAACTTTTGGTAATACTTACGATTACTTTGTTGATCACTGAGATACTAAATGAAATCCCTTATATATATATAAAGAAAATGTATTTATTGTTTCTTTCCCGAAACCAACATGTACCTTACCATTTTGTTTTGTTGTATTCTCTTGTGTGCAATAAAGTATATTTTATTCTATTCTATTTACAAGTTATGTAGATACCTTTTTATAACGGCACTAGCTTTCCGCCGCGGCTCCGTCCGCGTTAACAGTTTTTTTAGAGTGAATAAGGCAATTTTCCGCGGTAAAAGGTAGCCTATGTTACTCAGGGTGAATGTAGCTTTCCAATGGTGAAAGAATTTTTAAAATTGTTTGTTATGCATTTTAAATTATGGATTTTAATATAGATCCGACAAAGGATGGTTAAGATGGGTAGTACTTACAAGCTTATTAACATCCTTGGATAAGATAGGGCTATAGGTAAGAACTTAAGTACTTACATAAAAAAATATTTCTTTCTTTAAGATACTTACCTATTAACATCTTCAAGTGCTGCCACTATTATTATTAGTTATTGCTGCTGCCTGGTTTGTGAAACAACGTTTAAGAGAAATAAAAAACAAACTTTAACACACTAAAAAAACATTCAAAGAAAAGTCAATAGATACTGCTAGCGCGCGTTTATCACGGAAAAGGAATTAAAACTGTGCTACGCAGCTAGCCTGGGCATCGCATTCCGGTCTAGACCAGCTGAATCGATTCAGCCTGTTGCACTCTAAGAGCATGTGTCGTCGGGTTATTGATTGCAAGGCTGCATGCTCAGTGCAGGAATCTGTGTATATGTCACCGTAAGATTATAAATACCGTTAGATTACAATTTAACTCGCGTGATTGTAAACTGTCGAAAGATTGTGAACTAAACGTACTGATTATAATTTAACAGATTATTTTTCGATAGATTGTAATCTATCGAAATGAAACTGTTAAATCACAATCTGTCGCGCGTTAAATTGTCAACTGTCCAAAAGCTGTTCCTGATTGGTCGGTCTTACAGCAGGCCGTTCTATGTCCATACAGTTGGAAATAAACCACAGGCGTCAGTTGAATAAAATTAATGCACTTAAAGAATTGTGACATCAAGTATTTATCTATTATTCAGTAGATAATCTGTAATTTTGACATCATATTATGGTATGTTTTTGGAGACTTACACTAACACATTTATCATTCAAACTTCTATTCTTCGATTAATCATGGATTCATTTTACTTCTACAATAATTTCATAGAAATTATTATAAAGCAGTGAGTTATTTTCAACACGAAATTAATTGAAATTCACTTAAACACAGATTGTTTACATTAGATAATAAACGAAAAAAGAAACAAATATGGCGGCGCAGAGCATATGACGATCAACCAATCAGCGCTCGAGATGCGTTCGATCCTATGCCATTTCACAATTTGACGGTTTAATTTCGATAGATTACAATCTATCGAAAAATAATCTGTTAAATTGTAATCAGTATGTTTGGTTCACAATTTTTCGATAGTTTACAATCTCGCGAGATAGATTGTAATCTAACGGTATTTATAATCTTACGGTGACATATACAGGGCGTCCCACGGCTATGCCACATGGAGGGAAAGTACCTTAAATATTGTAGATAGAACATTTTACTGAAAGAAGACTTTATTTTATTTCTAAAAACTATTAAAACTACATTTATAATTTTTTAAATAATTACATGGTTGAACTGGGAATCGAACCCGCTCAACGAGAAAAAAAAAACATCCTGTAGTTTTATTATACCAATCGAAAGGCTTCATCATAAGGATTATTTTTTGCTAAATAACATAGTGTAAGAAATAAAAGGAAGACTATGAATTTTAACATTTGATGTGTCCGCCGAGATCGCCAGATCTAACCCCGTTAGATTTCTTATGGAGTTATGTAAAAAATTTAGTTTACAAGAACCGGTATGAAAGTGTCCACGATCTACAAACAGAACTTAGACGTACTATTCTAAATATCCATCACAAAAAAAAATCGACAGGGAGTAAAATAATCAAAAGAGTGCGACTTTGTATTCAACAGCGTGGGGGTCATTTTGAGCATTTGATAAAATTGATAAATTTTGTATTAAAAATGTTAAAATACATAGTCTTCCTTTTATTTCCGACACTATGTTGTTTAGCAAAAAATAACCCTTATAATTGAAGCCTTTCGATCGGTATGATAAAACTACAGGATATTATTTTTTCTCGTATAGCGGGTTCGATTCCCGGTTCAACCATGTAATTATTAAAAAATGTATGAATGCAGTTTTAATAGTTTTTAAAAATAAAATAAAGTCTTCTGTCAGTAAAATCTTCTATCTACAATATTTAAGGTACTTTATGTGGCATAGCCGTGGGACGCCCTGTATAGCGCAGTGTGCGAATCGGAGCCGCGCGCTTGGAATTTCAGGCGTGCAAAAGTTTAAAAACTAAAACCCGAACACTAAAAACACGCTCTAAAAAGTACGAAACAAGAAAATAGTCTCCGCTGAAATCATTATTACTAACTATTAAAGATTTACCGACTATTACATAAACAGTATTATATTTTAACGTATTTTTATATGTCATACTGATAAGAGATATGTTTAAATCTTAGAGCCACGCGGGCCTTCCTTATATCTGATCGAAGGATAGCACTGATCGTATGTCACTTTGATTTTATTTTATTATATGAATCTGTTTTGCTACAGTAGGTGGCATGTGACCATGGCTATCCTTTAAACATAATATCTCTATCAGAGTATGACTATATTTACAGAAATATATTTTTTATTTCTTTACTTTAAGTCTCCTGGAGGGCGCTGTAATCAATTAAACGTGACGTCAATAACCAGCGGACAATCCAGAGGCTTCCAATCCAACACAAATTACGTATAGCGGCGGCGCGCGGCGCGATTTTTATTTTGTGCTTCACACGACACCTCATTTGTCCAAATATTATCTAGTTTAGAAGTTATAAGGGAACAGATGGACATTTATACCCACATACATACATACAGGTCAAAATCATAACCCTCCTTTTTGCTTTGCCGTAGTCGGGTAAAAAGTAAAAAAAAGTAAAATGTCAAAATGTTTTTATTGGAGCTTAGCATCTTAGATTTTTGAGACGAATTATGCTATTTAACTATTTGATAACACTAAATTAAAAAAATTAATAACCTCGACACAAAACCGTTATTTGATCCTTTCAACAACTAGAAAAGAGCTGATAATCTTCAAATGGCTGAAGAAATTTTCTTGGATCATGGAACAAAAAAAAACTACTTAGATCAAAATCGGCGCATCCGTTTAGGAGCTACGATGCCACAGACAGACAGACAGACAGACACACACGTCAAACTTATAACACCCCTCTTTTTCGTCGGGGGTTAAAAAAGAGTGTGTTTAATTAGCCAGCCACTAAAAATTTAGAAATGTTACTACATTCTTAAAGCATGCTTAAAGTATTTTATATTTTCTTAAATCCATTAGAAGATTGTTTCTGGAACCATGTTCTTTTCTTCTAGCAATCCAATTTCTTTCTCATACCTATGTTTTAGGGTATAATTTCTATAGATAGCCCGCCCCGACCCCGAAATATTGGTTACTTAATTTTATATGCCAGTGTTACACTTATCTATCATGTCTATAGACAAAATTATGGTAATGATTGGACCCATCATGTTGCGCATCGTAATTTATTTCATAATTTTACATTGTTATGTCGTAGTCTGCACTTCAATTAAACTTTTTAATGTTAAACATTCTTTAACCGGCTCAATTGCAAGACCCAGATATGTGTTATAAATCGGATTTATTTCCCCGTCTTCTTTGTTTTGGGCCAAAACTGATGCAAGATACAAGTTAGGTCCCATTTCACCGCGTGGTTCACCTATTTCCTCAAAATCGTGCATTTCGTCGTTGACTGGGGTACACGGCTGTAAAAAAAAATATAATAGTAAAGTAAAGAGAGTATTTCTGAGGCAACTTCCATGAGTAATAATAGATGATTGCGATTTAACTGCATGGACGACAGTTCATAAAAAAAAATCTACGAGTAGCAGGTATGTCTATATTAACGAAACATTCACACAAAGATATAAGGTATACTGTAAATTCTGTTTCAATAAATAAATATTAAATAAGACCAAAATTTAAATTAGATAAATAAAATAGATTAAAATGAAAATAATAAAGTTCAAACTTCAAAGTTCAAAATGTGTTTATTCGAAGTAAGATTTTACAAATCACTTTTCGACGTCGAGGAGAGTTCTAATATTTTGAAATTAAAAAATAATATCTAAGTGCGAGTTGGATTCGTGTGGAGGGTTTCGTATGAAACTACGAAGATTTTTATCATCAGCCGTAAATTGACTGACTTGAGTAGAATTTGGTGTAATGTGTCGTAGGCAAAATGTAGAACTCGTCATTTTACATAATGTTTCGGCATTTGCAAGCGCTCGAATAATTTATTTATTTATTTATTTATTTTAAACGAAATTTACAGCATGACAGCAACTTACGTTACTAAGGCACTGTAAACTTAATTATATACAGATATACAATATTAAAAGAGGAACATTTTATAATTTTTCAGCATATCTCAAACATGTAATGTTCAGGCTAGCCATCGAGTCCGAAAATAGGTCAACGTGAGGTGACACGGCTAAGAGCGAGTTAAGTTGGGTGCGAGCAAGTACAAGCGATGTATACCTACTGCTGATGATCACCAATGGAATGGTAATATAATATAACGATATTTAATCCTTATAAATACCTACACACAATACAGTATACAAAACATAAAAAATAAATATATACAAACATAACAAAGTATACAAAAAAAGGGTACAGTTAGTTAAGTTGTGCTCGCCGCATTGCAACAAGGGAATAGCTTGAAATACAAGAATTAATACAAAGAATTAATAGTTGATATATTATACAGGGTGCTTTTACTTTTTGTAAGGAGTCTACTGACCAAGTATGAGACCTGTAGTAAGACATATTGACTTGATAAAAAGTAACATTTTTTAAATAAAAATATTTCTTATTCGTCATATGAACCCAGCTCTATTATTCGCGGAAGCACTAGTAGGTACTGGCAAAGAATAATGGTAATGCATTTCTGCCAGACATGTCGTTTCACGTCGTATAATTTTTGTGGATATTTATGGTTAATTAAGAATACTTTACATAAATTAAGTTAGATATTAGTACTATTCCCTGTGAAAGACTGTGAAACTTATAAAGAAACTTATAAAGCGATGAAAGAATTTCAAGAAAAACGTGCTTTTGAATTCTTTAACCTATTTGAACCGCTTAGATTTTTTTAAAGTAGCTTTTATTTAACCGAATAATATATGTTTAACCATTCTCGGAAACGTAGGTATTAATGAGTACCTAACCAAATGCTGTCAAGTCTGAAAGTAAGCACTCTATGTCTCAAGACGTCAAATTATAACAGCTGATCACTAGAGTTGGGAATGTCGTACTAAGTCACTGTGATGAAAAATATTAGCTATTTCTGTACTTTATGATACACGTCGTATAAGGGTCAAAATCAGAGAGGTGAGCATTTTAGGTTTTCAAATATCCGAGAAATTGAAGTTTTCCTTTGAAGAAATCTAACAAGCGGAGTCTGTTGTGTCATTTATAAATAAACTTTCCTGTGAAGCAGTACGCACAAAAACATATATTTTAGAAATTCTACCTGTTCATAAGAGTAATTCCAGGGCTAAAAGTCATTTCGGGAACACTTTTAAATATTTTTATAATCATAATATAACAAATGCATTTAAGATTCACGTTCAAGAAATTGTAATTAACTTGTCCCTAATTCGTAAAATGTTGTTATTTTGTATATATATTTTCAGCGCAGCGTTCGGGAAGCTGCGCAATATCTTTTCGTCCCAAATACCGCAGTGTCTCAAGTCAAAAGTCTTTGACCAATGTGTGTTGCCAGTGATGACTTATGGATACGAGACGTGGTCGCTTACAATGGGCCTCATAAGAAGACCCAAAGAGCGATGGAGAGGGCTATGCTTGGAGTTTCCTTGCGTGATCGAATCAGAAATGATGAGATCCGTAGGCGAACCAGAGTCACCGACATAGCCCGAAGAATCGCTAAGCTTAAGTGGCAGTGGGCTGGGCACATTGCGCGTAGAACCGACGGCCGTTGGGGCAAAAAGGTTCTCGAATGGCGACCGCGCGCCGGAAGACGTAGCGTGGGCAGGCCCCCACAAGGTGGACCGACGATCTGGTGAGGGTCGCGGGAAGCCGCTGGATGCGGGCAGCGCAGGACCGATCGTCGTGGAGATCTTTGGGGGAGGCCTTTGTCCAGCAGTGGACGTCTTTCGGCTGAAATGATATACTGTCCACTTTCAATTGTTTTTTTTATTTCCTTTTCGCCTATATTTATTGTTTTACATGTTACTCGTACTAAATGATTACCTAAAACCAAAAATTTTCATGGTTTTAATGCACTTAAAAGCATTACAGCATTCCCGAAATTACCGTTCCCGAAATGACTTTTTGACAGATACGTTCATGTCACGCTTGACGCCGCAATGTTATATATTGGTTTTAGCGGTTATCAACAAGAGAGATGTAACAATCTATATATATATTACGCAAGCCCGATTTTTGTACAGGCCATCAAATCTACATCCAAGGTCCGATATTGATAAATTATACCTCATTAGCTTCGTCTCATCCTGGAGGGGTGCATAAAACTCTTAGTTTTTTAAGATTTTTAATAAAATACCAATTAAAATACGTAAAAATAAAGCAAGGATTTGTTTACATTAAATAACATAAATGACAACCACTCAAATTTTAGTTTTTTTTTTTCGTATAATGGCGTTTGGCTTCTAGGGCATTTTGCCAATGTCAATAGACTGAAAAAGAATAAATAGCTAGAAAAAACCAATCCATTCCAAGCCTTTTCATTTCGCACAGACTCGAATAAGAATAGGTAAGGGATTATAAGTTATTCTAAATATAAATTTTCCGACGGAATTTCTTAACAGTATTGAAGTAAGTGGGCTTCCCAGACACGAGCTTAAATTAAAAATTGGTGCTATTGTCATGCTCATGAGAAATCTAAATACGGCCAAAGGGTTGATTAACGGAACTCGGTTTCAGTTAACAAAACTATATACCAATTCTTTAGATTGTCAGGTTCTGACGGGTGCAAGTTCAGGCGAAAGAGTTATTCTTCCTAAAATAAAGCTTAGCCCTTCAGACTCTATCCTTCCATTCAAATTACAAAGATTTCAGTTTCCAGTTACTCTTGCATTTGCGATAACAGACAATAAACAAGAGTCAGGGGCAATCTTTGAAAAAAGTAGCTGTCTATCTTCCAAAACCAGTATTTTCTCACGGGCAGCTTTACGTGGCTTTAAGTAGAGCACAAGTTTTTGACGGTATAAAGATATTTATAGAACAATCTAAAGATCAAAGAATAATTGGACAATGCCAAGGTTTTACTACTTCAAATATATTATAGTCTATCACGCAAAATATTAACTTATACGGACATCATTCACGTTTCATACAATGTTGGACCAAAAAAGTAAAAATGCCGGCCAAGGAAAAAAAGTATATTTTTCGGATAGAACACGTCGTAGTTTCTATATTTCTTTACTTTTTTTTACATTTTTCTTTACATTTTTTATTTTTTTTTTACTTTTTTTTCTTAATAATAAACAAAAAAAAAGTTGATGAATGATCATTATTATGCATCATCATAATAATACTTTCATAATATATTTTTTAATTATATTTAAAAAATACATATTTAATTCAAGTGGCCCCCTATTATAATAATAAAAAAGAAGTCAAACTACATAAAATAAAGGAATATAATATATTCAATACAATATGACTACATGCGCTGTGACATGCGTCAAAATAATACTTTTATAATAACATTTTTATTATTTAATTAATAGCTTCTAACAATACAACCATGGGGTGCACGGGATTAGTGTCATAGTCAAAAAATACAGGAATTGTGTGTTCTACCCGAAAGTTATACTTTTTTCTGCTGGCCGGCACTTTTACTTTTTTGGTCCAAAATGAATGATACCCAATATTTTGAAGTTGGTTATATTTTATAGGGTTTTTCTTACTTTTCAGTTTTTTCGGCGGTTTAATTTTTTATATTATTTCAATTGGTGTAAATTAGATCTAAAATACATAAATGGTTAGGTATACATGTGAAAATTAGAATAGTTAATGTCAAAATTTTGTTATGAAATAATCCAAAAATGGACGAATTTGTGAAAGAAGCTGTTTTAATTTTATTTTTTCAACGCTAAGTAGGTACAGTCAAGGTTCTATCAGATAATGTGAGCGAGCGAGAAATCCAACCAATATCTGACGGTGACTTTACCTACTTTTTTTTTTTTTTTTTCCATAATAACTTATTAAATGTTATCATTGTTTAGAGTCCGTTTCCTATTAAAAGGGTCGTGGTTTGTATGGGAGCCTATTCCACGACTTTTTTCTTTCCTCACAGTCTCTATATCCTCGATTGTAGGAATATTTATATTACATGTATAAATAAATATCCAGGGTGTAATTTAAGTCGTGTTTTATTAGTGTTATTCTGATTCGGTAATAATAATAATTAAAAGGTCAGAAAGTCATAGATGAATATCGAAAATCATATTTTATTTTTATTTCTGCCGTGAGCATTTCTCAAAATGTTTGCACATAGCCCCGTCAGCAAATTTTAACTGATCCTATTTTGCTACCAACATTTATTAAAATAAGTTGACTTTTGTATTCTCATATTTAGGATGATTGTAGACAATAGAGAACCTTAATGACTAAAAAATGCTAACTAAAGTCTAATTTCTCAAATGATTCTTGATATCAAAATAAGAACCAATGAAAGATTCTTAAGTTTTTTTTAAATTGTTATGCAAAACTTTTGACAAATGTGAATTTCTACGTTGTGATTATAAAGCAATTAGGCTCAATTCTGGTGGGTTATATTTTATTATTATTAAGGCACCATTTCATTCAAATAATTATGTGTTTTGTGTACAGTATCGAAAAATGCCTTAAAAATGGTTTATGTTTCCCTATGAATATTACATTACCATATTCTAGCGGCGGCGTTTTGACGCCGCTTCGGGTCTCTATTATAAGAATTTTGCAAAAAAACATGCTAATTATCAAAAACTAATCACGTAACAAGCGTTCCCGAAGTGATAGGGAATTAAAGTACGCTTGACACTATCAAAGAATAGCCAAAATGTGAAGAAATTAAATTAATATTAATCTCATTTGTACATCTATTCTTAATTTGATGATTTTCAAAGTTAATATTAATTTTTTGTTATATTTAAGTCGTAATTGTAAACATTTTTGACAGGTCTGAACTATGAAATATGGTGTAAGGACGCGTTCCCGGAATGACTATTTGGACCTATTTTTGTTCAAAATCGAATATAATACTATTCTAGAAAAATAAATATGCTAATTAATTGCCTAGTAATTATGCACAGAATCTTTATTTTAAAATAATCATTTTAGTAATATCATGTTATTTTAATACCATAAAGTTTGTCAGAAGCTAAATGCTCACCTCTCTGATTTTGACCCATAAGCTAGTGAGTAAATTATCAGATTTTAGTCATTATCTATACAGGACGTCCCACGGCTATGCCACATGGAGAGAAAGTACCTTAAATATTGTAGATAGAACATTTTACTGAAAGAAGACTTTATTTTATTTCTAAAAACTATTAAAACTGCATTCCGGGGAATCGAACCCGCAACATGAGGAAAAAAAAACACCCTGTAGTTTTATCATACCAATCGAAAGGCTCCTTCATAAGGATTATTTTTTGCTAAATAACATAGTGTCAGAAATAAAAGAAAGACCATGAATTTTAACATTTGATGTGGTCGCCGAGATTTTTTTTTATGCATGGGGTTACTAGCGACCCGCCGAAAATGGTTATTGTGGGACTGTGAATTTTCAAGTATTTTCTGTAATAGAAAAACCATTATCAAATAATCGGTTTATCAATGAAAATAACAGTGAAAGAGGTTGTTTATCTTTACTTAGTAATTGTTCAAATTTAAATAAGATACAAAGAGTAATGTGCCTTGTGAAGATTTATAAAAAAATGCAGGGGAAATAAATTGATTAGTGGAAATTTAACTGCCGCAGAAATGAAAGAAGCTCTCCATGTTTCTATCAAAAATATACAATCTGTGTATTTTAGTGAAGAAATAAATAATTTGCTTAAAAAAGGTCAGATAAAAACAAATCTGAAGTCTTTAAATCCATTTATAGATTCTCAAGGTTCATTAAGAGTAGGGGGAAGGCTTCAAAATTCAAATCTGCCTTACGCAGCGAAATTTCCAATAATCTTACCTAGTAAATGTAATTTAACAAAATTAATTGTGCGTAATGAGCACTTGAGTTTATTACATGGCGGATTGCGCGTTTTATATGGTAGCTTATCTCAGCGATATCATATTGTAAGTGGTGTTAATGAAATAAAATCTGTTTTAAACAAATGTATTACTTGTCAAAGATTTAAGGCTGCCAGTGCTAAGCAACTTATGGGTTCATTGCCGAGTGATAGAGTTACGCCAGCTAGGCCTTTTGAAAGGGTAGGAATAGACTACTGTGGGCCCTTCGATATGAAGCAGTCAACTATAAGACGGAGTGTAATATCCAAGGGTTACGTACTTGTATTAGTTTGTTTTACTACTAAAGCTTTGCACTTGGAAGTAGTTTCCGACTTGACCACTGAAACATTTTTAGCAGCATTAAAGCGCTTCATTTCAAGACGAGGTATGCCATCTATAATAAACTGTGATAACGCTTCCACATTTAAAGGCGCTAACAACAAGCTACGTGAACTCTATCATTTGGTAAATAATCCTAAATTTCAAGACACTGTTCAGAATTTTGCTTCTGCAAAAGGCATTGAATTTAAGTTCATTCCGGCATATAGTCCCAATCACGGATGTCTTTGGGAGGCCGCGGTAAAGTCGGCAAAATATCATTTTAAGAGAGTCGCTGGCTCTAGGTTATTTACTTACGAGCAATTTAATACTATCATTTGTCAAATAGAGAGTGTTTTAAATTCAAGGCCTCTTGTATGTCTATCTCGCGATGTTGCGGATTTTAGTTATCTGACTCCTGGCCACTTTATAATGGGGTGTGCTCCATCTTCGTATCCCGAGCAGGACATTGGAGAGGTTCCTTCTAATAGACTGCGGTTTTGGCGTTGTTGTGAGCAAGTGCGACAGCATTTTTGGGCAGCTTGGTCTCGCGAATATTTATCACTTCTTAATAAACGAACCAAATGGCAAAAGGAATATCCTAACCTTAAGGAAGGGATGTTAGTTTTGCTAATAAATTTAAATACCCCGCCTCTTCAATGGCCATTGGGTAGGATAAGTAGAGTCTTTGATGGATCTGGATCTGATATGAAGGTCCGAGTTGTAGAGGTTAAAACTGCGGATGGAAAGCTGCATACCAGAGCGGTTTCTTAAATAGTTGTTTTACCCATTGATGATAATTAGTTTTTATTAATTATTATTTCCATCAGCGGTTTTGCGCTCTTATTTACCTTTAAGTATGTAGATAATGTAGCAAGTTAGTGTTAATAGTGTAATAATTTGGTATTACTCGCTTTTAATAAAAGCTAACTAATTCTATGTTATTATAAAAATATAGGTGGTGGTGCATACTTTTCATTATGATATTAGTTTCTTTGAGGTTTCTTCTCAATATTAATGTAATAAGTTGGATTATCTCCTTTTAATTAAGCTTAGTCTTTTTCATTTAGTGTGGCTAATATTTTAGCTGTTGTATTCTTTCATATATATTTTAAGGTCCATAAGGCCGCCCCAGTTTATGTTAGAAAACATAATCGGTACCTAACTTCATTAGGTTGGTGCACTTGTAATTTCATTTTTATAATTTTGGCGTTCTGTAAAATTGTACTGAATCGACTCCATCTTGCAATGTCATTCTTGCTTTGTGTGAACGGCTCGTTTATACGTAAATTAATAAAACAAAGTTCATCCAGTTACATACTTATTTTCATTTATCATTTCATGCAAATAAACAGTTATCCTTAAGTATATTATGCATGTATTATAAATATAAACCTTCCTCTTGAATCACTCTATCTATTAAAAAAAACTGCATCAAAATCCGTCGCGTAGTTTTAAAGATTTAAGCATACATAGGGACATAGGGACAGAGAAAGCGACTTTGTTTTATACTATGTAGTGATAGTGATGTAAAAAGTTTAGTTTTTAAGAACCGGTATGAAAGTGTCCACGAGCTAATGTCAAACAGAACTTTCTAAATATCCACCACAACAAGATAAAAAAATCGACAGGGAGTGAAATAATCAAAAGAGTGCGACTTTGTATTCAACAGCGTGGGGGTCATAGCAATTGGGTGAATCAACTTTTTCTTGCCACAACCTGTCCCTAGCAAACTTTTTAGAGTTTTGTTGATAAATCCTATCATTTTTATTTAAATATTATCGTTTGAAAGATACATAGGAACTATATCTTCATTGTATATACTCAGAACTAAGTTATTTTTTTTAATATAGCAAAAAAAGTACGTGACCCAGGAGACGTTTTTAAAGTTCCATACTAACTCACGGTGTCCCTTTCACGTGGTCGTCAACTAAATTACTACATCGTATAAAAATATTCCTAGGCGAGCTATATTTTAAGTTTAACAAATGACAAAAGAACACTATGTTAATCGTAAAATGCAAATTAATCTTTATTAGTACAATTTGTTGTATTAAAAAAGTATTTTTAAATGTTTGTCCCTACTGATACACTAAAATCAGTTTCTACTGGGTCACATTGTAAGATGTGTTAGTAAGAGAGAAAGAGACGGACATCGCGTAGCTTGACCAATAAGAATCTTGTCTAGAGGTCAGGTGATCTAAGTCTCGTTGCGTGGGGGGCTCTGATTGCTCGGCCATTTCGACCGTGACTCTGAGCTAGGCCGCGTGTGTTTATTGTGGTTCTGCTGGGTAACGTCGTTTTTTTCGTAAGTATGGATCTTGTTTACTAATATTTAATTATAAATGTTGATCAAATTTGACTAAATTGTCGTTAAAGCAGTAACGTTTGCAATAATTCTAATATTTTCCAGTAAATATTAATATAACTGTAATTTTTCTCTTGGGTCACGATTCCACTGAGTCACATAAAACGTGACCCAAGAGAAAACATGCCGTTAGTCAGGAGACTTCTCATGGATGTTTCGCCTAAATTCGTTTTGAAAGTCGATGCTTTATTTTAAAACGCGTGTGACTTAAAGTTATATTTATATTAAAGTATAAAGAATTAATATTTAGTCAAAGGATAGTGGGCAAAAATGTATGGGCGGCACACCCACTTCCGCCACAGATTCGACTACTTTAGTTTGAAAGGTATCATGTTCATATTTCTTTGTGCCAATGCGCATCAAATTCTGCCCCGAGGTTCTCTATTTATTTGAAGTTAAAACAAGCACAACTACAAATATATTTTGTTTATTGTTACTTTACAAGAAATAAAACAAACATTTTATAATTATTATTCGTCAAAGAGCGTCGATTTTGGCTAGGGCCAGCGCCGGTTCGATCCCCGCCACGTACCAATGTATTTTCGAATTTCGAATTTAAATGTACGGTTATTCGACGCTCTTACAGTGAAGGGAGACATCGTGATGAAACCTGTACACACCGCGAACGAATTCATTTTTTTATTATTATTATCTATAATAACTGAGTCTAAGAAAAGAGCCGGTCGGTTGGGGGTTTTTTTTTTTTTATTTGCTATGGGTTTGCGTTTGTTTTCCTCGAGTCTTGCCAGCCTCAAAAACCATAATATAATGAACATGACATGGGCGCAGCAACCCAAAGTCCGGTTGCCTATTTTGCGCTAGGGGTAAGGCCTTATCGTGGGCGCATTCTAAATCAGACTCAGCGCTGTCAGCGACCAGAAACGCCAAAAAAAGGATAGCTGACAATGATGTCGGTGACGGTGTCGACGCGACGACGATGTGGGGGGAGTGCGGGGGATTTTATGGTCGCCCAGCCTTTTCTCGATTATATATAATTAAGATTCACATTATTAGAGTTATTAATAATTATAAAAAAAACGGTAACTAGCGAGTTAAAATACTTTATTTATTAGGTATGTATACATATAGTTTTATGTGATGATCTGTCGGAGTGTCCGGTGAAGCTTGATTAGTCGTAATCTATTCGACACAAGCATAGGTCAATTTAAAAAAAAATCTGTCGGATATTTTACCACGGCGTTATAATAAAAAATGTTCATTTTTAGAAGGTGTTTTCAGTTATAATTAGGACACAAGAAAGGCATAACACATTCTGAAAATAATACCTACCTTAACCGAATAGTACCTACTTGAATAATCAAGAAAGTGCTTTGCTACGTGTTAAGCTTTTTATTCAAATAGCTATATTGGGGTGCTTACGTGTTGGGTGTGCTTTTTCAGAAATTATGGGGCTTACTGCGGCGGAACGACAAAAACGGTACAAAGCAAAATTAAAAGAAAACCCAGTAAAATATGAGGAATATAAGAAGAAAAAACGTGAGAATTACCACAAGAAAAAAAGACTAGTGAATAATTTGTCTGCAAAGGAAAAATATAACGCTCGACTTATTTGGAGATTAAGAAAGCAAAATCTGAAGAAGAAAAAGCAGAACCTTAACCGTGTTCTCGAAATAACACCTCCCAGTTCTCCTTCAATTATACAAGTGCGCTTAGATGAAAACGTCAATGAGGATTTAGACTTAGAACCCCAAAGAGAGCTGTCCAATAAAAAATCTTCAGGTAAAAAGAAAATTAGGAGAGACCGTTCCAAATTATACCGAGAAAATTTAAGATTGCAAGAAGAGAATGAGAAACTGAAAAGAAAGTACGAAAAGTATAAAAAACGCTGTCAACGAAAGGAGTGTAAAAAAAATGAAAGTGAAACGGATGAAGAAACCAAATATCAGAAACTATCTAAAGCAATGAAATCTAAGTACAAAAGAATGAAAATGTTAAAAGAAAAGAGAATTTTGAAGGATATTGTAGCACAAATTGAAGGCCCAGAAAAACAGCAAATCATAAAAGAATCTCTTGGAATAACATGCAAACTGAGGACATCTATGAAAACAAAAGTTTCAAAAACAAAACTGAAGAAAGCAATTGAAGATTTTTTTCTTAGAGACGACATTACTAGAGCTTCTGCTGGAAAAAAAGAGACCTGTACCATTAATGGGCAAAAAATTCAAAAGAGATTCTTATTAGACAGCATGAAAATACTGTTCAAAACTTTCAAGCAAGAAAATCCGGGAATGAAATGCTCATATTTCTATTTTACCAAGAATAGACCACGTTACGTTGTGAAACCATCTATA
Source organism: Teleiodes luculella (assembly GCA_948473455.1). Taxonomy (NCBI): domain Eukaryota; kingdom Metazoa; phylum Arthropoda; class Insecta; order Lepidoptera; family Gelechiidae; genus Teleiodes; species Teleiodes luculella. The sequence continues at coordinate 28,534,697 of OX419582.1, read as the reverse complement.
AGTGGGCGGGAAATGTGCTTGTGCAAAGTACACACAAACCCAACATACAAAGCCCGTGCTCTAAAAAATAAGGGTGTGATTGAAACCAGCGACATTAGCGCTTTGATTGCAATGACAGTTTGCAATCCAAAAGACCAAGATTGCATGTATGGAACTTGTAGCTCATGTCAAGACTTGAAAATTGTACCTATTGCTGGAAAAGATTCAGGAAACATAATCTGGAAGGAATGGGCGAGAGTAGAAGAATTGTATGAAAAAGATAAGAAACAAATTAAAACATTTAAACATGTGAAAAAAGAAAAAGAAGGGACAGTAAAAAATCTCATAGAAGAATTTAATCAAGAAATGAAAGTGTTAAAAAAACACATATTCAACATGAAAGTTCAGTTCCATAATTTTAGACAAGCCATCGATAATTTACAAGAAACGGAAGCAGTTATAGTAGTGGATTTTAGCGAAAATTATAGCTGTAAACTACACGAAGAGATTCAATCCCATCATTTTGGTGGTTCAAGGCAACAGGTTTCGCTGCATACAGTCGTTGTATATTTGAACACCGGCGACGATAAGAAAAAAGTAGAGTCTTATTGCACTATATCGTCAAATACCAATCATCAACCTGCAGCTATATGGGCACATCTTGACCCCATATTGAAAGACATTAAAACCAATTATCCGCAAATCATGACTGCCCACTTTTTCTCCGATGGACCATTCAGTCAGTACCGGCAAAAACAAAACTTTTACCTCAGTTCCACCACTTTATTCGATTACGACTTCACAGCAATGACTTGGTCCTTTTTTGAAGCGGGCCACGGAAAAGGCCCCGCTGACGGTATTGGTGGCTATCTAAAAAGGTCGGCAGATGATCTAGTAGCACGTGGCGAGGACATTTCATGTGCCAATGAATTTTACGATGCACTCAAAGACGTCAGCAAAATAAGACTTTACCTCATTTCTTCAGATGACATATCACAAGTATCAAAACTTCTACCACCGAAAATTCCAACTTTAGTGGGCACTAAAAATGTACACCAAATTTACACGAAGGTTAGAGGAGAACTCAAATACAGAAACTTGAGTTGCTTTTGCAACAGAGGATATTGTGATTGCCTCTCACCAAAACTATACAAACCTATTATTGTGCCACCTGTAACTGTTACCGATGAATCAAGAACCGAAGAAAGCGGGCATGATTTTGCGACTATTGGAGAGACTGAAACTGTGGAAGAAATCTGTCATCTATCCAAGGCTGGAGAAAATTCAAAATCATTTGTGGAAACTCCTACACAATCTGAAGATGATCTACCACTTAGTACTTGCAAAAAAAACCGTAAACCTCCATTACAAGATATTGATTTGTCCGACTTATGCCAACCTCGCCACAAAAACTGGTATAGTCTTATTTATCAATCGCCAGAAGAGTCTGAAAACGACGATACTACCTTTATTCAAAAACCTTGTAGTTCCAAACAACTTTCGGGCAAAGAAAATCGACCAGTTCAGCTTGAAGACTTTTTACTCGTAAAGGTTGCTGCTACGAAAGGTAAAATTTTTAAGTATGTTTGTGTAGTTGATGATTTACATGATGACGGAGACCTTAGAGTCACTTTTTTACGTTCAGTCAAAAATAAAAGATTGTATCGCTTTGAAAAAAATGATATTTCTGATATTGACTACACAGACATAATTAAAATTCTTCCTCGACCTGAAATTAAAACAAAAAGGGGTCAAAACTACTACGAGTTCCCTGAAGATATTGATATATTAGAAAAGTGATGTTTTTTATAATACTGAAAACTTTTGTTAGTGTTCCTATTCTATGATGATACGATCTCAAATTAAAGACTTATCGATTTAATTTAATTAAGTATGTTGAAAAATTCAATTAGAATTTACTGAAAAACTTTAAAGTGTACTGTTGTCTAGTGTTTTTTTTCTCTGGAGTCACAAAATTTTTCTCCTGGGTCACAATGTGTCCCTAGTATTGAAGAAAATGTTTTGGTTGTTTTTAATTATTTTTCTATAGAATTGTTGTTTTTTTGTGTTTGAATACGTTTATTATATTAGGTTACTTATCATGAAAGTACTGGTTAATAGTTTAGTGCTTTTTTGACGAAAAATGAATGAAAATTTTATATGTTTGTTTTCATTCGTGACCCAAGAGAAACAAAAAGTACAAGAAAAACGATTCTGTTCCTTTTTTTATTCCTTATTATAGCTTTCTCTGTTTAATTTTATAGTTTGGAAATAATAAAGCTAATTTTTATTCTACTTAATTTTGTTTTATTGGCGCAATATGAAATCAAAATCCTGTGACCCAGTGGAATGATTTCAGCTCCTACTTCTATTTAGAACCCAAAAAACCGCTGAAAAAATTAATAAACTTCGGTGCTGAAAGCGCTATAGGAAAATTTAATCTATATGTTACCGGTATGTGGCACAAGAAATATAAAATTTTAAATTTTTATTTTTTGCAAAAATGTTTCAACTAGGGCAAAGAATAGTTGATCCACCCAATTAATAAAATTGATAAATTTTGTATTAAAAATGTTAACATACATAGTCTTCCTTTTATTTCTGACACTATGTTATTTAGCAAAAAATAACCCTTATGATGAAGCCTTTCGATCGGTATGATAAAACTACAGGATATATTTTTTTCTCGTATAACGGGTTCGATTCCCGGTTCAACCATGTAATTATTTAAAAATTTATGAATGCAGTTTTAATAGTTTTTAGAAATAAAATAAAGTCTTCTTTCAGTAAAATGTTCTACCAACAATATTTAAGGTACTTTCCCTCCATGTGGCATAGCTGTGGGACGCCCTGTATAGATAATCATCAAGACTAAAATATCTATCTACCTACTGAATTACGATACCTTTGGCATATTCATGCCAAATAGCTAGCGTTTGTTAAATGCCGACGCATTCTGTAGAATGACGTGTTCTTCAAAATGCCGAAGACGACGTATAGGTACATAGCATAGCCACTGAGCATAATATTAGGCAGGCGAAGACGCGGGCAACAGCTGGTACAACGTAAAGGTAAACTACCTCACTAGTCCAATTTACTTCGAGGCCAAAAACTGGTTTTTCGTTGTAAGCCCGGTGTAAGATTTTAAGTTCAGGTAGTAAAGCGTGCAATCTTTCACGCGGATCTACTTTGAATCCCAACACATATCCTCCAGACGTCGGACGAACCACGAAGACCAGGGCTTCACCAAACTTTGACTCTCGAATACCAATCTGAAAATACATTAATGTATTATTACTTATACCTACGAGTATGTTCCCTACAGGAGCGTGAACAATGTTGTATCGTGAATTAGCGTATTGTAGCCGCCACCGGTCATTATTGAACAAGGTAGATGTCGACTTTTTGGAAGCAAAATCGAATCAATTGATGAATTATATTTGATATTGAAACATAATATACTTAATTAAAATTGTGGTGAAATTCAGTTATTGGTGCGCCGACGCGGCGCTCATATCTATCATGCACATATAGGTACTTAGGTATTTATTTACCTTGTTCAGTGCCTATTAAAGACTAGCTTTCCGCCGTGGCTCTGCCCGCGTTAACCGTTTTTCCCGTGGGAATAAGGCATTTTCCCTAAAGGCATAGCCTATGTTACTCAGGTTAAATGTAGCTTTCTAATGGTGAAAGAATTTTTGAAATCGGTTCAGTCTCGTTTTTGAGCTTATTCATTATAACACAAATACTAATCTTTCCTCTATAATAATATATTAGTATGATATCTTATATATAAAATTCTCGTGTCACAGTGTTCGTTCCCATACTCCTCCGAAAAGTCGAAGTCGAAGTCGAAGTCGAAGTCGAAGTCGAAGTCGAAGTCGAAGTCGAAGTCGAAGTCGAAGTCGAAGTCGAAGTCGAAGTCGAAGTCGAAGTCGAAGTCGAAGTCGAAGTCGAAGTCGAAGTCTAAGTCTAAGTCTAAGTCTAAGTCGAAGTAGAAGTCGAAGTCGAAGTCGAAGTCGAAGTCGAAGTCGAAGTCGAAGCCGAAGCCGAAGTCGAAGTCGAAGTCGAAGTCGAAAGTCGAAAGTCGAAAGTCGAAAGTCGAAAGTCGAAAGTCGAAAGTCGAAAGTCGAAGTCGAAGTCGAAGTCGAAGTCGAAGTCGAAGTCGAAGTCGAAGTCGAAGTCGAAAGTCGAAAGTCAAAGTCAAAACAACAACAACAAAAATAAACTCAATAAAAATAAACTCAAAATAAAATAATATACAATCAAATAAAATCTATATAATAAAACTGTTGCCGACGTCGACGACTGGCTGGAAAATGGAAGGTTTTTAGATGAGTACTAATATTTTATATTTGGAATTTTTATACTTTTTTGACTTTTGTTTTTTATTCTTTTTTGGATCAGTCTCAATAAATTGTTTCACTGGATGGTCGATTTCATTATCAATAAAAACTGTAGAAAATTAAAAACTCTTTGTTTTTATATTTGCTTTTAAATTCCGAGTAGAAAAAATAAAAAGTAACTGGCAACGCCTGTTTCTATGACCGTATTGGATCCAATCTAACAACAAATGTCAAAAATCTATGATCAAAGATCAAAATTCAAATTGAATCTTATGTTTATATTACACTGTCAAATATCTTTGACTCATAGATCTTTGAGTCTCTTTGATCATGTAATATGCCCCTTGGCCTGTTATTTCACTGGGGACAAAGACAAAAAGCGAAGCGAACGCAGTTATGCGCAAGAGTGAGCGCGGTGTATTTGTATCTCATTCTAACGCATGACTGCGTCCCTTTCGTCTTCTGTCTTCTGTCGCCAGTGAAATAAGGCCCTTAATTGTCCTGCTGGTGGTAGACCTGATGGACGCATTTATGCAAACTAGATCCATTAAGAAATTATTTAAGTACAAACAAGTACAATAGTATTTTAATGACTAGAACCAACTAATCAAATTCATCTTCTTCTATTAACACATTTTATTTACTAACGACGTATTTTACTATTTTAAATAGGTAGATATAAAAAATAAAAACATTAATTAATTTGTTTTAAATTTACATACATTTTTATTCACATGCAGAAGATTATTATATATATACCTACTCCGATGCAAATGTCAAAATACCGATATGTTTAAATTTTTCTCTTAATGACATTTTATGCTTTAACTGTAAATTGCTCGAACAGCCCGTTTCTGCAGAGTAAATATATCGTTTACATTTGCAGTATTAAGGTACAGTTACACATGCTAATAAAACGTCATGCTTATTAGCATGCTTAAAGAGAGCATGCTCTTTAAACTGACACATTTGCTTATGTTTAGCATGCTTCTTTTAAGCAAACTTTTAAATAAGCATGCTTAAAGCAAATGATTAAACACACATGCTAATTGAGCACAGGCTAGGCTTCGGTATCGACATAGTAGCAAGTTCTCTGTCCGTGTCAGTGCGTGAAAAATGGAAATCTAAGTAGCCCTCTCCAGAAAATTTAATAGAATAACCATTTTGATTGCAATACAGTGTGTTCAAAAACTTGATGCAAACGATTGATCGATACTAGCATGCTCAATAAGCAAACCTGTTCACACGTGCTAAAAGCACCCCCCCTTCTACCCGCGCTGCAGGTAGCATGCCCAAAAATCGCACGACTGTCGATTTTTGAGCAAACTCGAAATTAGCATGCTTATAATTAGCAATGCTTCGATACACATGCTACTAGGTAGCAACTGCTCAATAGTAGCATGCTTTCGTGCTACTAATGAGCATGTGTAACTGTACCTTTACATTTGCAGTAATGAGACCCGACCGACCATAGTGACGTACATAACTTAAATACTAGAAATAAAGCGCTACAGAAAATTGAATATTCTTTCAAGGGCAACTGTAAACGCTTTTACAATTAGGGTCCTAACTGATTTACATTAACACTAGAGAAATTCAAAATTATTGTTAAGGAGAAATTTTTCAAGAAAGCCTATTATAAAATGACAGATTACTTAGAGGATAGATAAACATCCATGAAAATAGTTGCTTGGGTGACAGGCTTTTTCAATCGTACCTACTTTACAAACCATTGTTATTAGTAAGTTTATCATAATAACTGTAAAAATATTTCTATAGGATGCAACGCCTGTGGAGTTTCTCAGGCGAGCTCTTCTCCACAGAAGACAGCCAAATTTTCTGGCAAGTGATGTAACATCCAATAGTTAAAAAATAAATTCTTTGAACTCTTTGAAGGGACGAATTTTGCAATTGGTTGACGACAATATTATTATAAGCAGCGAGCCCATTAGTGATAGTAATAATAATAATTCATGTTTAACATAGTCATTCCATTTGGGTAAATGAGCTATTTCAATTTTTTTCTTATCGCAATCCCAAATTATTTCTGGAGTTTTTGAGGATTTATTAGCCATATAGCCATATAGTAACTATAATTCTAGGCAGGCATAAAAAAATAGGGTATTTGACAACATTCAAAATATGCGATTGATTGTGGTCATCCTATCAGATACTCGTAATAGCATAAGAAATACATTTTCCATTTTATTTAAACTAAATAATATGTAATTTTTGCATATCACTACATAGTATAAAACAAAGTCGCTTTCTCTGTCCCTATGTCCCTAATGCTTAAATCTTTAAAACTACGCAACTGATTTTGATGCGTTTTTTTTTAATAGATGGAGTGATTCAAGAGGAATGTTATATGTATAATATTGCATAATATACTTAAGGATAACCCACAATAACCATTTTCCCGTGCGAAGCCGCCTAGCCGGGGCGGGTCGCTAGTACGAAATAAAATACAGTATTTTTTTAAATTTTATTTGTTACGTGAATGCTCTGTGATTGGTTGCCACTCTGGTGACGTCACTGGTTAGTAAAGTAAACAAAGGTTCCTCAACTGACAAGACTACTGTATGTACCTATTTTATGTTTTCGGAGTGGTAATATTGAACCTTTTAGCTAGGTATATCTAAAGTATTTTTTGATAAATTTTATAACAAGTGGCATATAATATACATATCGTAAAATGGAACCAAATTTCGTGCGAGCCGATAATAGCAACCTACCCAAGCCCAAGAACAAGATAGACGCTTTTGTGGGGTAAATAATAGTTACGTATTTTAGTTTTTTACAAATTCGTCATGAATCGTGAGAAGGTGATGAATGATGATGTTAGGTGGTTCTAGAAAGTCTCTTCTTACAGTTTTAATACATCCTTTTTATAATAAACACATATATATTACTTTCACAAAATAAATTATCCACATATGTATTTGAGTACAAAAAGCGCCAATTCTTTTTTTTTTATTCTAGCGCCCATTCCTTTTTTCTATTCCTTATTTTTATTAATCTCTATTATTACGCAGTGATCAAATTATGTTATACAGCCAATGTAGTAGTATACAGCCTAAGGAAAAGACGAAAAACAACGCGGGCGTAGCCGCGGGCGGACAGCTAGTTTCTATTCTAAAGGGACCAACCACACGTCACAAATATAATCACAAGGATATCTCTGATGATAAGAATGTATTTTATTAAATATTAATTCAGAAGTTTTTAATCTACAGGTATGCAAAGTATGCTCGAAACGCTACTTTCGAAAATTTATTTTTTAAATAACATTGAATAGGAAGGGCGGATATAGCAACATGTTATATATTTGCAATCTACTCACTATATCTACCCTTTCATTTGATACCCCACATGGTTATATTTTTTTTTTTCGTCATAATATATATATATATAAGGTTTGAGGATGCTCGGCTAGAACGGAAACCTACCACGCTCGCTCGTGGCAACATGTACTTTTATATAGCTAAAGGTCTCTAGAACACAAATCAATCAACAGTTGGCGGTACGCAAATTTTTTAAACGGGGTGCCGGTGGTGGGAGCCTGCACTAATTTGCGACTGACTTTGTTTACTAACCAGTGACGTCACACGTGTCAGATGACCGTTTTAGTTTTAGGCGTGATCTTTAAAATTTCAGCTTTGTCATTGATTTTCATTATTAAAGTAGATATCTCAAAATATCAATGTAGCGTGCTTATTATGTGATAGAGAATAATTTAGTACGATTTCCAAAAAGTAGGTAGTCAAATAGCCTATTAAAGCAGGCATAAAAAAATATAAATATAAATTTGACAATAGAAACCGAAAGAAATTTGATACTTAAAGCACACTTTTCCCCTAAATAAAGGAAAGCAAATTATAACACTCACTCTACTTCATCTCTATTAATGCCACTATCACCATCTGAATGACGACCGCGTACCGAAGAACGTAGTGTGGGCAGGCCCACAAGGTGCTTGCAAATTATTGACTGTAGGTACAACGTATGGAATTTTAAGAAGAATATAAGTACATAGTTATGTACTCGAAGATCTAGAAAGGAATTACAAGAAATACAGTCCAGAATAAACGTGTACAAACTACGGCCTTGTTGCAAAGTTAGCAATTTTTTTATTTATATTACCACGCAACACATAAAAATCCATGAGTAGTTAATTGAAATGAAATGGAACATCCTGTATCCTTAAAATATATCAAAATATGCGTATATATTAAGATTGATATAATAATATGAATAGGTAATACCTACCGAGATTTATTAATATGCCTTGCTATTAATATAGGTCGACATATTTTGGTGACGTCACAGCAATATATACCTATAGGTAGGAACTAGCTTTTCGCCGCGTTAACATCTTTCCCGTGGGAATGAGGCATTCTCCCGCGGTAAAAGGTAGCCTAGGTTTGTTACTCAGGGTGAATGTAGCTTTCAAAAAGTAAAAGAATTTTTGAAATCGGTACAAGTAGTTTTTATCTTCACTCATTACAAACATACACACACACACACAAAAATCTCCACGTTCACTCGGATAAAATCAGAATTTTTTGGTTTATTTAAGTACCTGAAACTCCTGAAAGTAGGTAAATAAATATATGGCAAAATATTTTTTTAAACATACCTACCTCTTTGCCACTTGGTTCATTTTTACATAAAGTTTTTCCTCGTTCGAAAACAAATGTCGGTTGACCAACAAGAGAAAAAAAAAAAAGATCAGAAATTTGAAAAATTTCGCAAGCCCTTTGGCCGCTTTGGCCCTGGCGGTCAAGACTTGATTTTTTTCTTTATTAAGTTTATAATTTTCATTGTCGACCATTGGGTCAAAATATAATTATGAATGAAGAATAAAACAGGCTATAAGCAATCTCCGGATAGTACTATACAAACAAAACTACAGAAATCACGGGCAGAGAGTCAACTTATCACGGTTTGCTGATTGTGATTTGTTTTTCAACTTTTCCAAGGTAAGGTAGGTATTTTCTCGAAAGATTTATTGACCAGAGAGTCATTCCATTATCCAATTCGTCTTGGCGCTTTCTTGGCGTTATTAGTTGGTTTTGATAGTAGGTAAGTAATTTTCAATTTCATTATTTTACACCAGAGATGTGTTAGGATGATGAGTAGTCCGGTGAAGAACCCACCGATAGCATCACTTCATTTTCCTCGTAGGTATCGTAAAGTGGGTTCTAGTTCTACTCAGGGTGATTTGATGTGATACTATCGGTAGATAGCAGGGCTCATCTTCCTATCTACCAAATCTGTGGGAAACAGCTTCGCTGATCGCTTCTGTCTGGTAAATCTTTAGTACCTTGAAGGTTAATAAATTGAGTGTCCATTTGGTGCTGGTCAGCTTTGTCCTCATGAATTGGTTCTCTGTTGTTTTATGAATGACACATTTCTGTATGCATATTCCTGCCTACTATTGATATTTACAAAAGATGTGAAGGCTAATTTCTAACGTCTATGATGTGAAGTGAGTTTTTCTTATAATCAGAAATCATTTATTGCTTAACAATATGATAACTTATGGGTAATAGCGTCATTTCATTATCTACAAAAAAGCTATGTTATATAGAATAGTCACTGAGAGATTGTCTAGATCAAGAATCTTGCTAACAAACGGGTTGTCAGTTGAACCGTATCCTGTACTAGGATCGTCATTTGTCAAAATTATTTCTTTTTGAAAGTCATAAAGTTCTAATCCGTATGATTGTATTGTGTTTCATTGTAAACCGTACTAAGCTAGTCGTATAAGTAATTAATGAACTATGAAGTATTAAAAGTAACTGAGATTTATGTCGTTTTCTTTGATGCAAATGCACTGCAGACTGTTCTTCAGAAAACTATGCAGAATGGGCTTGCATCATAAAGGCGAACTTGAATAGCTGCTATTAATACTTTGTGGTGTACCTATATAATAAAAATTATATTTGAATAGCTTGAGATCACCACCAGTTCATAGAATTATTTTGTTTAAGACCAGAAATGTGTGGTAGCTTTAGAGTATTTTTGTCCCTATTGGGAAACCTGGATCAGAGTCACTTCTTCATTATTAAAACTACAGTAACAATCCAGTGCTGGTCGAAAGCAGAAACCTAAAATACTTTTAAATTATGCATAGGAATTTTATTGTTTTTGTGTTATTCTTGAGCAGATACAGCACAGCTTCAAGTGTCAATGAGCCAAAGGAACGAGCCTCTGAGATCGATTAGGTCTACTTTACTAAAATGACTACAGTCTAAAATGTTTTCTAAACCAAAATGACCACATGTCCACAATACTGTCTCATGTCTAATATCTATAGGTATGTATACTTTCCCACAACAGCAGCAGTTCATTCCTGAAAATGTTGGTATTCCTTATTGTCTATTCATTGGTGTAGGTGTTTAAATTATTACCACCACCACCACCAAATTCCAGCTGATGGGAAAGATGATCCTTGTATGCCTCTGTGTAAATAACTCCCTATCTTGGAATTGTAATAAAAATAATAATAATAAAGGGGGTTGTGTCGCCGTCAATAATCATAAAAACAAAATTCTTAATAATATTGATATATATTTCTTTAGGGATTTAGATTAAAATAAAAACAATTTGCAAAACATACTGAGTTTGGGCTCCTCTACTAGATACAATATACATTATAATATTCACAGCATAGCAGCATAGCCAAATCACTGAAAACTTAAGATAGTATGTACAAACAGACTAAAAACTAAAACATCATAAAAAACATAAAGATATTCGTATTAACAAATTATTCCTCAAGAAAACAATATTCAGTAAATGGTCTTTTCTATATACTTTTTAAAACTTTCGTAGTTGCTATTAAGATTGTGATCTTGATACATGCAACTGCATCTAAATATCGGGCACTCACACTAAACAAATAGTATGGTAAATACCCCGTTTTAAATCTTAATGGTATAGTCTTTTACTTTAGAAATAGTCTTAAAAAAAGACTATGTACTTATAAACATTGTAACATAAAAAAGACTATAAATATTAGGGAATAAAATATGCCTCTCCTATTTTTATCTTTTGTCTACTCAAACTTACAGTAATATGCTAAATCAGCTCAATTTCTTTGTTTAATACAAGTAAAATAAATACTCCATATATATTTTTCATTGTTCCTACGAGTTGACCTAGTGATTGTGTTGTTACTCTAGATAATATCCCAATCCAGGGGCTGAAGTCTACCCTAAAGACAGGGTCGTTTCGTCGCATAATGTACCTATCGCAAAACGTACCGAGGGTATATAGGCCATCGACCACACTGGCCCGAAGCGGGTTGGTCAACTTCACACTCATCTTTGAATTTCTTTGTAGATTTCCTCACAATGTTTTCCTTCACCATAGTAAGAGCGTCGAATAAACGTACACAAATTCGAAATTCGAAACCACATTGGTACATGACGAGGTTCGAACCCGCAAACTTTATAAATAAGGGTCAACAGCCCAAGCCACCACTACACCATCGAACGGGCTCAATCTATCTATCTTCTAATTTCTGTACAGCTTATAACAGTCCTTAGAAGGTTTTGTCATAATCCCCACGCTTAATTGGTTGGGTTGGGGATCGCAGTTGTAGAAAGATAAATAACACAGGTGAACGCTGCTACCCATTCCCTAGTTAGATTTCTTCATTCGCCTCTTACGACACCCAAATAACACAGGTGAACGCTGCTACCCATTCCCTAGTTAGACTTCTTCATTCGCCTCTTACGACACCCAAATAACACAGGTGAACGCTGCTACCCATTCCCTAGTTAGATTTCTTCATTCGCCTCTTACAACACCCACAAGAAGAGAAGGTGGTCAACTCTAAGCCACACAGTATTCTTTTTGAAAGGAATCGAAGTTTATTTAGAGTACAAAATCTCAAGATCTACTCGTATGTATACAAACTGCAACAAAAGAACAAAATGTGTAGATTATTTTGGTTGTAATAAACAATAAAATAAAGGTCATCTAGCATTAAGAGGCCTAATACAGTCCACTAGCGACCTTATTCGATATTCCTTAATAACTGAGAAAAAATAAACATGAAAATTAATAAAAATTGTAAGCCGCTATCAACTATGCTTTAGAGCAAAGTAAGTTTTGATGATGTCAGATCAGGACGAGCATAGCTCGAATAGTCACACTAGTGTAGTGTAATAGTCACATTAGTGGTCGATGGCCTATATACCTTGGTGTTAAGGTAGACTTTAGCACCTCGATTGGGATATTATCTAGCTAGAGTAACAACACAGTCACTAGGTCAACTCATAGGAACAATAAAATATATATATGGAGTATTTATTTTTTGCTAAAAACGGCCGTTTTTAACTAAAACGCACAGTACAACAATTGCAAAGACGTCCATCATCCATAGTCTGATGTACTCTAAATGTACTTCATCATAAATCATAGTTGATAGCGGCCCCCAATTCTTTATTAATTTCCATTTTTATTCAGTAAATAAGGAGTATCAAATGAGGGCGCTAGTGGACTGTAATAGGCCGCTTAATATCACTACATAGTATAAAACAAAGTCTCTTTCTCTGTCCCCACGTCCCTATATCCCTATGTATGCTTAAATCTTCAAAATAACGCAACTGATTTTGATGCGTATTTTTTAATAGATAGAGTGATTCAAGAGGATAGTTTATATGTATAGAACATGCATAATATACTTAAGGATAACCCACAATAACCATTTTCCCGAGCGGAGCCGGGGCGGGTCGCTAGTACAACTATAAACTTGTAACAAAATATTATGACAGCATCAGGAGTGCGATTAGCACACACTTACATAAATATAATTTAAAGGCTAAATATGTTTTCGTTGCATAATGTCTCTTCATCAAAATGTCCCTGTCTGTTAAACTGTAGAAGTGAAGAACATAATTATTTTTATCAATCATTATTACGGGCATCATCTTCTCTAGAGGCACATCACATTTGTCTCAGTGATTTTCCTATTTACCTGATTCCAAATAATTTATTTTGTTGATATCGCTATGGTAGGCGATAACCCAAGTACTTCAGGGTAGCTCAGTTCCGAGAACAACTCATAAAAATTTGAATGGTTGGATTTATTTATTCTTATTTATTAGTCACTATGTTTAGCTTTGGTTTACTTCAAACATTTGTTTTTCTGATAGCCAATCAGACTCTTGTTGGTAGGCCTTTGTCCAGCCGTGGACGTCTTTTAGCTAATGAATCATGTCTTTGTTTGTTTGAATGCTGTGGGCTCTAAGATTTCATTTTGTGTGACACAAATAACAAAAATGTGTTTATTATAACCAGCTTTCCTTTTTCTTGTGTGCTGAACACCTGACAAAAAAGACCAAACCATTTTTAGTACCAGCATACTTTCTTATATTCTAGTCTGCTTACTAACAACAACGCCTGAAATAATTTAAAATGATTTATTCACCAAAAAGTAGTACCTATAGCTTGCAATTTTTAACATAGGCAAATCATCATCCAAATAAATTTTAGCAAGAAAAGTGAAAATAAATAAAAAAATCTGGTCAAATGCGAGTGAATTCGCGTACATACGAAGTTCATCATTAGCTGTAACAACTGGACTGATGGGAACCTTCAAAGGGAGCACATTTGTGTCCCAGATTTATTTATTTATGGACTTGTGACGTTAATTGCAAGGAGGGTAGTAAATTAGATTCAGACAGTTATTTTAGGCAAACACCCTAACAAATTACGTTAATCAAGAAAATATCAGTGAATGTACCTGTCAGCGATGTCCATTTCTTGTATGCTCTTGCATTTCAGAAAAACTGATAGGTACCTAATGCTCTTTTTGACGATTAACATCCTTATTTTCAGCTTTTCATTGACCCGTCGTCGTCATGAAAGTCAGGTATTGTTCATAAGCTGATCCTGATTTTTCTTACAAATTTACACTGCTCACTAACCCCTAAAATAAATACCTATTTATTCACCTGTAAAACATTTCCCAAAACGTACAGCATGCGAATTTAAAGTCATTATTTAAATTATTTCTAATGTGACAGGAGTGAAACAGTAAAACAACTAACTAGATTATTTCAGTGAACTTACCTGTCAGCAATTCATTGAATGCTGTGGAATTTTTGCTTATTAAAGCTCTTTCCGACTTCCGATTTTTTCTTTTCTTATTGTTATTTTGTGCGATTGTTATAACCATTCTTATATGTAGCTAACTTTGAGACCTAACCGGCGATGGCCGATCAAGAAAGGTAATGTAATTTCTTTGTGTGTGACCGATCCACTTTGTTGTCAGAGAATTGTGTTGCCGTAATAAATATCTTGTAGGGTTGCCACTTTATTCCTTTGCAAAGTTAACTTGTCTTAAAAAACAACAAAGAATTATTTCATGTCTGCAGCTTTAACAGCTTTCCCATTATCTTTCCAGCTTTCCCAGCTGGCCTTTGAAATGCTTTTTATGAAAACAAAAGCAAATCGAGATATCCTGAGTCACTTTCGAAATCGTTTTAATTTATTTTTATTATTTTTGGCAAAAATGGTATATAAAAAAGTATCACAAAAGTAAAAATAAAAAACACCGTATTTATTGTACCTAATGAATAACTCTTTTTTTATTATATAAACTATGAGAGCCATACTTTCGAACGAAACGTTATGTATGGCTCTCAATCTATGATAGATTGATAATAAAAGACAAATTTTAGAAACATAAAGGAAAACATTTTTTTCCAATGTAAATTTCTTCCTTGGTAATAAAAATTCTCAACGAAAAAAAAAAAGGTGTGCGATCATTATTTCAGAAGAGGTTGCGAACTCAAAATGATTAATGTAATTCAATGTCGAACTTTGGTAGTTGTAAGTCGTTAGTATTGTCACAGATAATATAATACTAGTTACACGTATTGTAGTACACTTCTGATAAATGTCACGTCCCGATGGACAGACTATCCTATCCTTTTACACACAGAATAAAATGTATCCATGTTTGTACAATTTTGTAAGCTTGAAGATTGTCAATATTGTGCCTTTTCCAATAGTAACTAATTTATTATTATCTATCCATATATTGGAATACTAATTCCGAGTTTGTATTCTATTGTGTCATCCATTAAATTATTTCTCATTTTGATTCAGTTCAAATTATATTTTCATAATGGAAATAAAATATTGGTGTGTAGTAGGAACTGTCATTGAGTGTTAAAGTTCTCGAATTTGAAATTTCTTAAACTTATTCGTATTAAGCGCAGAGATATCTCGACCAAAAGGCCAAAAATAGCGGGTAACAACTAAATGGAAACCCGGAACAATAAAATTATACAAATTTGTCATAAAGGTATTTTATTTTATTTTTATTGGACGTTTAAACAGCAGACTTATAAATACAAAATTGTGGTACACGAGATTTAGTTACACGGATGATATTATTTGAAAACCGCGTAAAAAAATAACTTGGTTCACCAAAGAGAAAATAAGAAAGGGTGTTTAAGCGCCCAGATAAAAAAGGAATATGATGGTCGAGTAAAAATGTGTTATAGTGTCCAGCGGAAAATACTCACAGTTTCAATAGTAATGTACGGCATCGAAACGTTGAAAACTTCATTGATATCGGCGTACCAAACGACTCTGACGTTTGTAATGACTAGCGTTCCCACATTGCCTGAGTCGCTCGATAGGTTCCAAACGCCGTTTTCGTTGATACAGATCTGCAAAAGTTGTGGAAAAAAATATGTATATATATATATATAGATTCTTTTGTACAAAAAACATGAATAGCAGTACATTTCAGAAGTAGTACACAAGGGCGAGCTTATATCTAAATAGAGATCTCTTCCAGCCAACCCGTACCAAAAGTGAGAAAAGTACTAAAAGTGAGAAAAAAAATAAACATTGCAGGAACAAGGCTTGTGTAGTACATATTTGATCTCTTACGTACTAGATCTTATGATAATATTCTTATTTGTATCAGTCATTTCAGAACATCCCTTTCTCAAAAAGCTCCTTTTGCAAAGCGTCCCGTTCGTAAAACCCCCTTTCTAAAAAAGTTCCTTTCGCAAAGCGTCCCTTTCAAAAAAGGTTCCTTTCGCATATCTTCCCTTTCTCAAAATGTCCCTTATAGAATGAAATAACCCCATCTTATTCTAGAGTAGTAGGAGTAGTAGAAGTTCCTAATAGTATTTGCTATTAGGTACTGGGCAAACATTCGTTGTGTGGTTTCTGAGGTCCTCTTTTAAAACTTATGAAGTAAATAAAAAAAAATCTAAAATATATATTGAACAGTTTAATTGTTGGAGAAAAAAGAGAAAGATGAAGAGATTAAAAATTAATTTTGAATAGTTATGACTGATTAGTCAGTCAAAGAAAAGTTTATTTAATCGTTATAGGTTTTTTAAAACACTTAGTTGGGTCTCGTCTCAAATGTATGTACTTACAAGTAGAAACTCGAAGGATCACGTCATGTTTTCGTGATCATTTTTATAATTAAATAATAACCACCTTATATTATGGGGCGTGTAAATCAACATTTTCTCACTGTCCTCAAGGGGAAGACAATTTGTCCGTATGACTTGGTTGGTAAGCATTACAGTTATTTTACTAGACTCCGTTCGTTGCTGTTTTGTCCTTTTCTCGAGTTTTGAAATTGTATTGATGGGCAAATGTCTGCTGTGTGGCTAGTCTTCTTCAGTCAGTCGTCCGTCTCTATGATTTATTTTTAATATAAAAAGACAATAAATAAGTATAGCAGAAAAAAACAAAGATAAAGAGAATTTGTGAGATAATGTTATATATTTTATTTATCACGCGCTAGAAAAATGATATGGGTAAGTAGAGGCGCCGCCGCCCGCGCGTAACGGCGAGAAATAATTACTACTGAAGTTAAAAAATAAATTTAAAAATTATAGTCACTAAATTATGATTTTATTTCGTTATATATTTTGCGTCATCTAGCGTGCAAGTGCGGTACTAAATCAAAGTTAGTCGTGGGAGTGCTTTACACTGTGTAAATAGCTCGCGACGACGTAGTTCTTTATGGATGAGGTAGATGACAGATAAAAAGATTTTTTCAAAATCACACTTAAGTAAATAATGCACTATATAATTTTTGCAAGTCTAATTCATACTTATTTCACATTAAAATAATAACTCTGTGAGCAATGAATTCGATAGTAGTCAAAATATTTTTTCATTTAATTTCGATTCATTGTTGTTTAGCCAACCTGGCAACTTTTCTGCCTTAAATCCAATCCAAGTTTTATTTTTCCTTCTTTCTCTTCTTCCAATACAATCGCAGGAGTAGAATGCCACTCCGCAAACGCGGTGCCTAGCACATTAAATGTTGGTTCTTGTCGAATTTTGGTAACTATTACTAATAAAAAATAAACAACCTAAAATATATTATGGAAAACACGCAACATCCGAATGTTTAGACTGCCATTGAAATACTACTGCCAACTAGTATTGTACAAGTGGTATCCCAAATTTCTATTGTCACTATCCGTTCCTGTTTATACGAGTATAATAATATAAAAACTAGCATTCCGCCGCGGCTCCGCCCGCGTTAACAGATTTTCCCGTTGGAATGAGGCATTTTCCCGAGCAGCAGGGTGAATGTTTTGAATTTTGAATGATAAAATAAACTAAATACCTGTTCCTGGGGAAGAATGCTCAACTGCTTGTTTCTTATTATTTGTCCCCTGAGTTTAAGGTCGCGGTATAAACGCGAAGCTGCGTATGCCCTGGAAAACGAGATAATTACTCAAATCATTAAATTCTACGATTTGTAGAAAGAAAGAAATAATCCATGGCATACAAATTATTAGAATAAAATATTAAGGAGGAAGCTAGTATTTGTTCACTGTGATACATTCAAGGGCCATGTATAAGGACGTTCATAAATCAAAGCAAGTGTTTATATATATATTTTAGTCCCTAAAATTCCCAATGATGCTTAGTAAACATTCACATTTTATAGATGTAGAAGGTTCGAGTGGAACTGAAAGGAAATTTTTATATTGTGGTTTGTCCTTATTTTCTATTTCACTTAAAGCTCAGCGAAGAACTTCATAAATCACAGCGAGCCACATTGTTATTGTTATAAATCGTGGACAATCACTGTAAATAATTTTCAGCCTCCTTTACTTGAAATTAGAATCTTGAGATGGGTTTTGACTGCGAAGTTTGTCAAATAATCAATAACACTAATTAAAATAGGATATTTATAAATCAATGATCAAGATAATCTTCCCAGCTTGAATATGTACAACATGTGAAAACTATTCTAAGAATTTGTACTTTAACTTGAATACGAATAGAAATTAGAATTTATAAATCTGTGTAAATAGGTTAAGGTGCGGCGGGGTGAGTAGGTACTCGTAAGTCACCAATATATTTGAAAAGTTTGAAAAGTTATTATTTTGAGCAATAAGCAATTCAAAATATGTCATACCTAATTCTACATCCATTAACAAATGAAAACATAGTTGTCCTACTTCTGCCAATCTAGCTATTAAGAAAGTGTAAAGCCACTTTGAAATTAATCAAACCTAATTTAAAATTAAACGCACTTTTAAGAGGTAAAATTAATCATTGCAATTTTAACATTTACTAATTTCATAATATTGAAACAGAAAAGAAAAAACTATTATGCCTAGTTAAAAAATATTTTTTTTCGCATTTATTTATTCAAATGCTAGTTATGTAGAACTTCTTATTCATTTATTTTTATTTTGTACTGATTCTTATTTTTGACAATTAAGAATATTTGTATTGGATTCTATAAATTCTATTCCAATTATTCTATTTATAAATTGTTTTGACAACTTCTTTATCAAGAAACAAATCTAATAAAGTTATGCGACTTTAAAATCTATCTTGCTGTTGCATTATTCCGAAATCGCAATATTTTAAACTAAAAGATGATTCACATTCCAATCGTTTTATTCAGCTTCAAATTGGTATTGTGCAAACAATTCTAATTGAATTAGTAATCCGAATTAGAAGTCAGCGTCTTGCGTCAATTATGGAAGTTGTATTTGAGGTTACAAGGGTTTTTAGAAGTCACTACTTATGTCCATTTCTTTCAATCGCCTTTAAAAGGAAATATGTTCAATAGCCAATGATTTTACGACACAAGCATTGAAAGTTCCGACTAATACTTACTTATGTACTCCCACGACAGTCGTGTAATGCCTCACACAGTTAGGTGAGAGATTGGTGAAAATGAACTCGAATCTGTTGTTCTTGTAATTCGCCAGGCAGACCAGCGCTTGCGTCGTGCCGCGTAGGCCAGAGTTAACCACTTTAGTACTGGTGGACGCTACGCAATTAAGACCGATGGCTGGAAAATTATACATTGGTTTATAAAAATTTCGTCGGCGTAGTAAATTAATACAAGTACATCAAACATCTTTATACACTTAATTTTATTTCAAGGGGATTGTCTGATGAACCGACAAGTTCACTGAGCTCTCCTTGGGGATTGGGTTAGGGGATCCTAATGGACGGACCCCAGTGCCCGTACTGGGCAGAGAAATTACTTTTATATAGCGTATAGTCGACGACACATAACAGCACGATACGCTATTTTTATAGTTTATACTTTCAATAGTAGATTGTATCATAAGGGAGCAAAATAATATTTTTACGGCGAGGGCGCTTTTTTGAATCCAGAGCGAAGTGAGGGATTCTAGAGTAGAATCCCGAGCGTAGCGAGGGATTCTTTAGTAGAATCCTGAACGTAGCGAGGGATTCAAAGTACGTCGCCAGAGCCAAAAATATATTTTGCGCCCGAGTGATACACTCTACTTTTCATCACCTACTATGAGAAAATAAAAGCGCCTCATATTTTATTGTAATATTATTATTTAATAAAACATAGAGTAACAACTAAATTGAAATTAAATAGTATCCTTTATTAAAACAACTAAAAACTTATATTTACATTTGAGACATTTTCGCAATTATGAAAATTTATTGTTACAGTTTTATTAGGAATAGAGATTGTTGTAGATTTTATATTCTGCGTGTTTGAAATGTCCGAATTTGGATCATTTTGAGGAAAATGTGACGGTGAATCTCGTTGTTTGGATGTAGATGGGCGCGGCGACAGTGGTATGGATGGATTAACTGAAGGTTGCAATTTAATGTTTTCCACGATGCGTTCAGATGTTTTCGCCTTGTTCTCAATGGAATCTTCTATATACCCTTCTGCTACAGCACTCGATTTCCATCTTCCATGTCGCTTTAGAACAGTTAAGTCCGCTCCAGTATCTGCCAAAAGGGTTGCAGAAGTACGACGAAAACAATGTCCTGTATACAGCTTGATATCTGGTAACTTCAAATAAGTAGCAATTTCTTGTGGCATGTTAGAAATTTTATTTTTTCCCATCACTTGTTTGAAGCACTTGCCATTTTGATAACGGATGAAAAACCGATTGGTCTTCATAGCAGCAGGACGCAGGTCCAGGTATTTCTGTACAATAGTTTTGTATTCTCCTCGTATTACGAAGGATCGGTCAATTTTGGTTTTTGTATCGGTCAGCTTTACTAACAGTAAATCATCCGAGTGATTTTCGACATCATCAACAGTTATTTTTAAAAGTTCATTGCCACGACAAGCTCCATGTAATCCGAAAATTAAAGCCACCTGTAACAAAACCGAATGTGAATAAGACAAGTATCTATCAAAGTACAGGTTACAATAAAATGTGCATTTTTATACACTATGATTATATTTTACTAATCCACCGTAAACATAGTTACCTACTTACTTTTACGGCAAGACTTTGTCAAGACTTTGTCGGGTGCCTCATTAAGGACAGTCTCCACGTTTTTGACTAAGAACACTTTGGATTTTTTAGGTTTAAATCCATCAGACATCCTCTTCAGGTACGCTATTAATTTCGAATATGTGTCCAGTTTTACATCGTTATTAGAACTGACTGTTGATTTTAGCATTGAGATGTACTCCAAAGAGTGGAAGGTTGTTTAGTTTTGGCTAAGTACTGGAAGTAGGCCAAAAACACAGATTCTGAAAAATTCTTGGCGCTTCTTGCATTTCTCCGTTCAATAAAATTACCATAGGCTTTCATATATTTCTCCCGGGATTTTGCAGGTAATAGATTATCCATCACATTTCTTGCGTCAGTTCTAATGCTTTCAGGAGTTAATTCTATACTTTCACTGTCACTTTAGAACTCATTTTTCAAAACAAAACAAAACAATGAATTTCTAACAATCCGTGAAAATTTACGAAAACGCGGGGTGTAGTTCGCGCTTTTTTAATTTGTTTTTTTTTTTTTCATTCATCCGGCGGCGTGAGTATGGGCCGTCGTACCAGCCAGTCTTTATTCAAACAATATTTGCGTTCGATTTCTTTGGTGCTGAACACTAAGATGTTCCAAATTCAAAAAGTGCGCGGCAAAGATAATTGCGGCGCACTTATAAAGAGGATTAAAAACTCATTACTGCCCGCTAAAAGTTTCTTATAGAAAACACCACCTTTGGGTGCACATAAAGGCGAACCAAGTCGTCCTTTTCGAATAGATGGGATGAAAAAGTTTTTGTCAGTTCAATATTTTTTTCAATAATACCTTTTTTATTAGCTATTTAAATATTAAGATTAATGTTTCATAACAAACTTATTGTTGCTTTTTCGGTTTCTTCTTTAGCAAACGCTCGCTCGCTAAGCAAACTACGAAACTAAAATAGAGATCTTCATAATATGACCATAAATTATTTATTTGTACAAATACGAGTACAAGCCAGATTGATGTTAAATAATAATAAGTCATTATTTATCACAATACAGTAAAAAGTTGTTACATAGTGCAGTCCTGTGCGTGCATTCAACCTGCCAAGTGCAGTCCTGTGCGTGCATTCAACTGCCATGCAGGTCATTGCAGGTGTGCAAAGGGTATCATTCATTTTGGACCAAAAAAGTAAAAGTGCCGGTGAAAAAAGTGAAAAAAGTACAACTTTCGGGTAGAACACACAATTCATGTATTCTTTTACTATGACACTAATCCTGTGCACCCCATGGTTGTATAGTTAGAAGCTATTAATTAAATAATAAAAATGTTGTTATAAAAGTATTTTTTTTTTTTTTTTTTTTTTTTTTTTTATGGCACTAGCATATCTTGCTTTGTGCCAGTGTCAAGTTTAAAGGTAGGGAAACTAAAGTCATATTTAATTACAAAAACGGAATAATTTTGAAAAGGATAAGGATAGTATGTCACAGCGCATGTAGTCATATTGTATTGAATATATTATATTCCTTTATTTTATGTAGTTTAACTTATTTTTTTATTATTATAATAGGGGCCCACATGGATTAAGTATGTATTTGTTCAATATAATTAAAAAATATATTATGAAAGTATTATTATGATGCATAAGAATGATCATTCATCGACTTTTTTTTGTTTATTATTAAGAAAAAAAAGTAATAAAAAATAAAAAAATATAAAGAAAATGTAAAAAAAAGTAAAGAAATATAGAAACTATTAACTAATTACGTGTTCTATCCGAAAAATACACTTTTTTTCCTTGGCCGGCATTTTTACTTTTTTGGTCCAACGTATGAAACGTGAATGATGTCCTTTAAAGAAGAGGCCAAAAGACAATTTGTTTCTCTGTGAATAGATTAGAAAGAGGTAGAGACTAATTAATTGTATGATAATTTTATTGTTACTTGAAAGGATAGTAGAGTCATACATCAATAGATTATTAAAATAAATAAATGAAGACCATGAAAAATATGGGACTTTACTGTCCATGGGGTCGCTAACGAGCAATATAAAAAAAATACTATAAAAGTGTGGCACAGAGCAAGTCGCATGAGTCAAAGTTACAGATAAAATAAGTTTAATATTAATACATATTTACTTCACATAAAGAACAAACATACAAACATGAATTTTATTTACATATGTGAATTTTATATTTTAAGCTAAACAGTACAATTAATATTAATATAGGAACATGTTCAGAGTTAGTCGCAAAATAATATGAGCTTTTTTAAGTTCAAGTTGATTACGACAGCTGGCGCTGGCTGTTTTTTAAAACTCGATATCAACATTTGTTTTTGTTTATACATATTCCTACAAAGTTTTTTCCCCCGCAACGATGGCAGCATGCCTGCCTTCGAAGCACAGGTTCGCGGGTTCGAACCCCGCTCAGGGCAAACATTCGTGTGATGAGCGCTTGTGTTTGCCTTGTGTATGGATGTTGTATATTTATATAAGTATATGATGAAAAAGAATTAATTAGCTATAAGCTCCTCCTCTGTCTGCTCAGTTCAGGGACACATGTGGTCTTGTGCCACGCAGATGGCCACGCCAAATTAATTATATAGTGAATGGAGATACTATGTTTACCATATTCATATGAGATAATAAATTCTAAATATCTTCTTTATTAGGATTTATACTATTTATTAAATTTTACAAATATACAACGAAAAACAAATATTTTTTTATTAAGTAAAAAGACTTCCTTACACAATATCACTGTCGATCAAACATTGAAAAAAATAAGATAGTCAAGTCGAATTTTACGTACAGAGATTAATACGGGGTGAAGAAAGGGAATGCCATATGATGCGAAGGTTGGTAATGACCATTCGACCTTTAGTGCCGCTGTTGCCCTTCGTGTCTTCTATAGGTTCGATTCGGTCAAATATTTTCTCGCCGGGCCTCAGTTTCAAGTACCTGTAAAGCATTACAGAATCAAACTGACGCATCAAAAACGGTCAAGAGAGGTTTCCGTAAAAAAAGTTCATCATCAGCCGAAACGGCCTGATCAGAGTTCAAATTTAGTGCACATAAGCAAATCCGTGACCCAGATGAATTTGTGAAATTAAATAATGAATTTCAAATACGGAGGCCACATTAGGCTGGTAAATTAGACTTTAACTAAGTTTTACTAACTATACCGTGTCACATATCAAATGAAAGGGCTTGTGCAAACGGTCATAATTACATATTATATTAAACTTTACGATAAATAGTTCTAAAGGTATTAAGGAAAAGATAGGCGAAAATCCCAACCGTGACCTTTCAATCCCATTATATCCGGAAATACTGGACCTAAAATTTTGAAAAAGGTACTGAACATAGTTCTTTTCCTATATATCACAGAAAAGCTCATAAAAAGTCTATGGTATTTAATGTAATGGAAATTTCCCAATACTAGTGCACGAGTATTGCAAAATTCCCTATTAATTTAAATATCACAGACTTATTATAGGTTTTCCTGTAATCCATATAGGTAAAGATCTATCTTCAGTATGTTTTTCAAACGTTTTGGCCCACCCAATACTTTCGGACATAACAAAGGAATGGTAATTTTCCGCCGATTTTCTTAACTTCAATTCTATTTATCGTGCAATTGTAAAATGTATATAATATAAGAAATCCAAAAAAAAAAGAAAAATTCCATGTTTCAAATTCATTATATCACAAGTCCGTCTTTGGGTCACGGAATTACATACGTGTACTAGATTTCATCTTGATCGGTCCATTAGTTTCAGAGAAAATAGGCGCTTACCCTAAAAATAAAATGAAACTTATCGCATTTTTATATTGATGGACGCAATATGAAGTCATGGTCTAGCTGTAATGTAATTTCGCATCTACAATATTCCATGTTGGTAACTAAAAAAAACAATGTTTATCACGCTCCATTACAGTCTGTTCCACTAATATATTGTTCTCAGACTGTTATCTGAACCTCGGTGGAACGCTGCTATAAGATTTATTCGGGCACATTATGTAAATTAAATGTATCTTACGAAAAAGGCAAGTCGAATAGGACTTCCCGGTCTTCCCATACTGCTCCCACTTTCGCTTTGGACATTTGGGATTAAAAGTGTCACTAGATCTACACGAATAACGTGTATTCCACTGTAGAAATCGTTCTGTTTGACTATAGTTGCCATGGTGATGATGAATTAGTTGTTATCGATTGTTTTTGACACTAGTGTGGCTCACTGTGTGTGTGTGTGTGTATATATCCTTATTGTGGTAACCCAGTGGCTCAGTAAAATGAATAAAATAAATTATAAATAAATATTTGGGACATCTCACACACGGCCATCTGACCCCAAACTAGACAGCTTGTACTATTATGGGTGTACGAGAGCTGATATACATATATGTTACGGGTAATTTGATAAGTCCGGACACTATTAATAATGGCCGGTCTGTATTTATAATGCCCGACTCAATTGGACAATGTGATTAAAACAGCATGATTAATCACATTTCCCGGCCATTATGAATAATGCCCACCGTATCTTGGGCAAAATAATAAAATAGGTGAACTGTAGTGTTTTAGTTTATTAAATGAAATTAAACTTACAAAATTTTCATAGTCGTCCAAAAATAAACAATTAAAAATGTAATAACATCATTAGATAACTCTTTTTATTTTAATAAAAATATTAGGTACTTAAGAACAATAGTTAAAAAATTAGTAAACTGAGAATAATCAACAGAAATATCTAATAATTTAAGGACTGTGCAAGAAAGTTATTAAGTTTAGAATTATTTATTCTTGCAAGATGAGCTTTTGTGACATTTGGAATTGCAAAGAATGTTTGATTTCTTGCATTTACAACGTTTTGAATTGCTGTCACCACTACAGTTACAATGCTGGAAACCTTGTCCATCAAAATGAGTCTTCTCACTTCTCGAGCACATTTTCGAAGAGTGATATCAACTTTTGGAACATCGTCGATCGAAATGAATTTTTCTTTACACACAGTAAACTCATTTCTCGAGTACAGTTGGTTTAAAATACCGTGTTTGTTTGTAAAGTTTTTCATTTTTGACAGATATAATAATAACAATTGTATTACGACTATCCGTCTTGGCTCGATCTACATCTGGTATCCTCACTCGAACGCTTTGTCCGGCTACAAGTAGGGAATTATTCATACTGCCCGGTCCAAGTGATAAATTCAAGCTATCTCAAACACTGACTTATTACATGAACCACGGGCCGTCGGGCATTATTAATAATGGCCGGTCCTTATTAATAATGCCCAGTTAATCACGTTGCCCGTAACATATACACAAGTGCTCATCGCACAAATTTAGAGTGCGCCCAAACTGTTAAGTAAATTCACACATTATATAAAATGTGGTATAAAATAAAATGGGCAGTTATTAAATTCACTCCCTTTAGTAGCTGCCACTATTTTATTTAGTATATGAAAAAGCTCCGTTTCGAATTTTATTTTATAATTTTCGCGGAAATTGTGGTTCACAATTTATTTTACTAAATGTAAACTAAAACTTCAGGAATATGATAAGATTTCTTACTTATATATTGTAATTACAAAAGTTGCTCTTATCATCAAAAAGTGTGCATAGTTGTTATTTCGAAACATAGGCTTTTTCAAGGCGGAAAACTGCTCATTCTCACAAAATTACAAATAGCATCCGTGCAGCCTTTGGGAGGCAATCTATCTTATAATGGTATCTAGGATCTCCTAAGTTTATTTTTATGTTCTATATGACTGCAAACTCAGATAGTCTCGGCCCATGTCTATTGACGATACTTACTACTTACTTGGTTTTGGGACACAATCATTTTTTTAAAGAATTTTCTGCAATATATTGTGTGCATGGAGTTTAATAATAGTGCAGCTTATTAATACTTCACTACTTTGAGAATAACACACTCGTCTCTCGTACTACCATTCTTCATCAATTAATTAATAATAAATAATAATAATAAATTTTATTTAAATAATATTACATTACATCACACATACAATTTAAGGGCTTATTATCTAAAAAAAATGGGCTAGTAAATATAAAGTTGTTTATATAGCAAATCAATGACCAAGCTAAGCATGTAAAATGTTTGTGTTATGGCCATTGGTTGCCTTTTTAACACGTCAGCTATTAAATACGACAGATGTTTTATTACAAAGATGTAAACAAATAATTTTAAAATAAGACTATTGGTTTGGTTGGTAAGTATAATGTGTAGATGGTGAAATATAAAGTGTGTTGTGTGTATTCGCAACAGCTTATTTGAATTAAGTATACTTAAATCCTTCCGCAGCAGAAGGACAGATACGCAAAATCCCGGAATAGCAAAATCCCAGATTAGCAGGAGGACAGATAAGCATAAAGACAGAAGTACAGACACACAGAAAAATAAATGAATTTATTAGTTGACTTCATAACAAAAAAAATAACATCGGTACGTACATACAGAGAACAAAGAAGAATTAATTCGTTTTTGTAATTTTGGCCAAACGTATCAAACATTCAATTGCAGAAATTTTATCAGTGACTAAACTCGTGATAACCTGATCAATTTTTTTATCCTTAAGTGTAGTAAGATATGAACGTTTTTGTGGTTTACTATTGCCGGTCAACTTCAGATCTTGAAAATATGCTTCTTTTTTTAACAGCTGAACAAACAGGAAAAGAGAAGGTTTCGCAGGTATTTTTGTGTTAGTCCTCCGATGCCATCCCTCAACACCATTTGTTGTTCTAAATTTTTCTTTGTGACAGCTAAGAATGTCCTTTGTTATTTTGAGGATCCACTGGTTATTGAAATACTTTTGAAACTCGTTAAATTCTGGTTTTTCGGGACACAAATCACATACAGCAAGATAGGTTTCCGGAATCAGAATTGATGGCAAAAGAGGTAACTGTGTGCACAAGTTTATTATTTTGTGACCATCTTCAACTTGAGTTAATCCAATTTTTTTACCCATCTTCCAGACGTTCTTAACGAAGAAGTGATAATAACAACCCTTGATAGTGGCGTGTGGATAAGTATGTTTGACGGCATTTATGGTTGCCAATTCAAAATCACATTTGAAGACTGTAATATCCATTTTAAATTGGTCTCTCAGTATTAAAAAAAGTCTCCTATACGTAGTTTCTGATTTGTTTGGTAATAGAATGTAAAGAAGGGGTACAAAACTAACAGTATCGTCGTCATTATTCGTAATGTCGACGTGCAAGGTATAAAGTTGATAAAAGGGTGTCGGTGTAACTTTAAATGTCCCATCGCCGTAATATACTTTGTATTTTATTAAAAGTTGCTTAGCCAGTGGAGTTCCAAAAATTATAATTCTTTCATCCATACCATCATCATATAAATAAAAATTATCCACTAAACAGTGTGGCAGTTTTAATTTCGTTATATCTTTACATTCAGTGACTTTTAGATATTTTCGTCGGGATCTATAAAGAGTGTCCCTTTTTGTACAAAATACTGGCAAATCATCATCAATTGAATTCGATTCTTCTTTTATCTTATATATGTAGTTTTCAAACACTTTCTGAATAGGTTCGAAGTTTTGACACACTTTTTTCTTACACTGGTCTATTATTTCATCCATGGTATTGCGTTGAAAATCAGGAATGCAAGAATGCTTCGCTTCTCTTATAATTTCATTTTTCTCATTCAACGTAATAGATGTACTACATTGATTCTTGTTGTAGCAACGCCAATTTGTGTTCCCACTCTCATTTTTCTTCACAAAATTATATCTGTGGCCGGCATGAGGGTTAACTTGATTATTTTCGACAATGAAAAGTGGCCATGTAGTTTGTATGTAGAAAGAGGTCACAAGTAAATAGATTATGTTCACTATTTATGACGATTAAAAGTGGTATTATAGAGAGAGGTCAAAATTGATAATAAGGTTAATAGGGTTTGTATACGTATACATATTATATGAACACGACTGTACATTATCTGTCTTTATGCTTATCTGTCCTCCTGCTAATCTGGGATTTTGCTATTCCGGGATTTTGCGTATCTGTCCTTCTGCTGCGGAGGGACTTAAATATCTGATTCTAAAATTAAAACTAAAAATAAATATTGCTGTATAAAGGCTGCAAAAAAATAACAATAAAGCTTCCTCAGACACCTCCATAATCTACAGAATTAATATACCGATATTCAGCGTTTTTCTTAGCTGGACAGTCTGCATCACCTGTCTTGTGATTACTCGGCTTTTTATATCGCAAGCATGTCGCGCACTTCGGCGGTTCAGTTTTGCTAGCGCAGTCAGAGGTCTGGTGACCTAGTTGTCCACAGTGGCCGCAAGTAGGTTTCGCGTCTTTGCATGTTTTGGCAGCGTGGCCGTATTGCTGATAATTATAGCACCTTTCGGGAATAATGTAGTTGCAGTAATCGCTGTTCTTTTTACCTGATTTATGGCTAATCTTAATAGAGATAAGGAACAATTCAGGAGACAGAAGGCAGCTTTTCGGCAAGATTTTGCTCATACATGCAATTAAGCACCTCGCTTTCAGTTAATGACGTAGGTACCCCAAACACTGTTATTCTGGGTCTGCGCTTAGATGGTTCATCCACAGTTAGTCCAGATGTTGACAGTTTTGTAGACTGCTTTAATTTTTCAATGTCGACCTTGGTTTCCGTGCTAATGATGACTCCTCCATTTTTGATCTTATGTAGTCCACGAACATGACATCAGGGCGAATAATTTTCTGTACTAATTCTTTGGTCTCGTCACTAGTTTTCTGTTGGTCGTTGGAATATATAGCTACAGAGCTAAAAGGATCAGGACGGATAAAATTATTTAGGCCTTTTTTACCGATCGCGGCAAATGATGTCACTTCCGGTTTTTCTTTTTTAGTGGTCTCGTTTTTAATGTAGGTACTGTTTAATTTCAATAATATCCTGAGTCAGCTCTTCTTTTTCCCTCAATGTCTGTATGGTAGACTGAGCATGTAACGCTTTCTGCTTCAACGACTGGTAGTAGACAGCCATTTGCGATACGCCATGTCCTACTTTGCGACATAAATTTTGGATCCGCAGTTTTTGGTCAGAGTTGAGTTTGCTTGTACTCTCGCCAGTTATAGAACACACATCATTGAGGTACTTCTCTATTGTGCCCATCCAGTTTTGTAGTTCTGTTGTGGCAACGACTTCCATAGTTGGTTCGTCATCGTCGTCCTCAGTGGTTCCTGATTTTTCCTGCCTGGGCGGGGGTGGCGAGGGCGAGCGGGCTGTGAGGCGGCTCCGGTTGAACGCACTGCCCTCGGAGCTCATTTTCAATATTCTATTATTCTCTTAGTGATGCAATTAGTTTCATATTTGAGTTAATTATTCCACTTCGTCGATTGTGACGAACACACACAGCACATTTACTAGGTCACAATTTATTGAGTAGAATTTACAATAATGCAAATGCACACGTCCGATCGGGTCGGGGCCTGGAGACTATCCTTGTTATTATTAGGATTTCCAAAATATACCAACCAAAAATTAAAGTACAGTACGTATTTGTCAATCATAAGATACCATCACGTCATATAGTTAAGAACATGGTGGCGTACATAATTATAATATTTTAATCTCTTTCATATAAAATTATCTAAAGCATTCACGTCATGTTTAGATGCAGTTGACAGGGGCTTAGCACTATAACACTGTTAGAAGTTCATTATTTTGTTAAAATACCTGTCGACGGGCCGATCCTAAAAGCTTTTAATTGGGGAAAGCATCTTAAAAGCCAAGTAAGAGCTTCAGTTATCAGATCTGTCATCTTTATGGACTTAATTGAGTTGAGACGCGGCTTACGTTCATAGTACACAGCTTTGGATATTTAAGTATTTGATAAATTAGTATGGACTTATAATGGGCTTTCTGAGATCGGAGGACGAAGGTTAGGTTAGGTTAGGTTAGGTTACTGCCTTCACTACACTAGCTTGAGCCCCATCTCAACATACTTACTTAAAATCGTTTCAAAACGTCCGTTTCGCAAAATGTCCTCAAATATTCTCATCGAAAGATTTATTAAGACTGACAATCCAAAAAGAGCAGAAAAAGATCTCAAAAATATATAATTATTATAATTTCTAAATAAATAACTTTCCGGCTAGTTGCGTCGTCGTCTGCAAGATGCATTAGCAAAATGTCCCTTTTATTTTTGTCGATTATAATTAAAAGGATTTTACAGTTTCAAAAACTCTACTAGCTCTAGTTTTAACAGATATCTACTTTCCGATCAGAGTAGAAGCACTCGCTGGCAAGACATCCTTTTGATAATACGGTTTCCTAGCTCTAACGCGAACAGCATAAGGCAGTATCCGGTGAACGAGCGCGCCGCCGTAAGGGACAACGTTTAGTAAATGCCTCTTAACAGCGTAAGTGGTCGTTTTCGTCCCATACCGCGTTGTAACTGGGAAAGGCAATAATTGTGAGCACAACGTTCACAACAGGGACCTTCGTATAGCAGTTTTTTATTTTTTGTTAAAAGGACACAATATTTTGTACCTATTTACTAACCTAGGATAAGCCATTGTTGTTACTAACATTTTAAATAGGCCTGAAATAATCAATTTTTTTATTAATATTTGTGTATTATGTCTAAATTTAATAATTGAGTACTAGGTATTTACGCATTCAATATTTGTGTACTATGGTCAAACTCAATGTTATTTTACAGTGTTTATAATTTAATTTCATCAAATTATTTCGTTAAAACACTTATCAACGGGTAGATTTTATAAGCTTTGAGAGGAAAGCATCATGTTACAAAAAAATCGCACCTTTTAAGTACCTAATCTACTTTGTACATCTTCAAATCTTATTTGTATTATGAAATATTGGTAATGTTTGGTATCATTTGAAAGGTTGGGAAAGAGAGAATACAAAAACAATAATTCATTAAATTTTTTTTATTTGATCTGAGAAAAAATTTACAAAACAATAAAAATCCTTAAGCCCTAATTAAATCATATTAATTTTTCAAAACAAAGTTGCTTATAACTAACCTAAAATTTAGTATTACCCCCCTTGCCCTGATGACGGCTTCCATGCGCTCCCACATGGATCTCACCAATTTTAGGACGTCTTCTTGAGGGATACTGTCCCATTCCTCAATAAGGGCGTTTTCGAGCTCCGACAGAGTCGTGGGAGCGGGATCACGGGACCTAACCTTGCGTTTTAACTGGTCCCAGAGGTGCTCTATGCTCTCGCTGGCCACTGCATGACAGGGATCCCAACCTCTTGAAGGTAGCCGCGCACAATTCCAGCAATGTGCGCGCGAGCGTTATCGTGCATTAATGTGAACCCGTCGCCAATAAATCCAGCATAGGGGACCACAATGATCTTCCAGGATCTCTGTGATGTACTGGTGAGCAGTCATCGACCCTTGCCCGCGATCACCTCCGGTCCGGGAGACGCAAGAAAGTTCATTTTTGCCGTCGGCCGACATGCCGCCCCAGGACATGCAGGAACCGCCCCCGTATTCTACCGTCTCCTGGATGCAGGCTTGGGCAAAACGTTCCCATGGTGTTTAATACTCTTTTGCGTCTATCGTTGCAGAAAAGGCACACTCTCGTTTCGTCAGAGAAGAGAACAGCTCTCCATTGGTCCTGGGTCCAATTGACGTGGGCGCGAGCAAATTGCAGGCGTGCTTGCCGATTCGCTGCGGTTAATTTTAGACCCGTAGCAGGTCTTCTAGCCACTATGTTTCTCTCCTTTAGTCTTCTTCTAACTGTAGAGACACTCACGGCCCTTCTACGAACTGCTTGAAGCTGCTGTTGCAACTCAACAGCATTAGATAATCGATTTCTCAAAGAATTCGATACGATGAATCGGTCGTCTCTCGCAGAGGTGCAGCGATGTCTACCAGACCCACGCCTCCGGACAAAACCAACGGTCTGCAGGAACTGCTGGTACACTCTTCGAACAGAAAAGCGGCTCAAGTGCAATTGTCGAGCGACATTCACACTGTCGTAGTCCTGATTGCAGTAGTGCGATCACTTGGCCGGCTTTAGCAGCAGTAGTGTCCATTTTCAAGTATGTTTTTCTCTTCTTTCAATCTTCTTCAATCTTCTTCTGTGTCTTCTTTGACGGTTGGTAGCAAATTTATCCCCTTCTTCTTCTTCTTCGAGTCAATGGTCAAGAGATCATATTTGTTTTGCCCAGTACTCCGCATCCCCTAATAAGCTTGTATCGACCCTTTTATACCCAAAAAACAAAACAATACAAAAAAAATTTCAAGAGAATCATTTCCAATTTATTTCATAGTAACGTGTGGTGTCAAGCTTTTTCTTTAATCATATGAAATGGATATTTTTTAAAGAGTTTTTATAGGGCTTTCATATGATACGAATATTGGTTGGTAGGAATAATTGCTTGTCTTAAGGATTAATAATGCTTGAAGTCAATTTTTGCGGAGGTGCTATTTTTTGATGTCGAGTGTAGTTTGTAAACTTTCCCATGAATGTGGTTTTCCAATCTAGGCATAAACTCGACTTAGTTCTAATGTTCTTAATTTTCATTTAATTTGCATGTTCTTTTTGTAAAATTGCATAATTGAGTACTGTGTGCATTCAATATCTGCGTACTTTGGTCAAATTCAATATATTGTTTTAGTATTTAATTTCATTTCAACACATTATTTCGTTAAAATACCTTTCAAGGGTGGATTTTACAAGCTTTGACACAAAAGCATCATGGTACAATTTTATTTATTTGTTTATTTAACAGTTCCATATTTATGTACTAAGGTTAAATTCAATGATGTTTCAGTGCTGTAATCCAATTTCAACGAATTTTTTCTTTAAAATACCTTTCTACGGTTGGATTTTCTATACTCGTAAGCTTTGAGAGGAAAGCATCATGTTTCTCATCTAGGCACAAATTCGACTTTGTTTTCGTATTTTTCTTTGAATTTGCATAATGAAACATTTAATATTTGTTTGCTTATGTACTTCTTTTGCATTAAATAGTCAAAATATTTGGCATAATCTTATATTATTTTTCGAAGGAGTTGACATTTGTACGTACACATTCACGTACAGTAATATGTACGAATTCAATATTTGTGTAGTATGACTAAATTGAATATTTGTGTACTATGTACAAATTCAATATTTGTGTTTTATGACTACATATTGAATATTTGTGTACTATGTACAGATTTAATATTTTTGTAGTATGACTACATGAAATATTTGTGTACTATGTACAAATGATTCAACTATTTATTTACTTTATTTATTAAAGCCCCAAAAATCCCACAAACTAAATATGAAATCCTTGATACTGGTTTCAATGGGTATAGTTTATTATTAATCACTTGTTGTGTGAACTTGAAAATGTACTTCAAATTCAATATTTGTGTAGTATGCCTAAATTGTATATTTGTACGAATTCATCATTTGTGTACTATGCATGACATAGAAATTATTTATTTGACAAAACACAATACATACGACATACAACATGAAATCAATATTTATGTAGTGTGTCTGTGTTACAATAATTTTAGTTTGTAGACTTGCCCAAACGGTTAATTTTCTATTAAGCCACTAATTTAACTTTGTTCTTATTTTTCTTTTAATTTACGTATTAAATATTTGGTATAATCTTCGTATCATTGAGGAGTTAAGATGCAGTCAATTCGATTCAATATTTATGTACTATGTGCTCATTCGTGTACTATGTACTAATTCGATTTTTGTGTTCTATGCATCATGACATTAACATTATTTATTTGACAAACATAATACAACACAACAAATAGTAAAATAAAGAATGCAATGAAACGAGACAATAAAAAAAAATTCGAGTACCATGCATGAATGCAATCTTGTGTACTGTGTACAAATTCAATGTTATTTTAGAGTGTTTTATTTCAATTTTAACACGACACGGGCCAATTCTAAAAAAAATAAATTGGGGAAATCATCATGTAACTATTTTAGTCTGTAGATTTGCCCAAACATTTTAGAGGCATATCTATTAGTTCAATATTTTTGTATTACTTACATTTGAATTCAATATTTGTGTACTATGTACAAATTCATTATTTTTCGCCGTAACGATCAACTCCGCCATTCGCCAAAGAATACTTCTTTTTAGACATCGAACTTCGATATGGATTATTGCAGGTACATTAAAAAGGGCCTATAGAATACCAACGAGTGTTCTTACTCATTGATAGATTGATTGAGACTGCAATAATAAAAGAAGATAAAAATGTAAAATTTTAAATACTAAATAAATATCTTAGGGCCAATCGCCGTAGTTGGCAGCAAGTAATGTTTACAATACAACACAATACAAATATTCTTTATGGACACCAATTCAGAAAACACATAAATAATACAGTACATAAAACAGGCGGTCTTATTGCTAAGGTAGCAATCTCTACCAGGCAACCTATTTATTTATTTAGATTACAACTCTTAGAATAGGTTATACTTTATTGCACACAAAAATCCTGTGAAAAAAAATACAAAGTTTACAAAAAGGCTGCCTTATTGCTAAGGTATCAGTTTCTACCAGGTTCCTTCTACATCATCGCAGATGTATTACAATGTATCTCGCTTATAGTGGAACGGATGATACGTCCAATAATTTGACTCGATCAATTCTTCTAACAGCATTTTTAGAGCTGGTTTCGTGCGAGTAAGAAATTGTTTAAATACTAGTTTTTCTTTAATTTGCTCCAGTGTGCGGTGTTCTTTACGGACAATGGGCGCCGTCGTCGTCGGGTCCCATTCGGGAGTCTCGCTAGCTCAACGTTTATGGCTAACGACGATAAAACGGTTAATTATATCCCTTTCAGTTTTTGCTTAACGCATCTGAGTTTCAATTTGTAAATTAATGAATTGGTAAGACAAATTGTGAATTAATCTACTTCTTTAGAAATTATACCCATGTTATTCATTTTTCGCCAACTACTTGAATTTGTAGTAGGTAATTTAGACGTCATCTATTTTACAAAACTGCTACGCAACAAAAATAAAAAGAAAATAATCGAAAGAAAGCGCTGTGATCGAGCTGGAATTAGTAAGCTCTAAAAAAAGTAATGTTTTTCGGTAGTTTCTAATAAAACTTCGATTCTAACAATTAAATGTTAGATTTAAAAAAAAAAATGAAATGTCGCATAAATGTGACTCCGCCGGCGCCATTTTCCTAATTTATGGTTACTATAATGACTGTATAATAACATGCAGATTCTAATAGAACTAAACCACCCAAAAATTTAGATTCAACTCCTAATTTTGGTATACTTTTTCGTAGCTAAAATGTCTTCACAATTTTTGTAGAACCTGTATACAGTAACAGGTATACGTACCCGGGTTCGCATTACTTCCACTCAAGCACTCTGGGAGAGAGGCGATCAAACAACGCTGCCCTCGAAACTTACTTAGCCGACCTAAAACGCACAGGTCAAGAGCCAACTTTTTTTTAATAAAACAAGAAAATTCCGTCGGGGAAATTTGAATAGCCGCACACCATCTGGCCGCGGCAAGTTGTTTAAACTCTCCCCCACCCCAGGAAAAAAGTGTCGGATTTTTTCACAAGAAATTATGAGCTTACACCTTGTCGGGGAAGTTGAGAAATCGTAATGAGAGAAAGAGAGAACAAGATTGTACTCCGATTGGAGTGAAGCGAACACTTTTTTGCATAAGTTATTTTAGAGCCATATCTCGGCAGTCAATTAGGGAAATGCGCACCGTAAAGAAAAATACTGATTGTTTATTTTTTGCTCTAGCAATCAGCGTACTCGTGTCCTTATGAAGGGAGGATTAACAAAACAGATATTTGTTTAGACAACACAACAAAGTGGACACAATAATTATTTCCTAGTCAATTTCAAGATAGGCTTTCGCTTTGTTAGAATTGACTTTATTAAATCTAATTGCAACTTTCGTCCCTTTCACCAATATGTCCAGTAAATTTGCAATCGTTGTATTTTTCTTTCCAATGAAACGATTGATTTGGCTGTGCCATCCTTCTAAATTATTTGTGGTTCGTAGTTGCTCCTTGCTACAACAATAAGTTATGTTGAAGTTAATTTTATTATTGAGAATGAAACTCGACCATTCGTTATAAGAATTTAATGAGACTGACAAAAGATTGTAGAAAAAACAGATGTCAAAAAAGTATAAAATTCCAAATATAAAATATTAGTACTCATTACTACTCATCTAAAACACCTTCAATTTTTCAGCCAGTCCTCGACGTCGACAACATTTATCTAGCCATTGGGTTTTGAAATACGCATTAATTTTTTTATATCTATTCCAGGCGTTCTCTTACGCATGACGTAATCGATACCAGCCTCCGTGAGTCCGGTGGCAAGCTTGCAATTTCAGCACATTGCGATACGTGTCGTTGCAGTGTTGTAATTATTAATTGTTTGGCTTTTCTAAATAGGCATCTATTGTAATGAAAGTAGCATCCTTTCATTTCGATGCCTTTATATACTTTGCCTACTGAGTCCAGTAGGCAAAGTATATAAAGGCATCGAGGCAAAAGTAAATTAAGTCTCGTACGGACCCAGTTCCGATACTTCGGTTCTAAAGACGGCCAAAGGTGTATTTTTACACAGAGGTAGATTGAAGGTGTTACACCCGCGGCTCGTCTAGGTCCTGGCGAGCCTGCGGGGTAACTACGTTTAAGATGAAGAGTAAGAAAGAAGTATGGCCGACACACACACCGAATTTAGTTTACTAGGTTGGCAAATAAGAAGTAAAAGACTTATAAACTTTCACTAGTATAGTATTGAGATAGTGATAATAACAAAAACACAAACACATTTTATAAGGGTGAAAACACAGATGTTACGAAAGCAAAAGTTGGAGATGGAAAGAAGGTTCGCACAACACTGATATTTGTAGTAAAATGAAAGCAAGCATTTACTGATATTTATATTTGAAGAATATGTTTTAGAAGAGTATGGAAATAAAATATAAACAGAAGGAATCAAAATAGAACAGAAATTTGGACATCGGCCGACATGGCCGAGTGGTAAACGAAAAGTGAATAAAAAAAGGCCGACATGGCCGAGTGGTAAACGAAAAGTGAATAAAAAAATGAATGAAATGACGGATGATTGTCGACTGAATTCCAAAATTGAATATATTCGAATTTAGGCGAGAATGGTAAATGAGATGAGAATGAGGCAACGAGGTGGCATGGTAATGCACCACGTTACAAAGGCCAGACAGTATCATACTTTTTCATTTTCCAAGTAAATTCTTTATCTTTCATTAGTAGTAATAAGGTTGGTATTAGCAACTGCGCCACTCGCAGACGTCCCACATGTACGTACATACATACACGTCTTTCTATATGTACGAGTATGTTAGTTCAGCAGAACACTATGTTGCTCCTACCCTGTGCTCCTACCTGAATGCTATGTTTTTAAAAGCAGAGTTCTTTTTTACACAGATGGCGCCACGTAATTAATGAGAAAAACTTAATTAATTATTTCTAAAACGTTTTTCGATTTGGATAGCCGGTGAAAATTGGATTTGAATGTTTTTACGAGATACTTTAGTCCGTCTTGTAATTAATCAAATTTCAGATTGATTGAAATATTTTCTTTCTCTTTCATAAAAAAATTGCAAGGTGACAGATGGCATCGTGTGGATGAGTACGTTTTGTCATGGAAAAACGGCCACACCAGAAACCGAGTTTCATAAACCGAAATATATACCTGGTTTCGATTAAAGAATAATGGTACGTCTTCCGGAACTGGTTTCGTTTTCGAATAATATTTTCTCAGTCAAAATTTAAAATATCTCTTTTGATAGATGATATATTTATACGACAACGACGACAACGATCACATTCCATAGGGAAAAATACGCAGACAAAGAAGCGGGATAAAATGGTAGTTTTAACTAAACTACAAATTTTATATTAAAGGCTACTTGCTATGCTTAAATTCTATTAGATGGACATTGTATTTTTCGAGTTAATTTAACTAGCCTAGATTGTGCCACTGCTGGGCAAAGGCCTCTCCTATTTTTATTTCCGCTGCGTTTTAACTTGAGCCTTCTGCTAGGCTGCAGATATGCTTGAAAAGGTATGCAATGCACCTCGTTACAACGTGATGTTGTTAATGTTGTACCAAGTGGTTTTCACCCATGGCAACTTCTGCTAGGCTGCAGATATGCTTGAAAAGGTATGCAATGCACCTCGTTACAACGTGATGTTGTTAATGTTGTACCAAGTGGTTTTCACCCTTTGCGCGATGTCCAAAATACAAGATGTCCAACGAAGAGTTTTGACCAGCACGAATTTTGTCCAACACTAATTTTTGTCCAACACTATACTTGCGTCCAACACTATTTTAGTCCAACAAATCAAATAGGTAACCATACCAACAACGTTTAGAAAAAAATAAATGTTATTGTTAGACCCGAAAACTAATTACAATGGGCCTATCATGCTTTCTCCACAAGCTTCTGAATGGATACTTTAAGTACATCGACCTTTTGGGTCAGATTGCTTTAAATATTTTATATAATTACTAGATGAAAACCCGGCTTCGCTCGGGTGAAATGTGACTCATAATTACACATCTAGGTACAAAATGTAGGTAGATTAGATATTTCTGTAGTCATTGCTTCTCAAGGAATATTAAAGGTAAGCAAGGCATAGATTCGTATAGCTTCGTTCATTGTGTTTAGTAAATATATTAAATAAAAACTGCAATAGTTTTTCCACAGATAATGTTTATTTTAAATCAACATTCAAAATAAACATTATCTATCATTATAACATAAATTAATAAAACATTAAACTTTTAAGGTTTATTCTCTGTAAACCTCTTTGTTTTAAGCACTCAGTGTCTTTCTCTACTTTGGCGAGTAGATAATGGTGTAAAACTACGCACTACATATTCTAAAAAAAATGTAAACCACGCACTCGGTATTCCAAAAATATGTTTTCTTGTAATGTCATCTAAGTTTAAAAATCTGGCAATTAAATCGGGTCTATATTCTTTTTTAATGCCTTGGAAATTATCTAACATTTCCTGCCAATTCGGATTGCACGTAAATGTTATAAATAAGTCTGGTTTACCATACTTGCATACAATTGCCATGGAATTCTATATAGATATAGATAAATTTGCATCATATGCTGGGGACTTTCCACATAAGTTAATGGAAATATTATCATTTTATTATCCGTTTCTCTATCATTATTGTACAGGCTATCCATTAAATTGTTATAATTGTCAGCTCTGAGCTGTTTTGATTCATTCGAAGAAACAATAATCTTTGAGATTCAATCCTAACATAGGCCAATTTTGACGAATAGCAAGTCTATAGGTAATTAGGTACTGATAAAATTGTAACATGATGGCTTCGAGCAGTTCGACTCTTTTCTGTGTTGAAGATTTTCATACCCTCCAAGTTCTCCATTAGGAAATTACCCTTTAGCCTTGGCTAAATTACGAATTTACTGGGACTGGTTGATTTGAGTATAGAATAGGTTGATATATAATCTCAACATTAATAGAGGTTCGCCGTTTTCTCCTACAAAGATGACCGCTAACTCATTATATGATGCAGTGTTACACCCACGCAAATCAAGAGATTTAAGTATGTAATAAAACTGCATTGATACCAAATAGGTATTTGGGTTGATTTTCTTAGGCTGCTTTTAATTGTTAGCTTTTATATTTTGACAAAAGGATTGGATTCATTGAACATTGTTTGTAAGGACCTCATTATATTGCTTCTACATATGTTATTTCTAGAATCAGATAAACACATTCATTAATCATACAACCAACTGAAAGTACTGATACTTGAA
Organism: Teleiodes luculella; assembly: GCA_948473455.1. Classification (NCBI taxonomy): domain Eukaryota; kingdom Metazoa; phylum Arthropoda; class Insecta; order Lepidoptera; family Gelechiidae; genus Teleiodes; species Teleiodes luculella. The sequence continues at coordinate 28,493,793 of OX419582.1, read as the reverse complement.
TGGTGTTATTTGAAAGTGCTAAATATAGGTACGATATTCTGTACAAAACCTGCTTGAATATTTACGTCTGCCAGCCATTTGAAATGTTTTCTTGCTCTTCTTCTATAGAAATAAAATCACTGCTGAATTCAATATTTATAATTATGGCTTCTGTCAGTAGTAAAAAGCACCTAACAAAGAGTATGTTATAAAAAAGTGTCAAAAACAATATTTTCGCGAAACGTCAACGACCGAAGAAAAGTATTTAGTTTTGTTATGATCAAGGATGTTTTACTGTACGTATAGTACTTATGACATCCTTGGTTATGATTCACTCAATGTTTCCATGGCGACTGCGGTTTGTATATCATGGCGACTGCGATTTGTTTGTCAGTGTTATTAGAATTTAACGAAATTCTCCATAATCCGAATTTTGCGGATATATGTTGTCGACTCGAAATCAATATTTTTTTATGTTTTGTTATTCATATAAGGTTTCGATCGAGTCTACCGTACCCCTTGACGAAATTATTAATATAGATCCCAGAATAAGAATTATAAACATGCTTTATATAAACCCCCTTAGAACAAATTTAGGCCGCCAATATACACTACCTAACTAGAATTCCATCAGAATATTACCTAATTAATAACAACATTTTAATTAATTATTAAATCTCAGGTTAAAACACAAAATGCAGGTATTGATTTTTGTTGAAGTGTATGTGCACTACTAGCTTGTAACAAATTGTAAATGCTATTACACCTTTATTGTCCAAAAATCAAAATCAAAATGTTTTTTATTACAAGTATGATTTACAAAATAAATTTTCGACGTCAAAGCTATTAAATACTAAGAACCAGACTGGCCATGGTCGGCTGTTCAAAAGTGGCGTTTGTTTGTGGAGAAGAACATCAGTGATGTTCATCATAACTATGTTGCTAAGTCCATGGCGATTTCAACTACAGTATTGGCAGGTTGATAATGTTGTCGCATGGTTATCTAATTCTATTTACATTGTTGACAGGCTGCAGATATTCCATCAGCGATGTTAGCTTCAGTAATGACGTTTAGCGTTTAGGTGCAGAATGTCCATTTTGTAAAATGTCCACTTTACAAAATGTCCAGTTTGCAAAATGTCCAATAGCGAAATATCCAATTTGCAAATTGGGCAATTATTGTTTGCAATTATCTGTTTAGTTAATTAATACTATTAGTAATTTTGCGGTGTTGTTTTGTGGCGCCCGCGGCTCGCCAGGTCCTGGGTCGTGCGGTCTTCGGGGTCGTCCAGCAGGCAGTCGTGTTTCTTGTCACGGGTCCTGGCGGCAACGACCGCGGGCAGAATATCTTCTCTGCGCCGGCAGTTTTTTCCAGCAGAAGTGGAGGGATTTATTTTACCTACTAACTCAGGGCTTGTACGAAGACCAAGTAGGGGCACCATTGTGACGCCTGCGGCTCGCCAGGTCCTGGGCGAGCCAGCGAGGGCGCAAAGGAAAATGAAGATGTGAATGTAAAACACTGAACCTTAGAGTATAAATAGAAAAAAATCTGGGAGGGACACTGAACTATTATTTACATTTATTTACAGATATAAAAATGGATGAAATGACCGATGATGAGTGAATTCCAAAATTCAATATTCGAATTTAGACGAAAAAAAAAGGTAATTGAGATGAGAATGAAGGCAACGAGGTGGCATGTAGTGCACCACGTTACAGTTTATTTATTTAGTCTCCTATGATTCTCTAACAACTTTACTTAAAATCGTTCCTGTTGATATATTTAACAGAAACACGCCCATTATTTAAATGTCATTCCAATAATCATTCATCAAACAGTAAACCGAGGAGTAAATAAAAACATTTCAATGACATACGAGCGTTTTTAGCCAGATGTCACGACTTGATCGATGGCGCATACTTGATGTAGATCAATTGCTTTCAGATTTGTTTTGCCAATTTATTCTATTCAAACAAGCGGTACTAGCTTTCTGTCCCACTTTAACTGCTACATGAATGTCTCATTCATAAAGGTTTTTTAAATCTACAAAAAATTTCATTTGAAAAAAAGTGCTACGAAAGTGCTACGAAGGTGCTACGAAGTGCTACGAAACCGCTACGAAAACTCCAAAAAATTAAGTATCTATCTAACAATAGCCACCAACTTTTTGTACCTTAAAAACTACCTTACTTTTTAATTTCATTTCATCGAAACCAGTTTGTTTACGGTAAAAGCTATTTGGACGCTAGCTTTTATGTGAGCTTCATTACCCAGTCAAGATTACGTTCAAAGCTATAGCTTTAATGTGAAGCTTCATTACTTAGTCAATTAAAGTATATCAAGGGCGTTATTTATATGCGTATTCCATCGTAGACTTTATCGTAGAGCATTTTGGCTGCATTGGGTCTCGGTTAAAAACGATAACTATTAATATTTCTGTATAATATGCTCTATCTACGTGTTGTAAGATGAAATCCCTATATTTTGGACAGTTAAGATAAGATTCCACAAATCACTAAAATACTTTTCATAAACGTCCTAACGTCGGGCGTTGGTGGCAAACACAACCTGCGGACATAAAAGTAAAAAGGGACGCTAGTGTACTACGTCTTTTTTTTTCATAAATGGAAGCAGTCGTAATTAAAACGTCATTTGCAAAGAGATAGCATTGTTTGTTAGGAAACAAACCAATATAAAATAAATACTTGTAAAATAGACTACGGCTAGACACCGCAACTTAAGTTCTAAAAAACGGCGCAAACGACTTTGGTAAAATTCACTACTCCTATTATACGAGACGTATTGTCTATCGTATCGTATTTTGTTTCTAGTTTTGTCTGTAAAAACGCAATTTTTCATAATCATTTAAAATATGAAAGGAAACCAGATTTAAACACACGTAAAGCTTGCTTTATTTTTCAGTTAAAATAATAGCACGTTACGAAATACAAGTTATATAAGAGTGATATAAAACTGACATGGTGTTCAGTTTGAAATAGTTTCGAATACAGATTTCTTGCACTTTCGATAACAATGAATAGATTTTGTCGAGAAAGGTATAGAAATACATTGTGTGAGATCTGTGGTTCTTCTTGTCGTTTTATTAAATCCTGTTCATTAAAGCCATGCATTTTTTTAAAATTGTTTATATTTTTATAGGTTAGAAAGAAAATTTTCATGGATCTGTTAAATAAATATATTTTTATTTTCATCTATATTTGGACTTCGGCAGAGGAATTGCTCACTGCCTAATGGTCAATTCCACTCGCCCAATCAAGACTTTGATTGCTAGTCTATTATTTTAGAACTATTGTTTTAGATAGCAATGTAACCAATATAAGAAGACATGCATTTATTTAAACAATAGTATATTTTTTTTAGGTTAGAAAGAGAATTTTCATGTATCTATATTTGGACTTCGGCAAAGGAATTGCTCACTGCCTAATGGTCAATTGCACTCGCCCAATCGAGACTGATTATTAGTCCATTCTTTTAGAACTCTATTGTTTTAGATCGCAATGTGATCAATATTAGATTTGTAATTCTGTTGAACCCATATGATATGGCGTGCCCCTAAGGGATAGCCAATAGCCGTCCCATGGGCTTGCTGACACCATTAATGGTCCACAAATCCCTAGATATTCCTTCTATCGGCGCTGCCCATCGCCGGATTATAGTCCAAAAGAATATTTTCGGCAGATGCCGCTAAAATAAATCCAGATTTGGCACCCTTTTAGTTTTTATGCGAAAGGCTTTAAAGGCGAAAGGCTAAAAATAGTTGTCAAAACATCATGGATTATTTCACGTTGGGCGCCATTGTGACACCCGCGGCTCACCAGGTATGGGGCGAGCCAGCGAGCGCTCACAAGAAGAAGTTAACACGATGAGTAGAAACACAAAAGTAGAAGTACAATAAACTTGTAATAAACTTAAAACTTATAAATCTTCTTATAAACTTGTCGACAGGTTTAATAAATAAAATCACAGAAAATCACAATGAATTTAGGACATCGGCCGGCATGGCCGATGGGAAAACGAAAAGTGAGTAAAAAAATGAATACTGTTGACTGAATTCCAAAATTAAATATATTCGAATTTAGGCGAGAATGGTAAATGAGATGAGAATGAGGCAACGAGGTGGCATGGTAATGCACCACGTTACAGTTTGAATTCTAACGGGTGTTGGTTATGTTAATGAATATGTATCAAGTACTCAATATTTAGAGTACAATAATAAAGTTCAAAGTTCAAAAAGTTTTTATTCGAAGTAAGATTTTACAAATCATTTTTCGACGTCGCGTCGTCGAGACGAGTTCACAATTTGGCTGTCTTCTGTGGAGAAGAACTCGCCGGAAAAAACTCCACAGTTAATGCATCTTTTCAAAATATTTTACAAAATTATAAATTATTATTTTATACAATTTGATTAATATGACAAAGATATACAATTCGAGGAAGGCAACCAGTCAAAGTAGAAAAACTAAACTGTATAACCAATAAATCTATCACAAGCACAACAACCGGCAATCGACTAGAATAGACCAGCCCCCCAAGCAACACCACGTTAATACAAAATACAAAAAAACAGAAAACACATTATCTAAGAGTGTTTAACTTATCACATCAGAATTAAAATAATATGTAAAAAATACTTGTTCTACCTTATATTTATTTACCTAGCTTTTCTTGTTTTATTTGCAAGTAATTCTGTATTAAGTGTATTTTAATGCGAATGGTAGACATTGGTGTCGATTCGATGTTGGCCAATGCACTAATCTTAACTAAATTTTAACTAAAATTTAGTTAAGTAAGATGTGTCAGATGACATATTTAGCTATTCGGAACGCACGACTTACTTTATTTTGTATGGAATCTGACAGGACTAAAAATAAGTTGAACTAACGCCATTTAGCTATTCGAGAACGACCATTCATCTGTCATTTAAAAAAAAAATTAAATAGTGATGAGTTGCTTCAACCAATCTCCTTTCGTTAATCCTGCATATTTACTGAATCGCTCATCCTCAGTCAGGTCAGTGGGGTCGGTCGAGTCTTTCAGCTAAAAACTCCATCAATCGTACAAGCAAGAGCATGCTAAGCAGATTACTTTGGATTTTGCACCTTTTTTATGTCCATCGAATAAGGAACAGAATCGCAATCGCGTTTGCCCAGCTTAACCTTCACTTAACAGTACGTACAGAAGCCAGCACATGCGGTTGGACACTTGCACTACGAAATTCACCCCTACCGCTACGGAATACGGGCGCTCTCAAGGTCATAATTTCCAGCCGCATGTGCTGCTTACTGTACAACAAATCGACCATAAGTTCTATTTTGCAATTTCGTTTTTGTTTTACGCAGAAAAAATATAAATTTCTAATTTTTGAAACTAAAACGGAACGTAACACATACTAAATTGCGTTTCGTTGCGCGTGCGTTCGATTTACTAACGTTCACTTTATTGCGGATTAAGGCTGCATGACTGTATACCTTTGCCTTTCTGTTGAAAAGAAATATTGCAGGAGCGTGCACAGAGCGAGATAATGTGTATCCGAAAGTTAATCGTGTCAAGATTTGTTAAGTCCTGTCAAAAATGAACTAAAATTAGTTAAGATAAGGCGTGTGCAATACCGAATTAGCCCCATTATTTCGAATTGCAATTATTTATAGCACATAAAGAGAACTCAACGCAATGCTCATTTCCTTTTTGATTCCTGCTAGACGGCAACGAGGCGAATTATTTGTTTGCTTACCTACATGACGCTATAAATCTCCGCTACAGCTCTCGGATTAATCAAAGTTTTAATCTCAACCAGCAACGCGACTTGTCGTTTTCGGCGTCGTCGGCACCAGTTCCTTCCTTGTAGAGCGACATTTAAATACATTGAATTGACTATATGATACAGAAGTAAATAGGCGGCCTTATGCTAATGAGAATGAACCAATCAAAATACTCGAATCAGGCGGTTGTCACGTTTTTGAAAGCGATCAATATCTATTGACATCTTCTTAACTTTGTTATATTTTTAAAAATATATAGGTTGTCGATATTCTTATAATAAGTGATTTCAAAGTCCACGAACCAAACAGTTCAAAACAATTTTAATTGGGTAAAACAGATTTCGGTCTCTCGTCATCGTTAGTCTATATTAACCCATGACTGGGTATAGGCCTCTTCTCTGTTGCGCCACTCCTCTCGGCCCTGTGCCTTCTGTATCTAGCAAACAGCAACCGATTGTACCGTCATAGAGCTTTAGCAGTGTTCGTTTTCGCCACTTAAATGATGCGCCAATCATTCCTCTCATTCGACATTAAGTTAAAAAGTTTGAAGAGACTGGTTAAACTTTAACCCCTATAGACTTTTTCCTATGGGGTTGTCTTAAATCTAAAGTTTACGCCAATAAACCGACTTCACTGGCGCATTTGTAGCCGTCATAAGTAATTTTAGTGTTCGATTAAATGAGTACCGAGAACGCGAGGGTCTACATTTACACGATATTATTTTTAAAAAATAAATCCCCAAAAAGTTTATAATTAATAAACATTTTTTTCTATATACGGCTTACTTTTTTTTAATCGACCCACTAAATATAAATTTTCTTTTGAGACACTCTGTATTACAAAGTCACAGACATGTCAAAAGCTGATTGCGCTACCAGCTTTATTGTTATACAACTAAGCTGACGAAAAACCGTTCATAAAAAGAACCAACACTGCCAAGCAAGTCTGTCTATGCATGCCACAGTACTGTTGTCGGACCATATCGGGCTGGTGGTCTTCTGTTGGTCTCTGATGGACTATAATTGAGCTAGTAAAAAATCACGCCAAATCTTGAGCAAAACCGTGGGCAACTGCAAAATCATTATGAAATCAAAATGTATAAAAATAAAAAGTTACATTTCCCCCGTGAAGAGCCGTCCGGTACTAGCCGCAGCACAGAGCAACGGCACACTTCATTATAACTTTAATTATTTTTCATTATAATGCTGTCATTACGCTACGAATGAGTCTTTCCCAGGGGTCACCCATATGAGTAAAAGGTGGATAAAAATGCCAGTCAACTCTAATTAGAGGTCTCGCTGTCTGCAAAGTCTCATGTCATGTCAATACAGATCTAAGGGACGCACGCTTTACAGCCATAATCAAGCTATTTGTAGAAAAATAATGAACAGTTTCAAAAATTATCGCTTACCGCTTTACTTGTCTTTTTCCAAGCGAGTAATATTTTTTCATAAAATTTTATTTTTGAAAAATAAAATGTATCTCTTAACGGAAATGTATGAAATCCGTCATTGTATACAATTACTAGGAAATGTATACAAAGCCTAAAGTCGCCCGGAAATGTATGAAATAAATTATATCAGGCACATTTCCTAGGTGGCAGTCGAAAATGTAATACATTCAAGATGTCAATGGGTAAGCGGGGAAAGCGAAGCGAGGGGAGGCTATTACAACAGAAGTATATAATAGTACTACTCGTACAAAAGGGATATTTACCTCTCCGCCCGATGACTATTTTTCTTTGATTTTCATTTACGTCTGGTGGTTGTCTCTTATAAAAATTAGAAGTGGGTTATTTGTAGTGTCCCACCTGTGGTATTGCGTCACCCGATCAGGCGAACGCTTACGCAAACATTCAGTGCCTATATACCAGATATAAATAAGAATAAATGTTAAATTATATTTATGTTACCTGGGTGACTTTCATTACATATTTAAAAAAACGTTTTGGCCTTTACATTGTGGCGTATTATTTACTTAAACGATAGAATGTTTACTTATGAAATTAAAGTTTGAGCTTTACAAGCTTTATTTATTTTTTATTATAGTTTTTGTGCTAGATACGCTGCAAAAAATAATAAATAGCAGATTTTTAAAGTTTAACTAACAAAAAGCCTTATAAAGATATTATATTTTACCGTATGATTGTTGCATTATTTCAATGAGAGCCTTGGGAAAACATTCTAATTGTCAGTTTAACAAAGTGTTCTATTTATAATATTCACAGATAACTATGATTCTTAGTTTAACAGGGAGCTTTGTTCATTTTATTCACAGAAAGCATTAGTTTTATACATTTCCTGGTACAAATAATTTATACATTTCCTAGGATATGTGTGAATTAAATAATCTTTGAAACATTATTTCATACATTTCCTAACGAGGTCCGGAATTGTATACATTTCCTAGGAATTGTATACAATTCCTGGATTTCATACATTTCCTGTAACATCTACATATATTTTCTCACCCCCGCTTGTTTGATCAATTTGTTTGCCAATCTATATCTAGGTAATTTTACGTCGGTTTATCACAATTTATGTAGAAAATATAGATGAGGTGGATTATTTTACCTTTTAATGTCGTTTGGGGGCGTGATAAACGAAAAGTTCTGTACTTTAAAATTATTCGATATGGTCTTGATTTCCTGTTAATGCTCGTTTAGTTACGTATTGCCGGTTTCCTAGCCTAACTGGTAGTGTGTTTGCCTTTGAAACACAGGATTATGGTTTTGGGCGTGTTAATGCTCGTTTAGTTACGTATGTGGCACCCGCGGCGCGCCAGGTCCTGGGCGAGCCAGCGAGCGCGCACAAGAAGATAACACAACTGTTCACAAATTTATTAAAATATTAAAATGGATTATAAACTGGATTATATACTATAATTTTGAAATATGGCCGACATGGCCGAGAGGTTAGCGAAAAGTGAATAAAAAAATGAATGAAATGACGGATGATTATTGACTGAATTCCAAAATTAAATATATTCGAATTTAGACGAAAATGGTAAATGAGATGAGGGTGAAGCAACGAGGTGGCATGCACCACGTTACAGTGTGTTTGCCTTTGAAACACAGGATTATGGTTTCGAGTGTGTTAATCCTCGTTTAGTTACGTATTGTCGGCTTCCTAGCCTAACTGGTAGTGTGTTTGCCTTTAAAACACAGGATTATGGTTTCGAGTGTGTTAATAATGCTCGGTCAGTTACGTATTGTCGGCTTCCTAGCCTAACTGGTAGTGTGTTTGCCTTTGAAACACAGGATTATGGTTTTGAGCGTGTTAATGTTCGTTTAGTTACATATTGTCGGCTTCCTAGCCTAACTGGTAGTGTGTTTGCCTTTGAAATACAGGATTATGGTTTTGAGCGTGTTAATGCTCGTTTAGTTACATATTGTCGGCTTCCTAGCCTAACTGGTAGTGTGTTTGCCTTTGAAACACAGGATTATGGTTTTGAGCGTGTTAATGCTCGTTTAGTTACATATTGTCGGCTTCCTAGCCTAACTGGTAGTATGTTTGCCTTTGAAATACAGGATTATGGTTTTGAGCGTGTTAATGCTCGTTTAGTTACATATTGTCGGCTTCCTAGCCTAACTGGTAGTGTGTTTGCCTTTGAAATACAGGATTATGGTTTTGAGCGTGTTAATGCTCGTTTAGTTACATATTGTCGGCTTCCTAGCCTAACTGGTAGTGTGTTTGCCTTTGAAACACAGGATTATGGTTTTGAGCGTGTTAATGCTCGTTTAGTTACATATTGTCGGCTTCCTAGCCTAACTGGTAGTATGTTTGCCTTGATACACAGGATTATGGTTTCGAGTGTGTTAAATTAAATTAAAAATCATTTATTTCAGACTGACATGTCCATACATTTAAAAATAATGCTCGGTCAGTTACGTAATGTCGGCTTCCTAGCTTAACCGGTAGTATGCCAGCCTTGAAAGTGTTGCGGTTTCGAGCAAGTTATCGCTCGGTCAGTTACGATTGACGTCCCCTTATGAATTTGTTTATAAGTGTACCTATCAGCTGTCTGGCACCCATAAAACAGGCTTCATGATGGTTAATTTATTATTTATTCGCATGAATATGATCAGACATAAAATAAAAGATGTTTCATTCATTTATCACATTTCTCTGAATTCACAAAAAATAATTATGTAATGTTTGCAAATTCTACAATAAATATGTACCCTGTACGTCGAAAAGTTAGTTTGCAGACATATATTTTTTTTGTTTTGTAATCAGTTAGTCGCAGTAAAAAGTTTCTAGACGCTTCGAAAATAAGCCTAAATTACTTTCACTTCCAAAGTATATTGATTGAGTGAGAGGCTACTAAAACAGTTTCTGATGTTTTAGTTTTGTTTAAGGCAAACGGTTTGTGTTATTCTTTTGTAGATTTCGAGCAGTTTTCCGGAGGTTGATACCCACAGCACTTAGGGAGGTTCCAATTAGCAGTTAACAGGAGCCTGTCTCAGTAGTCCTGTTACTCTAATTTAGTTGGGTCCGAAATGGCGTCTTGTTTAAGATAAATATATTTTTATTCGTGTTCTCTGGTATTCTGATGTGATAGATAATATAACAGGCAATCTTCTCGTAGGTGAAATGTGGACCAGTAAATAGGTAAATGGGAAAGCCGTACATAGAAATACTAGGTTTGATACAAGATACAACGTAGTGTTTAGTTATGACGTCGGAAAATTACGGCAATTATTTTTGAAAACTAATAACTCGTCGATAGAGTAAAAGCGACAATATGATGTCACACATTATAGTTTGCAAAACATTTTTTTTTCATGACTCAATTATTATTTATCACCCTAAAGTTCTGACTTCTCTAAACCTGTGTTTTTATAAGTTGTGTTGTTTTTTTAGTGTGCAATATTTTAAGAGATGCTACGCTAAGAGGGTCTATAACATTCCGAGGGGTGGTATAGTATGTAAAACGATTTGTATTAAATAAATTATAACATAAATCTATAACTTATACTTTCTCAATTTGAGCATAAAACTACTACTTCATGGCTACAAGTTTTTGATCAGTAAAACATTGTTTAAACATAATTTATCTAATAAAACAGATAATTATGATTGAGTATGCGAAACAGATTTACAGCTATTTGAGCATAAGCACAGAAGAAAATAATAGTACTAACCCGTACAGAAAGGACTCCGCCGGTGGTGTTCGGCGGTGTTTTACATAGCGCCTAGCGCCATTGACTTGTAGTTGATATTTAGTTGTTATCCAGAAAGAAGCAGGTTGTCTTTTCTGTATGGAGTGACCAACCTGTGGCATAAGACTACTACTTTATGGCTACAATTTTTAGGTCAGTAAAACATTGTTTAAACAAAGTCATGAAATATGTAATAAGAATAGATAATTATCATTGAGTATGCGAAACAAAATTACAGTTTCACACTCATATGGCTGATTGAACAAGCAAATAGTTACTCGCTAAATCATTTTGAGGCTGTGGCTGTCTGTTAGGGGCAGACGACAATGTCGGTGAAGAAAATCTGAGTGGCAATTCCACGAACTGTAATGAAACTTTTTTCACTCATACTTTACACAGATTTATTAAGAATAGTTTGATTATTTTACATTTGTACCGGGCTAAACTTATAAAATTATATAAATGGAACAAGAATTTAGAACGGCCGTCTCAGCCCAGAATAATGGTAAAAGTATTTACATTTATTCCTCCTTCCAGTAAAATAGTCAATTTATTTATACATCCACAAAAGTCAATTACCTGGTAAAAAGTAAAAGTGATGGTAAAATGGTAAAAGTGAAATTCAAAATGGGCGAAATAACGTATGAATGACGAATGTATTCCAAAATTAAATGTTTGAATTTAGACGAAATACGAAAACGAGGTTGCAAAGCACCACGTTACATTCACATTATGCCCCAACCCATATTTATTTGGTCTGTTCGGCACTTGCCCCCTTTCTGATCTTGCCTACAAACTGTCACATATAGTTTACAGCACTCTAAAAACATTTGGGTCCGATCAGGTGCAAGCAATACTTATTTATTTATATGGTAATTGCATCAATTCTCTATAAAGCCATCTCAAAAATTAGCCTTTGTTTATTATAATACTGTTTGAACATGTATATTGTATAAGTAGTAAATGAAATGAACCGAAAATCAAACCCAGAGACTCAGTAATTAAACAATTTGAAGCCCACGATGTCTTAATTAATTGGAGTTGTTAAAATGTCATTCAATTAAACCTTACCTTGGCTTCAAAACCTGGTAATTGAGCACGAAATCAATTTAAATTTACCAGAAAAGTGACTGAAGAAAGCATAACATTCTTTATTCAGCATGTTTATTAATGAAAATACGGGCGGCAGGTGGGCAGCTGCTTCAATCGATACGTAATTACAAAATATTTCATATTGACGTACCACCCTCGGTATTCGCCATGTGCCATTGTTACATATAATGTGGCCTTTCGTCGAACACCATCATGGTGATTCTGAGAAAGGAAAATAATTTTAATATAAGAATAAGAAACATTTATTTGCGGGACATCGCATCACGACAGAGAATATAAAATTTTACAAGTATGTCTAAAAATAACAATGAACGAAAGCATAATATTATTATTTATGAAATATGTATTAGTCGTTAACTGGTATAACGGAGAGACAAGAGGAAGTATTCCTCCTTTAGGTTCATTTGGACAACTGTCCTAAAAGGACAACTTCCCATTTGGACAACCCTCCAATAATTTTTCCCAATTCACCAACCTCCCACTTTACCAACTTCCCAATTCACCTACTTCCCAGTTCACCTACTTCCCAATTCACCAACTTCCCAATTCACGAACTTCCCAATTCACCAACTTCCCAGAACTGTAACCACAGAATACCAAATAGTAGTCCCTACAGAAGCTCCACTAGGCGACATAATTCAAATAAATTGCAACCCTATTTTCGTTACAATAAAGTGCAATTCAGATCGCACGGCGCTAGGCGAAAAGACGAAATTGCTGCATCTCTTTCTCTCGCGTTGCGCTAACTCTTGTGCCACTCTACTAACACCTTTAGGGCTGTCGTCTTTGAGAAAATAAAACATCTAATTTATTAACCTATAAGGTACCTACCTTTTACTCAAACAAATGATGGTTCAAATAAACCAATGCTAGCTACTGAAATAGGCTTCTTTTTAACCGACTATGCTGGCAAAAAAGTTTTTGATATTAATTTTGGTTTCAAATTATAGGAATGAATAAAACACTTTTTTGGTTAATGTAAAAATCACTTTTCAATTCTTTAATCCTAAAAATATCACTGCGTTTATGTAATTTTCCGATAAATGTTATTTTCTTACTACCTAATTTCAATTAACAAATTAAACATCTGTAGTACATTAAATTCTGGAATAATTATTTTTTTTTGTTTCATTATAAGTCTCATATATACAATTCTCTTCAAAAAGTTCAGTGGAGTCATTTTCTTTTTAGACAAGTCTTTTAATAGTTTCTCGTACTTTAAATCAAATTCTATGTCAACTTTCCTTCTATTTCTCCTATCAGCCTCAAACAAACATTTTTTAATCTTGCGGTCCTGGTATTTGCATTCTGCTCTTAATTTGTGCAGAAAAAGGAAAAAATTAGGCGTTTGTGGTATTCGGGATCTAAGGCGCCGATGCCATCCTTCCACTTGATTGGTTGTACGATGTTGATCTTTATATACACTCAATTTACATGGCGCAATTTTATCCCATTGTCTATCATAGTACTTTATAAATTTTCTCATGTTAGCTGCATATTTTATCATTTATCTGAACAAATGTGTTTCCAGGTTTCACGTATGTGCTTAGGAGGCAGCAGTGGCAATAAGGCAGTTAGTCTTGCCATTTGTCTACCTGCACTGGTCTTATTTATTTTCAATTGTTTTACCTTTCGCCAAATCGCTTTGTTGAAGTGATAAAAACAACCCGTGATTTTTGCTTCTGGATATACCTGTTGGATTGCATTAAATTGGGCTTTCTCGTAGTCGCATTTGAAACTTTTAATATTCAGTCCTAATTTATTCTTTAACAATGTAAAGAATCTAACATAGGTTGCCTCAGATTTGTCAGGTAATCCATAAATAACTGGTAATATGTCACTACTGTTTACGTCAGAGTCAGAATTGATATCCAAATGGATACTGTAGATTTGATAGAATGGCGAAGGACAACATCTAAAAGTTCCATCGCCATAATAATGACCCTTAGTATTTCCACTCTTGATAAATTTTTTTTAAAAATTCGTAGCAAATATTAGAATTTTGTTTTCCACGCCATCTTCACACAAATTTTTTTCCTAATGTCTCTGGAACTTTGACTTCTTTTACGGTTTGAAATACCAGTTTATCAACAGCTAAAAAATTTTTTCGGTGTCTATAAAGAGTACTTTTTAGTATTTTTTACATTATTTAATAATGTTGCCGCTAGATGAAGTTATTAGATGATGTTATTAAACCTAACCTAGTTTAGGCTCGTGTCTCCCATTTATTTGTATTTTTGAAAAGTTTAATTATTTAACGATAACGTATCATTGGGCTCAATTCTGCGTGGCCGCTAAAATATCTAAATTTAAATTGTTATGTCTCTTTCACGTTCTTAAGAACTAAAATTTGCTCGATGAAGTTTTGATTTTCTAATATGTAACCTTTAAAACTACTGTTTAATTTTAATTTTTAATTTAATTGGAACTACCTAGGTACTTCTAAACCTAGAATAGTACTACCTAGTGTTAAACCTTACTCTTATCATATTGTTACTTGATTTGTTATTTTAGTATTAGTAATCTCAAGCTCCATATTTATTGTTCTATTTGTGGTATCCTTTGATTAGCGAACATGTATTGTACTTTTTTCTTAGTTCTTTATGTTTATTGATAAGCTGTTGGATATCCTAATAAATAAATAAATAAATAAAATAAATAAAAGGGACAGGTGATTGCCAACCTACATTTAGACACGTCGAACATCGATTTTACGCGTAATTTAGCAGGAATTTAAAAATATACCGACTAAATTAAGCTGAATTTGATAGCTGCGCTGCTTATTTTAAATATCATTCATTCAAAATTAAATTAATTCATTACCCCATCCTTTTCGATTCCCATATGAATGAAAGAAACCAACAACTTAAATTTAGAGATTTTAGCGGCCATGGCCGACTTATTAGTTAATGGCAGTGACCATATTTAGCATGCAGTGAGTATCGGGTTCGGATTAGACCAAATGGGAAATAGGCCAAATGAGAAGTTGTCCAAATGGGAAGTTGTCCAAATGGGAAGTTGTCCAAATGGGAAGTTGACCAAATGGGAAGTTGTCCAAATGAGAAGTTGTCCAAATGGGAAGTAGATCAAACATGTATTTTGTCCTTTTGGGAAATAGGAGAAATGAAACTGTTGTTCTATTGATACAGTGGATGAAATGGCACAGTTGTCCAAATGGTCCTAAAGGGTATTCCTGCAAAAAGAAATGAGTTCCAATCGAAAACATTAAACGTAACATTTTTTACTTCTTCTCGATGACCCAATCAGTGCATCGTATAAATGAATGATGTCTGACTATTTTAAAGGTAATTATTTATTTGCCATATTAACAGTTGGTAAAATTATTGTTGTTCTACTGCCAAATTATATCAGCATGCAAATATTTAAAAAAATAAAAATTTTCGTGCAGTCACAGACACGATAAACACAGAAGTCACAGTATGATAATAAAAGTATATTCATATTGAATACCTACAATAATACAATGTTAATAATGAATGATAATGTCACATGCAATTAAAACATTCATTATACATTAGAAAATAATTCTCATTTAGTCATTTAAATAGTGCACTTTTGAAACTATTAATTGACAGTTTTTTAAAGTCATTAGGCAGCTTATTATAAATTCTAACACACATTTTGAGGTAACTCTTGTCATATTTCGTAGATTTTGAAATAGTGTCTAATAATAAAGGTTTTGTTCTGGCTAATTATTTATTCCTTTACAATGTTTTTGTATGTTTTATGTATTAGCAATGAAAAATTAACATCTGCACATTTTCCACAGTATAAATTTCAGTAACATTAGTTGTTCGCGTTCATGGCATCCAGCCATACCTATTGGTAAATACCTACATTCTTCTAAATGTGCGGCGACGCTCTCATTTTCTTATATCATTACTTTTTCTTTTTCTTGCTGCACCTAGTGTTGATTTTTTTCCTCAGGGCTTTTATTCGTTTGAAGGATATTGCGATTATCCAACCAGTGATCTTTTACTGGCAATGTTTTGACTTTTCATCAAACTACTGAACCTCGTATTTTCACAGAGTATTTATATCAAACACGTTGAGGATTTTTTTCGCAACTTGACTGTTAAGCTATAGCAACATTGTATGACGTATTTCGACGAATTTTGAGTTGAAACCTAGCTCTTAACATATAGCAACATTGTTGTATGACGTATTTCGACGAATTTTGAGTTGAAACAGAGATCTCTATTGGAGCCTTATTCAAGCGAAAGTACCTTTTGATAGATAAAACTTCAGGAATACCAGGCAGGGCCATTAACTAACCGTACAGGTAGCCATAGCACGTTACGACGCCTCGTTTTACATATAAATTGTTTGAATACTGCCTTCAGTAATTACAGTGCAAAGGTGCCTTCATAAATATTCTTTATTGCCAGGCTTTTGGAATTGAGTAAGTACGGCTTGAACCCTGTGGGAGCACTTGTGTTATGTTCTTGCTCTATTATTTTAAACATCAAAACTCGGTTCGTAGTCTTTGATGTATATAGGGATTTTCAATATATACGGGTAGGTAGTTGTTGATATGGCATCAATCAAATCAAGTCCGGTGAAGCTTTTACAAGATTTATCTGTCTGTGTTAGAATTTACTACATCTTTTGTGTTTGTGTGCAATCCTAATATGCGAAAGTTTGTGAGTATGCATGTATGGATGTTTGTTACTCTTTCACAAAAGTTTTTGTGTGAATGGATTTTAACGAAAATTTACGATTATATAGCTTATAAATCAGATTAACACATAGGCTATAAATTATAAAGATATTGTGTAAATTGTCCAAAATATATTACGATACTACATTCACTTCACAATGTTTATTATTGTTTTGACGTGGTTGGTTTTGCCATATTGAATTCTCGATGGACTAGAAGGAAGACAGTAAGATTTTTTTCCGTGATCGGAGCTGCCGGGCGGAAAGTTAGTTAAGAATATTTTATAAATTCATTCATTTCTGCATTTATTCAAAGACAGATTTTCCTATGTTATATTTCATGTCTTTAAAATATCCGTTGTGGTTCGCGGTGGCACGGATCTCTGTGATCCAATTATCGGTGGTATGCGAATCATTCGGTTGAATTTTAATAATGGCCGGGGATATGTCAACTTATGAAAATCGGTGGTTTTTGTTCGTGTTCTATGTACCGACTACAGTTATAGTGAGCTTTTAGGGGAAAGCGCAGGTTATGTTTAAGAGCATCGTTAGATTGCGGATTATTGCAATTTCTTGCTGTTTTATTTTAAGTCAACATGTACCTGCCCTTTAAGTTTATAAACTGACTGCCTTCGTCTTGAAAACATGAGAAACCGCGACTTGACTGCAATATCGCAACAAGTGCCAAGTGCCGCATCTTCAACTTCTTCGCTAAACTTGCTAATCTTCGTCGATAGTCGAAATAAATTCAAATTCAGCTCCGCCCCGTGCCACCTCTACAATCCCGCCCAATGTGAATTCAACCTAATTCAAACGGAAGTATAAACCTTCCCGAGTTCAATATCAATAGATCAAAGATCAAGGTCTCAATCAAATTTTGAATGATTACAATTCATGGGTCACGTGTTTTGCCAACCGAGCAACGTCCCCGCAGAAATACGAGTGCTATCGGCCGGGAAACCGGGAACCTTCATGATCCGACAGCCTAAAATGTTTTCCGCCTTACTAAATATAGCGAAACGAACTCCGGAATACACGGAGCTATGCTTTTATCAGAACACCCAACCAAGCAATATTTTCTGAAACAACGTGGAATTATTTATTTTCTCTTAATATTTATTATAATACCACCTGTTTTAAACTAAAAGTGTCTAACACCTGTGAAAGAATATTAAACGAGCGAAAGTTGTAAAAGCAAAAGCACCTTAGCGTTTTAAACGTAATTATACCATATAAACTAGATGATGAATAAAAATTTATTAAAGAAAAGAACATGGATTATGTGAAGCAATATTCAAAAGTAGTATAATAATGTCATTATTCTCAAAAAATATAACATGTATGTATAATACAAAACGATAGTTTTACGTACTTCGTGTTTCTTAATTTGTGTTTTATGTGCAAGTATTAATATTTGTATTATGTAATTAGTTGTAAATTTATTTGTTATTTTAGGGGACGGAGGCGGGGCCCACTTCGTTATCCTTATTTTGGATTAAAACTGCTTATTCATTCACACCAATTGATACTATATTGTTGTACTGATACTCATTTATAACTAATTACGATATTTTATGGTGAAGAAAGTTATATCTAGATATTGATACATCTAGATATATCAAAGTTGACAATAGCATGAATGTCTGTCTATAAACTCAAAAACCTAAATTCCATAAACTTTGACTCGAAAGGCACCTGTGCGATTAATCATCGACATACATACGCATAAGTTACAGCCAAAAGTTTTACTAAAAAAAATAATAATATATAAATAAATTAAACCCCAAAAACTCCCAATTAAACTTCCCAAAATTAAGGCACATACTAAACATAAAGATAGTCTTACTAAACCAGCTAGGTACTACAACTAAAGCCACTCAAAACCTTACAAATCATCAAAAAAATAATAAGAGTTAGTTTGCCACGGGGGTGAAATCATGTTTTGTGAGAATCAAGGATTTTTATAGGGGAGGAGTCTCAAAGCGCAGTGGAAGCATGTGTACTGAACCATGTCCGTACAACCATTATTCGTTGGAACTTTCTTTTCTTTTCGACTCCTCTTTAATTTGTGTCTGTTGTAAAAATATTTTGTGTCTGTTCTGTATTGTACATCACTACAAGAAGTGATACCGAACGACAATGTGCTTACTTCTATCAACTACACCGTTTTTCATTAAGACAATAGCAGACTGGTTATTTACTAGTAACCGAGTATCGGGCACACAGGATAATAATTCAACAGGTTCTGAACGAACATTGACTCTAAGGGAGTATGCGATTACTCATCGACACACGCCCTTAATCGCTTACGCATAAGTTACAGCCAAAAGTTTTACCATTAGAGAAAAACAAAAATTTAGAGATCAATTAAACCCCCAATGAAATGTAAATTTAATTAACTTAGCACACCTAATTAACTCAAATTAACTCAAATTTAAACTTCCCAAAGGTAAGGCACATACTTAAAATAACCATAAAACAATAACAAAACATAATAGGCTAATCTAAACCAACTACTACAACTAAAGCCACCCAAAATCTTACAGTTCATCAAAAATCAATTATCGTGGCAGACTTAAGGGGGTGAAATTATGTTTTGTGAGAATCAAGGATTTTTATAGGGGAGGTGTCTCAAAGACTTTATAGGGGGGAGTCTCAAAGGCATGTATATTGTGAAAGCATGTATATTGTACTAGCATGTATATTGTACTATGTCCGTACAACCATTATTTCGGTTATTATCGGAGTCGGATTCTCACAAAACACAAGTTCACCCCCTTTAGTCTGTCTACCTGTGGCAGACTAACTCTACTGAGCACTTAACACAAGACTACATTTATGAAACCTAACACTTGTGACATTTTTGGTTAAAATATCCGCTAACTGATTTTCCGTAAGACAGTATTTGACTGCGAATACGCGCGTGCTCATCTAGTTTCTCTTTCTAGAAGTGATACCGAACGTCAATGTGCTCATTTCTATTAACTACGCCGTTTTTCATTAAGGCAATAGCAGACTGGTTTTCTACTAGTAACGGAGTGTCGGGCACACAGGATAGTAATTCTACAACAGGTTCTGAACTAACATAGCATTCAGCTGCAGCAATGTATTCTGCCTCTGTGCTTGATAAAGCTACTATGGGTTGTTTCCTCGAGGTCTAAGCAATAGGACCACCACTGTAGATAAGATTCCTGTGTAGTCAGAATCACATCAAGTCATTGCTTAAACTCCTACCGTACTCAATGCCTAGTTGAGGTGTTCCTTTGACGTATCTAAGTATAGACGAGATATTATTTTTATCATTTTCATTTATTAAGTTCTGTTGCCTACTTCAATAACCAACCTAAAACGTTATATCTGGCCGTGTCTTATTGGACAGGTACAGGAAAAACAAAAATTTAGAGATCAATTAAACCCCCAATGAAATGTAAATTTAATTAACTTAGCACACCTAATTAACTCAAATTTAAACTTCCCAAAGGTAAGGCACATACTTAAAATAACCATAAAACCATAACATAAACATAATAGGCTAATCTAAACCAACTACTACAACTAAAGCCACCCAAAATCTTACAGTTCATCAAAAATCAAGGATAATTAGAGTTAGTCTGCCACAGGTAGGCGGACTTAAGGGGGTGAAATTATGTTTTGTGAGAATCAAGGATTTTTATAGGGGAGGTGTCTCAAAGACTTTAATAGGGGGGAGTCTCAAAGGCATGTATATTGTGAAAGCATGTATATTGTACTAGCATGTATATTGTACTATGTCCGTACAACCATTATTTCGGTTATTATCGGAGTCGGATTCTCACAAAACACAAGTTCACCCCCTTTAGTCTGTCTACCTGTGGCAGACTAACTCTACTGAGCACTTAACACAAGACTACATTTATGAAACCTAACACTTGTGACATTTTTGGTTAAAATATCCGCTAACTGATTTTCCGTAAGACAGTATTTGACTGCGAATACGCGCGTGCTCATCTAGTTTCTCTTTCTAGAAGTGATACCGAACGTCAATGTGCTCATTTCTATTAACTACGCCGTTTTTCATTAAGGCAATAGCAGACTGGTTTTCTACTAGTAACGGAGTGTCGGGCACACAGGATAGTAATTCTACAACAGGTTCTGAACTAACATAGCATTCAGCTGCAGCAATGTATTCTGCCTCTGTGCTTGATAAAGCTACTATGGGTTGTTTCCTCGAGGTCTAAGCAATAGGACCACCACTGTAGATAAGATTCCTGTGTAGTCAGAATCACATCAAGTCATTGCTTAAACTCCTACCGTACTCAATGCCTAGTTGAGGTGTTCCTTTGACGTATCTAAGTATAGACGAGATATTATTTTTATCATTTTCATTTATTAAGTTCTGTTGCCTACTTCAATAACCAACCTAAAACGTTATATCTGGCCGTGTCTTATTGGACAGGTACAGGAAAAACAAAAATTTAGAGATCAATTAAACCCCCAATGAAATGTAAATTTAATTAACTTAGCACACCTAATTAACTCAAATTTAAACTTCCCAAAGGTAAGGCACATACTTAAAATAACCATAAAACCATAACATAAACATAATAGGCTAATCTAAACCAACTACTACAACTAAAGCCACCCAAAATCTTACAGTTCATCAAAAATCAAGGATAATTAGAGTTAGTCTGCCACAGGTAGGCGGACTTAAGGGGGTGAAATTATGTTTTGTGAGAATCAAGGATTTTTATAGGGGAGGTGTCTCAAAGACTTTAATAGGGGGGAGTCTCAAAGGCATGTATATTGTGAAAGCATGTATATTGTACTAGCATGTATATTGTACTATGTCCGTACAACCATTATTTCGGTTATTATCGGAGTCGGATTCTCACAAAACACAAGTTCACCCCCTTTAGTCTGTCTACCTGTGGCAGACTAACTCTACTGAGCACTTAACACAAGACTACATTTATGAAACCTAACACTTGTGACATTTTTGGTTAAAATATCCGCTAACTGATTTTCCGTAAGACAGTATTTGACTGCGAATACGCGCGTGCTCATCTAGTTTCTCTTTCTAGAAGTGATACCGAACGTCAATGTGCTCATTTCTATTAACTACGCCGTTTTTCATTAAGGCAATAGCAGACTGGTTTTCTACTAGTAACGGAGTGTCGGGCACACAGGATAGTAATTCTACAACAGGTTCTGAACTAACATAGCATTCAGCTGCAGCAATGTATTCTGCCTCTGTGCTTGATAAAGCTACTATGGGTTGTTTCCTCGAGGTCTAAGCAATAGGACCACCACTGTAGATAAGATTCCTGTGTAGTCAGAATCACATCAAGTCATTGCTTAAACTCCTACCGTACTCAATGCCTAGTTGAGGTGTTCCTTTGACGTATCTAAGTATAGACGAGATATTATTTTTATCATTTTCATTTATTAAGTTCTGTTGCCTACTTCAATAACCAACCTAAAACGTTATATCTGGCCGTGTCTTATTGGACAGGTACAGGAGTGACCCTACAGATTCCCTGTACTCTACAGCTCGTCTGCTAATTCTGGATGTTTTGCTCTGCACTTAGCATTTTGCAAGTTCGATTTATTGACCAGCTTTTTGATATAGCTCTTCTGATTTATGTTAATAAAGCCTTAAGTGGCTACTTTCGCCACAGTGTACATCAATGCCAATATAATTGCAAACTTTATTACAAACCCTCTTTTTGAACTCCCTACCAAGTTCATCAAGAAGCCCATCAAGTTCTTGCAAGCTATTGTCAGCCAGTCCCAGCCCATCATCTACATAATTAGCCAAATACACTTCATTCCCGCCTTCGAGATCTTTTAAGGTTTAACCTGTAAATAGTACATTTTGTCAAAAAATATATGTGAACCTAATGTTCCACTTAAGTGGAGCTTGTTTTAGACCGTTCAAACTTATCTTAAGTTTGTCCTTGTTTTATGAATAAATACCCTTTTGGAGTTGCGACTCAAAAGCGACTTTCATTTTTATGCACATGGTACTACTCCACCTGTTGATGTTTTTTATAACTAAACTTAACGTAATATTGTACAATTATAAATATCTGTTCAGTGTCCATCACAATACGTTTTATAGATTTCAGAAACTACAAATTTTCTTGTTAGAGATCTTTTTCAGACAGCATATTAACCAGCTCTCTACCTAGAGAAACATTGGATTGGTTCAATTCTAAGCCGAAAACTACACGAATATTGTTTCAACTTGCCTCCTCCATATTAACTTTTTTAGTATTGTGGCGATCTTTTTCAGACCAGACAGCATATTAACCAGCTCTCTACCTAGAGAAACGTTGGGCTGGTTCAATTCTAAGCCGAAAACCACAAGAATATTGTTTCAACTTGCCTCCTCCATATTAACTTTTTGTGGTATACTGTAGAGATCTTTTTCAGACAGCATAATAACCAGCTCTCGAGAAACATTAGATTGGTTCAAATATAAGCCAAAAACCACACGAATATTATTTCAACTTGCCTCTTCCATATTAACTTTTTGTAATATTGTAGCGATCTTATTCAGACAGCATAATAACCAGCTCTCTACTCTACCTAGAGAAACGTTGGATTGGTTCAATTCTAAGCCGAAAACTACACGAATATTGTTTCAACTTGCCTCCTCCATATTAACTTTTTTAGTATTGTGGCGATCTTTTTCAGACAGCATATTAACCAGCTCTCTACCTAGAGAAACGTTGGGCTGGTTCAATTCTAAGCCGAAAACCACAAGAATATTGTTTCAACTTGCCTCCTCCATATTAACTTTTTGTGGTATACTGTAGAGATCTTTTTCAGACAGCATAATAACCAGCTCTCGAGAAACATTAGATTGGTTCAAATATAAGCCGAAAACCACACGAATATTATTTCAACTTGCCTCTTCCATATTAACTTTTTGTAATATTGTAGCGATCTTATTCAGACAGCATAATAACCAGCTCTCTACTCTACCTAGAGAAACGTTGGATTGGTTCAATTCTAAGCCGAAAACTACACGAATATTGTTTCAACTTGCCTCCTCCATATTAACTTTTTTAGTATTGTGGCGATCTTTTTCAGACAGCATATTAACCAGCTCTCTACCTAGAGAAACGTTGGGCTGGTTCAATTCTAAGCCGAAAACCACAAGAATATTGTTTCAACTTGCCTCCTCCATATTAACTTTTTGTGGTATACTGTAGAGATCTTTTTCAGACAGCATAATAACCAGCTCTCGAGAAACATTAGATTGGTTCAAATATAAGCCGAAAACCACACGAATATTATTTCAACTTGCCTCTTCCATATTAACTTTTTGTAATACTGTAGCGATCTTATTCAGACAGCATAGTAACCAGCTCTCTACTCTACCTAGAGAAACGTTGGATTGGTTCAATTCTAAGCCGAAAACCACACGAATATTGTTTCAACTTGCCTCCTCCATATTATTTCGTTGTGGTATTAACCTAAAACAGAAAGTATTCCAATCTCATGTAGATTCACTAAATGCCGCGGGTACCCTTCGAAACCACTATTGGCCGCGAAGCTTTTCCCTTTTCATTTCCTCCCTACACTCATACAAACAAATGCCTGAGGGTATGGTTCGAGTTGGAGCGAATAGGACCATTTAATGAGTGCTGAATGCTGATATCTATATACTTATTACATTTTGTAGTTTAACTATATGACAATACTAATAAAGTATTCGTCATCTGCTTTGTTCTCTGTGCTTGTCCGGAAAAAGCACCTTTCGTTAGTTACAAGACCTGTCTTTAGTCTTAACATTTTTGTTCCGTCGCATAATATTAGAGGGGCCGGAGTATAAACATATTTTTTTTTTTCGTTCGAGCCTTAACATGCTCTTATCTTTCAAAGGTAAAGTAAATTGAAATAAAAAGTATCTTACTCGCTTACACTGTCATGTTACCTTCGCAGACGAACCTTCAATTTCCTTTTTCCAGTCTATGATATTGAATTGCTTTTCGTAAAATATAATAGAATACTTACGTCATGTGTGAAATTGACCAAATATTCATTTAATTGACCAAATATTCATTTTTTCTCTATAATGAACATTGTTTTTATCAATAAGTGTGATACAAAATGATAAATTCAAAATAATAGGTAACAAGTAAATAACTTAAATGCACAATATAAATTCGAATAAATAAAATAAAAGATAAAAAGCGTGATGTTCGAATAAAACTCCTGTAATCATATAATAATAAGTCTCTCGTATAAAAATAGTTTTTCTCCAAAATGTCTCTTCTAACATTTCAACTCCGTCAAAAGTCGAAGTCAATAGTTTTTTATTCGAAGTAAGAATCCACAAATAACTGTTCGACGTAAAATTTTAATGAATTTACTAAGTTTTGCTCAAACCAAGGCTAGCTCCCGTCCGTATTCATCAGCATTATTTTTATTTATGGTATTTCTTTTTAAATATTGAATTGAATTGAATCGTTGATTACTTGCTCTACAATACTGGCAAGAAAAAGTACATTTATACTTTATAAATATTGAATTAAATTGAATCTTGCATTACTTAAAGTGATACCGGCAAGGAAGAATAGAATCGTGTTTTATTTTTATAGTGCTTATTAAATCCATGGTTATGTACGGCTGTGACGTAATATAGCTGTGACTACGATTAGCACCATATTTCTAGCATTTTTAGTGGCAGCCTTCGAATAGTGGTAATAACTTGAACAGTTGTAGTTATTTCGGTAAATGCGATATTTTTCGTAATCACATTTTTATTTATGGTATTTCTTTTTAAATATTGAATTGAATTGAATCGTTGATTACTTGCTCTACAATACTGAAAAGAAAAAGTACATTTATACTTTATAAATATTGAATTAAATTGAATCTTGCATTACTTAAAGTGATACCGGCAAGGAAGAATAGAATCGTGTTTTATTTTTATAGTGCTTATTAAATCCATGGTTATTTTACATAGAATGTCAATAAATGTTGACGGCTGTGACGTAATATAGCTGTGACTACGATTAACACCATATTTCTAGCATTTTTAGTGGCAGCCTTCGAATAGTGGTAATAACTTGAACAGTTGTAGTTATTTCGGTAAATGCGATATTTTTCGTAATCATATTTTTATTTATGGTATTTCTTTTTAAATATTGAATTGAATTGAATCGTTGATTACTTGCTCTACAAATACTGGCAAGAAAAAATACATTTATACTTTATAAATATTGAATTAAATTGAATCTTGCACTACTTAAAGTGATACCGGCAAGGAAGAATAGAATCGTGTTTTATTTTTATAGTGCTTATTAAATCCATGGTTATTTTACATAGAATGTCAATAAATGTTGACGGCTGTGACGTAATATAGCTGTGACTACGATTAGCACCATATTTCTAGCATTTTTAGTGGCAGCCTTCGAATAGTGGTAATAACTTGAACAGTTGTAGTTATTTCGGTAAATGCGATATTTTTCGTAATCATATTTTTATTTATGGTATTTCTTTTTAAATATTGAATTGAATTGAATCGTTGATTACTTGCTCTACAATACTGGCAAGAAAAAGTACATTTATACTTTATAAATATTGAATTTAATTGAATCTTGCATTACTTAAAGTAATACTGGCAAGGAAGAATAGAATCGTGTTTTATTTTTATAGTGCTTATTAAATCCATGGTTATTTTACATAGAAAGTCTATAAATGTTGACGGCTGTGACGTAATATAGCTGTGATTACCATTAGCACCATATTTCTAGCATTTTTAGTGGCAGCCTTCGAATAGTGGTAATAACTTGAACAGTTGTAGTTATTTCGGTAAATGCGATATTTTTCGTAATCATATTTTTATTTATGGTATTTCTTTTTAAATATTGAATTGAATCGTTGATTACTTGCTCTACAAATACTGGCAAGAAAAAATACATTTATACTTTATAAATATTGAATTAAATTGAATCTTGCATTACTTAAAGTGATACTGGCAAGGAAGAATAGAATCGTGTTTTATTTTTATAGTGCTTATTAAATCCATGGTTATTTTACATAGAATGTCAATAAATGTTGACGGCTGTGACGTAATATAGCTGTGACTACGATTAGCACCATATTTCTAGCATTTTTAGTGGCAGCCTTCGAATAGTGGTAATAACTTGAACAGTTGTAGTTATTTCGGTAAATGCGATATTTTTCTGATCATATTTTTATTTATGGTATTTCTTTTTAAATATTGAATTGAATTGAATCGTTGATTACTTGCTCTACAATACTGACAAGAAAAAGTACATTTATACTTTATAAATATTGAATTAAATTGAATCTTGCATTACTTAAAGTGATACTGGCAAGGAAGAATAGAATCGTGTTTTATTTTTATAGTGCTTATTAAATCCATGGTTATTTTACATAGAATGTCAATAAATGTTGACGGCTGTGACGTAATATAGCTGATGTTGACGGCTGTGACGTAATATAGCTGTGACTACGATTAGCACCATATTTCTAGCATTTTTAGTGGCAGCCTTCGAATAGTGGTAATAACTTGAACAGTTGTAGTTATTTCGGTAAATGCGATATTTTTCGTAATCATATTTTTATTTATGGTATTTCTTTTTAAATATTGAATTGAATTGAATCGTTGATTACTTGCTCTACAATACTGACAAGAAAAAGTACATTTATACTTTATAAATATTGAATTAAATTGAATCTTGCATTACTTAAAGTGATACCGGCAAGGAAGAATAGAATCGTGTTTTATTTTTATAGTGCTTATTAAATCCATGGTTATGTACGGCTGTGACGTAATATAGCTGTGACTACGATTAGCACCATATTTCTAGCATTTTTAGTGGCAGCCTTCGAATAGTGGTAATAACTTGAACAGTTGTAGTTATTTCGGTAAACGCGATATTTTTCGTAATCATATTTTTATTTATGGTATTTCTTTTTAAATATTGAATTGAATCGTTGATTACTTGCTCTACAAATACTGGCAAGAAAAAATACATTTATACTTTATAAATATTGAATTAAATTGAATCTTGCATTACTTAAAGTGATACCGGCAAGGAAGAATAGAATCGTGTTTTATTTTTATAGTGCTTATTAAATCCATGGTTATTTTACATAGAATGTCAATAAATGTTGACGGCTGTGACGTAATATAGCTGTGACTACGATTAGCACCATATTTCTAGCATTTTTAGTGGCAGCCTTCGAATAGTGGTAATAACTTGAACAGTTGTAGTTATTTCGGTAAATGCGATATTTTTCGTAATCATATTTTTATTTATGGTATTTCTTTTTAAATATTGAATTGAATTGAATCGTTGATTACTTGCTCTACAATACTGGCAAGAAAAAGTACATTTATACTTTATAAATATTGAATTTAATTGAATCTTGCATTACTTAAAGTAATACTGGCAAGGAAGAATAGAATCGTGTTTTATTTTTATAGTGCTTATTAAATCCATGGGTATTTTACATAGAAAGTCTATAAATGTTGACGGCTGTGACGTAATATAGCTGTGATTACCATTAGCACCATATTTCTAGCATTTTTAGTGGCAGCCTTCGAATAGTGGTAATAACTTGAACAGTTGTAGTTATTTCGGTAAATGCGATATTTTTCTGATCATATTTTTATTTATGGTATTTCTTTTTAAATATTGAATTGAATTGAATCGTTGATTACTTGCTCTACAATACTGACAAGAAAAAGTACATTTATACTTTATAAATATTGAATTAAATTGAATCTTGCATTACTTAAAGTGATACTGGCAAGGAAGAATAGAATCGTGTTTTATTTTTATAGTGCTTATTAAATCCATGGTTATTTTACATAGAATGTCAATAAATGTTGACGGCTGTGACGTAATATAGCTGATGTTGACGGCTGTGACGTAATATAGCTGTGACTACGATTAGCACCATATTTCTAGCATTTTTAGTGGCAGCCTTCGAATAGTGGTAATAACTTGAACAGTTGTAGTTATTTCGGTAAATGCGATATTTTTCGTAATCATATTTTTATTTATGGTATTTCTTTTTAAATATTGAATTGAATTGAATCGTTGATTACTTGCTCTACAATACTGGCAAGAAAAAGTACATTTATACTTTATAAATATTGAATTAAATTGAATCTTGCATTACTTAAAGTGATACCGGCAAGGAAGAATAGAATCGTGTTTTATTTTTATAGTGCTTATTAAATCCATGGTTATGTACGGCTGTGACGTAATATAGCTGTGACTACGATTAGCACCATATTTCTAGCATTTTTAGTGGCAGCCTTCGAATAGTGGTAATAACTTGAACAGTTGTAGTTATTTCGGTAAATGCGATATTTTTCGTAATCATATTTTTATTTATGGTATTTCTTTTTAAATATTGAATTGAATTGAATCGTTGATTACTTGCTCTACAATACTGGCAAGAAAAAGTACATTTATACTTTATAAATATTGAATTAAATTGAATCTTGCATTACTTAAAGTGATACCGGCAAGGAAGAATAGAATCGTGTTTTATTTTTATAGTGCTTATTAAATCCATGGTTATTTTACATAGAATGTCAATAAATGTTGACGGCTGTGACGTAATATAGCTGTGACTACGATTAGCACCATATTTCTAGCATTTTTAGTGGCAGCCTTCGAATAGTGGTAATAACTTGAACAGTTGTAGTTATTTCGGTAAATGCGATATTTTTCGTAATCATATTTTTATTTATGGTATTTCTTTTTAAATATTGAATTGAATTGAATCGTTGATTACTTGCTCTACAATACTGGCAAGAAAAAGTACATTTATACCTTATAAATATTGAATTTAATTGAATCTTGCATTACTTAAAGTAATACTGGCAAAGAAGAATAGAATCGTGTTTTATTTTTATAGTGCTTATTAAATCCATGGTTATTTTACATAGAATGTCAATAAATGTTGACGGCTGTGACGTAATATAGCTGTGACTACGATTAGCACCATATTTCTAGCATTTTTAGTGGCAGCCTTCGAATAGTGGTAATAACTTGAACAGTTGTAGTTATTTCGGTAAATGCGATATTTTTCGTAATCATATTTTTATTTATGGTATTTCTTTTTAAATATTGAATTGAATTGAATCGTTGATTACTTGCTCTACAATACTGGCAAGAAAAAGTACATTTATACTTTATAAATATTGAATTTAATTGAATCTTGCATTACTTAAAGTAATACTGGCAAGGAAGAATAGAATCGTGTTTTATTTTTATAGTGCTTATTAAATCCATGGGTATTTTACATAGAAAGTCTATAAATGTTGACGGCTGTGACGTAATATAGCTGTGATTACCATTAGCACCATATTTCTAGCATTTTTAGTGGCAGCCTTCGAATAGTGGTAATAACTTGAACAGTTGTAGTTATTTCGGTAAATGCGATATTTTTCTGATCATATTTTTATTTATGGTATTTCTTTTTAAATATTGAATTGAATTGAATCGTTGATTACTTGCTCTACAATACTGACAAGAAAAAGTACATTTATACTTTATAAATATTGAATTAAATTGAATCTTGCATTACTTAAAGTGATACTGGCAAGGAAGAATAGAATCGTGTTTTATTTTTATAGTGCTTATTAAATCCATGGTTATTTTACATAGAATGTCAATAAATGTTGACGGCTGTGACGTAATATAGCTGATGTTGACGGCTGTGACGTAATATAGCTGTGACTACGATTAGCACCATATTTCTAGCATTTTTAGTGGCAGCCTTCGAATAGTGGTAATAACTTGAACAGTTGTAGTTATTTCGGTAAATGCGATATTTTCCGTAATCATATTTTTATTTATGGTATTTCTTTTTAAATATTGAAGTGAATTGAATCGTTGATTACTTGCTCTACAATACTGGCAAGAAAAAGTACATTTATACTTTATAAATATTGAATTTAATTGAATCTTGCATTACTTAAAGTAATACTGGCAAGGAAGAATAGAATCGTGTTTTAATTTTATAGTGCTTATTAAATCCATGGGTATTTTACATAGAAAGTCTATAAATGTTGACGGCTGTGACGTAATATAGCTGTGATTACCATTAGCACCATATTTCTAGCATTTTTAGTGGCAGCCTTCGAATAGTGGTAATAACTTGAACAGTTGTAGTTATTTCGGTAAATGCGATATTTTTCGTAATCATATTTTTATTTATGGTATTTCTTTTTAAATATTGAATTGAATTGAATCGTTGATTACTTGCTCTACAATACTGGCAAGAAAAAGTACATTTATACCTTATAAATATTGAATTTAATTGAATCTTGCATTACTTAAAGTAATACTGGCAAGGAAGAATAGAATCGTGTTTTATTTTTATAGTGCTTATTAAATCCATGGGTATTTTACATAGAATGTCTATAAATGTTGACGGCTGTGACGTAATATAGCTGTGATTACCATTAGCACCATATTTCTAGCATTTTTAGTGGCAGCCTTCGAATAGTGGTAATAACTTGAACAGTTGTAGTTATTTCGGTAAATGCGATATTTTTCGTAATCACATTTTTATTTATGGTATTTCTTTTTAAATATTGAATTGAATTGAATCGTTGATTACTTGCTCTACAATACTGGCAAGAAAAAGTACATTTATACTTTATAAATATTGAAATAAATTGAATCTTGCATTACTTAAAGTGATACCGGCAAGGAAGAATAGAATCGTGTTTTATTTTTATAGTGCTTATTAAATCCATGGTTATTTTACATAGAATGTCAATAAATGTTGACGGCTGTGACGTAATATAGCTGTGACTACGATTAGCACCATATTTCTAGCATTTTTAGTGGCAGCCTTCGAATAGTGGTAATAACTTGAACAGTTGTAGTTATTTCGGTAAATGCGATATTTTTCGTAATCATATTTTGTACTTTATTTTGTCAGATGTAATTTTTTTGTGATAAAATTCAATAAGTGGGTCACAAACAGCAATTTATACGGATTCAGATATCCAGAAACCGGTATAATATTCACAGTGTCACAGTTTTCTGTGTAAAAATTGACGAATTGCGTCAAACTGATAAAGTACCGGCCACAAAAACTACCGTGTCGCCAACGATTTAACTGTAATAATTTATAATGTGGAATGTAATTATATACTGACTATAATATTAACAAAAATAGCAATTTTAGAACAACTAAAATCTTTTTATTTACCAAAAATACATTAGTTTCAAGAGCTAACAAATAATCTGAAAGAATTTTAAATTAGATTTAGGCAATGTATTCGTATAATGGTTTAAGTAAATCGAGATTAAGGCTCTTAAAGACTTAGCTTGTAACCGAAATAGACAATCTGCTGAATATACTAAACAATCTGCTGAATATACTAATACCGTCTCAAATTGCATGGAATGGCGACTAGATAATAAACATTGGCACCGATGAATAGGCATCAACTTTGGCGTGGTATCTATACATAGTATACATATACTACTATAGGTACTGTGAGGAATTGATCTGGCAGCCTCAACAATAACAAGTCCTAGCACAGAACATTAATAATATTATCACATTCAATAAATATACCACAATCGTATAAGGGGAAAGAAGCTTCCCGTCAGTTCCTCACTATAATGAATGACTATCCTGTCCAGAATAGAGCTGGAGAAGGATGATGTTAAAAGCAAACTGAGACGGGGTATCTGTATACCACTATAGGTACTGTGAGGAATTGATGTGGCAGCCTCAACAATAACAAGTCTTCGTTACTTATTAAACACAGTAGCACAGAACACTAATAATATAAACACAGTAGCACAGAACACTAATAATACTATCACATTCAAGAAATATACCACAATCATATAAGGGGAAAGAAGCTTCCCCTCAGTTCCTCACTATAATGAATGACTATCCTGTCCAGACGAGAGCTGGAGCAGAAAGATGTCAAAAACAAACTGAGACAATCCATGAAAATAAATGTCTCAAAAAAGATTTAAATTTGGAATGTACTTGTAGTCAGGCCGACAAGCAAGTCATGAAATGACCATTGACCAATGCCATAGTACTTTAGGTATTCAGGTAGTGGTTACTTGTTGGAAAATAAAACAACCTTGTGTGGTATTTATTTTGTTTCTTTTTATTCTGTGACATTAGAAATAATAATAATTAAATTTTTAATTAGTAATATTGTTATATAACTAAAATATTTAAAATGGTGGGCTAGAAACCATTTTTTTTATGAGGGAGTCTCAATAATTCGCCTATTTAAGCTCTCTAAATTTACATTTGCATTAAGTGTCTTAAAACGTAACACTCACATTGAATGTGCTAAATCAGCTTACTTTTCCTATGCTCACGCATGGTTACAATATGGAGTCATGCTTTGGGGACATAGTTCTCAAGCTCATGATCTGTTTGTAGCGCAGAAGAAATGCTTGCGAATTATAGTAAACATAAAACAAAGACAAAGTTGCCGACCATACTTTAAAAAAGAAAATATTTTAACTCTCCCCTGTATATATATACTTGAAACAGCAAAATTTGTCAGAAAACACATAAATACATTATATGAACGTGTCAAAAGTGCTAGAAGGGGTAATAAAGTTGTTCCTCCGGAACCTAAGCTAGAAATATATAAAAACAGCCCATATTACAGATCAATTAAAATATATAATAAATTGCCCAACACAATCCTGAATGAAAATGATTATCCTAGTTTTTGCAATAGATTAAAATCTCTTCTCCTACAGAAATGCTACTATACCATAGACGAGTTCATGTCAGATAAAATATAGTTATGTATTTGCAATATTTGTTTAAGAATTTAATGTTTAATTAATGTTTATTTGAGAACTTTAATGTTTAATTAATGTTTATTTGAGAACTTTAATGTTTACCTAGGTACTGTTAAATATTTTTAAAAACTTTAGTTTTATATTTTGCTACGCCCTAAATTAACAGGGTTCATGTAATAGTTAAGGCTTTACATGTGTGCATTTAATAAATGATTATGATTATGATTATGATTATTAACGTTATTTCTCAGTAATTTTAAAATCAAATTTGCTACTGGAGTGCAACAATTTCGGTGTGCAATGTAAGAGGAATTTGAATAGTACTAATAAATTTAAAAAAAATTATGTAAGCTGTTAACGGTAGAACTCGATTTGTTTAATCCACTGGCGGAAACGTGGAATTGCATGAAGCGGCTGTCAGTAGTGGCTTGAATGTTCAGCTCTTACACCCCTATTTTACAGAAAGCGACGACAGAAATAAAATCCAGTGTGCCCACGAAACGTAACTTTTCTTGGATAATGGATATCAGTAAAGTCCGAAATATTGTAATTAATTTTTTTTTTTTTTCAAAACTGACAAGATTAAACATCAACCCATTTTTTATTGACAACAAATGTGCTTAATAATAGTAATAACATAAATAAAACTGAATTTTGTGCCAAAAACGCAAATACCTGACTCAGATAAACCATTTTATAAAATATGTTGAAAAATCTAAGATGGATTGTTTTCATGCTGCTGTCGACTTACTCTCATAGCTTACTGCTGAATTCTGCCCATTCTCAAAAAAAAATTCAGTATGAGGAGTATGGTCCAAGAAAACAAAGTCTTGCAAATAGACCACGTGACTGACACGAGTCTACGTCATTTCTACGTCATTTTGCCTATTCATCCTTGTCGAATGCGTGTAATAGACAAGGATGAACAGCGCAAAATGACATAGGCTTGTGTCAGTCACGTGGTCTATTTAAAGGACTTTGTTTTCTTGGACCATGATGAGGAGCAAGAAGATACTAAAATTGTAATTAATTTATCGCTGTTGAGATGAGACCAATTAAGTTCGTGCCTTGCTCTTGCCTAGCGTTCATTCGCAACCTTCATGGCCCTAACTGAAATTAAAACTACATTTGTATTCAAGGGTCGAACGACAAGTTTTACAGCCTTTGCCAATTTAAATCAATTCCAGTAGAAGACGGGGTCGCCCGCAGTAAAACTCGGGTCAAACGGAAAATTAAACAAAATTTATCAAGGTCGATTTAAAAAGATGATAGTTTTAAATTAAACCGCGTTACGTTAAAAAACCTAAAAATGAACAATTTATTTATATAATGGCTTAACCCAAATTCTTCGTTCTTTTTTTTCTTTTTTTTCTAGCCCGGGGGTCGCCCGCAGTAAAACTCGGGTCAAACGGAAAATTAAACAAAATTTATCAAGGTCGATTTTTAAAAAGATGATAGTTTTAAATTAAACCGCGTTACGTTAAAAAACCTAAAAATGAACAATTTATTTATATAATGGCTTAACCCAAATTCTTCGTTCTTTTTTTTCTTTTTTTTCTAGCCCGTATTGCTGTCCCACTGCAGGGCAAAGGCCTCTCTCATCTCCGTCCACTTTTTCCTATCCCGAGCTATAATCTCCCACTCCCCAGAATACGCATCCAGCTCGTCTCGCCTCCTCTTGCGGGGCCGACCACGACACGTTTTTGCATTTTGAGGCCCCCAATTGTTAGTTCTTTTGGCCCAGAGTTCAATCGGTATACGGGTGACGTGGCCTGCCCTTTGTTCTTTAAAAAAAGTTTATTTCAGAGAATGATAGTACTGTGAAATACTGGTTACTGATTGTTTATCCGTAACATACTGGTAGTTCTAATGAAACTGAACAACCTTCCCTAAGGAACATCAGTTGATATTTCAATATTAAAATTGCGGCCACGTAACCAGTTAAATTCTACAGTGTACACTAACGAACTAACGAACTCCCTAATAATGAAAGAGGGAATTCTTCGTATATATTTTATATTTTTCTTCCAAGTAATTTTGGTCACATCAAGACCATCTCAATAATAATAATAACAATATTCTTTTTTTAATGCGAGACGATTCCTAACTTAAAATCAAATCGTTTTTCTAGAATACCGGCAAAAGCGCCAGTTACATTTAGAAGGAGTTTGCAAACGCACTGATGCAAACTCCACATCCCCCGCGGTCACAAGAATTGTCTCGCTTAACACAGTTGACAACCCTAAACTCATGACCTAAAAGTGGACAGGGCAAAATAAACACTTAACATAACAACCTGTCAACAAAGTCTGTTGCTAACAGCTTCCTGGTGCAATGCAAGCAAACAAACCAGACCATTGCACTAGAAACGAATGCCAAAACCTGTCCCAAAAGACAGTCGCATCATTGATCAGGTTGGACTACCAAACACCGAGGCTATAAGCCAATAGACTCTAGTCCTAACAGCGTCACAGAATGAGTAACAGTCAACCTGTCAAATCGGAAGTTGAAACCAGCGTCCAAGAATTAATTTAATTCGCTTTAAAAATATAAATAATAATCAATATTCCAAACCAGGACACGCAAGCAACAACGCCCAACAACGACAAACGAACAATCAAACACAGGGCGCACGCATCCTAACTAACACTTAAATATTTCAACCTAAGTTAATTTAACAAAAATTAGGGAATGCGCGAATCTTAGATCTTCATTATACAATTAAGGTAAATCTCGACGAATTGACGCATACACCGCATCAAAGTACAGCATTCCGGAACGTCAGCAACATACTAATCGTTTTTTTTTAAAAGAAAAACCCTAAGCTATTTGTTGTTAAGACATCATTGAAAGAAAACAACAAGGTGTCAACAACCCTACCCGGCGCCTCCACCAACTAACGAACTAACGAACTCCCTAATAATGAAAGAGGGAATTCTTCGTATATATTTTATATTTTTCTTCCAAGTAATTTTGGTCACATCAAGACCATCTCAATAATAATAATAACAATATTCTTTTTTTAATGCGAGACGATTCCTAACTTAAAATCAAATCGTTTTTCTAGAATACCGGCAAAAGCGCCAGTTACATTTAGAAGGAGTTTGCAAACGCACTGATGCAAACTCCACAGTACCTAGATAAAATGTGGTGGGGACCACATGGTACATTTTACCTACAAGGTTTATAATTAGATTAGACCAACCCAGCTCTTCCTGTGCATGTCGTGATATAAGACGTCTTAAGATGTATATCCTAGAAATAGGCACCAGTATTCACTCAACCCAACTGTCAAGTGCGGGTCTTAAGACATTTAATGTGACCCTTAAGGAAGGCCTTTTCCAAATATGGATTGTAGTGGGTTGTAGTATTCATAAAAAAAATAACAATTAGATCTCAGCGTAATTTTTTATCTCATTTAAATCAAAGACTTGCCGCATTCAAACTGATATATTTAATTACAGCCACTTAAGTAATTTATCGGAAAAACTTTCTTCATGTTCGATTTGATAATTTAATGAGGTGCGGAACAAATAACAATCGAGTGTTACGTGAAAAGCAATCAAAAAGCAATATACGCGAAAATGAGCGTATGAACGGCGAAACAATTGAACCACTCTGTTCGATACAAATCTAATTCACGTGCTGGTTGTAGCTCTGTTTAATATACAAACACAAAACAAATAAGAATATTACAATAACTACGTGAAATATGAATGAATGGTGATACCCACTAACCACTGGTATTTTGTTGGATATCATTGAAGACAAAATGTGAACAAGAGCCGTATTAGGTGATTAGGTTTTGGTCCAGCTGTGTTGTACTCCACAGGGATGTTTTGCTATTTTGTCAAACCAAAATATGGTGTATTCGGAATAACGGAATTTCAGTATAAGAGAAGTATACTTTATCGCCACTTCGACACTCTTATACAAAATATTAATTTTATTCGTTTGTATGGAGACGACAACAATGTTATTTGGAATATTCATTTTATTAGTTTGTATGGAGACGACAACAATGTTATTCGGTTCCGGAAAGTTGATCATATGGAGCATGTCATTGCTATCATTTTCGCTTAACCGTAACTTACCTATGCCAGGTATGTGAATTAGGCTGCTGTGGTCAATTGCATTACCAATGTAGACCGCTTTATTGAAGCGGAATTAGTGCGCAGGTGTACCCTATGTGCAGATTTAAACTGCATTATTGGGATAATTAGAGAAGCAGTGAAATATAGTTTAGTGATATGTTCATTAGTTGCTGGCCGTTTTATTTCACGTGTCTACTAGTATTTGTACGCATGTTTGTATAGATTTCAAAAGTAAAATACTTCTTCACAAAAAGCACATTTTTAATTTACAAAAAAAACCTTATACATCCATTTTTAAATTTTAGTGACGATGTGCTTCTGACCTCAAAAACAAAAGCGAAATTTTAATTTATTTTCTAGACTTGTTACGCTTTTTACCTAATGTTGTTGGTGTTGTAGTTGTTGTTTTTTACTGAATATTTATTGGTTGTGTGATATTTTAAAACATTCTTCGTCGAGATGTCCGGGGGGAGACATTTTGCAGAACTATTTTTGACATAGTTTGCTATCACCGGCATTCCCAGTTCAGGCATCACATTTTAAACATTTGAGTTGTGGTTTAGTTTGAGCAAAGCTTATTAACTTCATTTGACGTCAAAAAATGATTTGTAAAATATTACCTCGATATAAAATTCAGTTGCTGCCAGTTTTATCACAAAATTTCAACGCAGTACTTTACTTTCCTGCTGGTCGTTAGTGTTCAGCTTCTGTATGTGGAATTAGCAGTTGAGCGATCACACATCCAATGACTAAAAGAGTTGACGGTTATTTAAACTTTACAATAATAGAACTACAAATGATTGAATTGCGTACTACGAGCGTCTCGAATTCTTCTCTATACATTTCAGAACATCCGCTCGAGTTAACATTTTACACCGAGACTAGCCAACTGGGGCGTGTAATCGTTATCGCTCATCGATCATTTGACGTCCCGTGGGATAGGTACCCGGCTGTTGGGAAATCATCGCTAATTGTTTTTGTATCTTCCACCAATTCCAGATATCAACAGAACCGCCCAGAGACTAATTGTGACTAATAACCACATAACTGTTTAGTTTGCTTGCGTCAATATTGAAGACATCTCCCGTACAAGTATCCAAAGATTGCTTGGAAGTTTATTACTTACAGCAATCTTACGTATATACAGACGCAAAACTTTGTGAGGATTTATTACGTAGATTACTGGGACGAATTTTTTAGAAATTTTACATTTGAATTCAACGCTTGGATAGTAGGTACAGTAGAAAAAAAATTAACACTGCGGGTTGGTATTCTACTGTACATTTCATCTTTATCCCATTTTTGTCTTAGTCTATATCGAGTTGTTATTCTGCTTTTTTTTTTCAAATTATCGAATGAAGTATATTTTCAAGGCAAATACATTATGTTACAAACGTATGCATGATTCACCTGTTTCAAATTATATTTCGAAGAAGAGCTTAAGGAAAAGTCTATATCGAGTTGTTATTCTGCTTTTTTTTTCAAATTATCGAATGAAGTATATTTTCAAGGCAAATACATTATGTTACAAACGTATGCATGATTCACCTGTTTCAAATTATATTTCGAAGAAGAGCTTAAGGAAAGAGCGGTTAAAGTTATTCATGAATACAATTGTTAAACTGACCAGAAGTCCGTTTACAAAATTGTCCTCGAGTAACACAACTTTAAGTCCTTGTTTACATTCTAACGAGTTTGCCCAGAAAAGTTACGCCTACGAAGTCTCAGTATACCCGACTGAATAACGGAGTTGGGGGTGGGACCAACAAGGATTCAGGGAGGTAGCATTCGCAATATATCCGCGTAATACTACGGTAGACCCTGCACAGGTTGAATTTATTTCAGGCAGTGCTGCTGTAACCGTCGCGGAGGGGACTTGTCTCGCAGATACACTGACCCGAGTTCGCGATCTACGATCAACTTTTGGAAAGTGCAACACTCATCTTCTAGACTTTTTGAAAGACTAATTCCTGAACCGTGACAGTGCTGCGAACATTTCATCACAAAGTTTACTTTGCAGCCGAGTTTCCTGCACTTTGGTAAGTTTTGAAAATGTTGTTGAAATTGGTTTTCGTAACTGATTCTTGACATGTGAATTCGTAATTCTGGCTGAAGCGAGGTTTTTATTGATTTTAGTTAATCTGCTCTGTGAATATCCCATTGGCACGATCATGTTTGGCGAATTTATTTTAAAAGCTAAGCGTACTCACCATCCTAATTATTTTCATAAAAGTTTATTATATTAATACATACAGTAGTAGGCACCTTCGTCGTATTAAAACTATTATGGTACGTACATAATACATAATATTCAAAAGTGATAAGACTGCTGTTTAGGAATAAGAAGGTTGTTTTACTTTATTACAAATATACATATATTTCAAAAGTCGCGGTGCGCAAGAAAATCCGCTTCTTTGTCCTGCGCAAAATAAAAGTTTAATGAAATTGGTTTAGTTGTTGAAATTTATGCATACGAGTACAAATATGTTTATTTTGCCACCGTAAAACGTTAAAAGATTTATTTAATCATAGAAAACATTTACATCATAAAGGAGCTTTGGCAGGTCGACGTGCTAGCAAGTTTTGTTCAGCAAGTCGTCGTCTTACTGTTCTCTCACTTACACTAACGCCACGAACTTCAAAAAGCTGATTTCGTGCTTCAACAGCTGTAGAGAAGCGATTTCTCAGAACTTTACTAACGACAAAACGGTCATCTCTAGCTGAAGTACACCGATGTCGACCTTGCCCAGGCCTTTGAGTGTAGCGGCCAGTCTCACGAAATCTTCTGATAGCGTCTTGTATTGTTGTTCGAGGAACACCAAGCATCCGACCTATGCGACGTTGGCTAAATCCAGCATCAGCCAGACCCACTGCTCTTGCTGCTCCAGTAGCATCCAGGG
Organism: Teleiodes luculella; assembly: GCA_948473455.1. Classification (NCBI taxonomy): domain Eukaryota; kingdom Metazoa; phylum Arthropoda; class Insecta; order Lepidoptera; family Gelechiidae; genus Teleiodes; species Teleiodes luculella. The sequence continues at coordinate 28,453,289 of OX419582.1, read as the reverse complement.
GCATGTCGTATGCAAAATCTGGCTCTCCAATTCACAATTGACCAAAATAATGGTGTGCACATCCAAAACAAATGAATACCGAAACAAAACCTTTCGATCCTAAACAATTCGAAGCTCAATAATTTTGTAATTTATTCTTTTTATTCATAAAAAAACAATTCACAAGTTAACAAATGTGGACATATGTGTTAGATTTATCGTAAAATTAACTCCTTCTAATTTACAACACATTACAAACATCGTAATTTCTAATCAACCCGAGATATACCAATCGAGATTTGTGGCCGGTTAAATGTGCCGGTGAGTGTATAATTTTGCAGAGTAATTTTGGTTCTTGCGAAACCTTGCAAAAAAAAGGCGGCCATTAATCTTTGCAGAATTGACTGTCAAAATAGAAATTAGGTCATTCCAGTGCTTAAGGATGAGAAAAAAGTTAAAATTCTACGCTTAGCAAATAACACCGAATATGGATTTGATTTCGATCTTTACGGTATTGTAGATACGAAATACGCGATACTTTCTTTAAAATATTGAATTGAATTGAGAATACTTTCTTTAAAATATTGAATTGAATTGAGAAAGTTGATTGTTGATTTTTATTAATATGTAATTATAATAAAAATAGAACAAAGAGAGTTCAACTTACATGCAAGACACTTCGGTTTGGATATATCGCAGCCACCTGGTTAATTTAGCCAACTAACTGGACGCCTAGGCCGTTCATTGAATTCCGGCATCCAACTAAATAGCTGAAGTAGTGTAACGAGGTGCATTGCATGCTACCTCGTTACCTCGTTTCTACTTCATTTCTCGATACGTTTCATATCAAGATGTCAAACCACATAAATTGAGATACAAAAATACAAAGTGATAATTTTTCCTGTATTTTAATGAAGTATGGGAACAACCGGAATCATAGTTGAAATGAAAAATAAAATTGTAATATCTATCTTCAGTATTTTTTTCAAAAGTTTGGCCCAATAAGTTCGTAGATAAGCGGAAAAATGATTATTTTTGTACCGATTTATCCTCAGTCTAAATTCAGTTTTCGCTAGCAGTATTTCTGTACCCCATGGTTAGCGTATTCAATAAATGCAAATAAATGCGCACTGCCAGACAGTGATATAGGGTATTAACATATTATATTTGCGCGGTGTGTACGCTGTTATGAATGACCAATTGGACTTTGTCCAGAAACGGCCTCGACCGGAATCATAGTTTTAATAATACTAAAAAACAACAAACATTGTGTAATTCATGATCTATCTTCTGTTTTATTTTTTTCAAAGTTTTAATCCAGTTTCTCACAATTAAGAATCCAACGACACCTCTCAAGCCTCAGAATAACAAATTTACTACAAGCGCGGTTTTCCAACCCCTCTGTCTCAAGCCATCCTGGCTACAGAGCATGCCAAATACTACATACATAAGTATACTCCTTTTTAAAATACATGTCGTAAAATACGAATAATGATGAAGTCAGGAAACAAATTACTTACGTTTGACATCTAAGTATTCAGTCACAAGTCCAAACCAAACATAAACTGTATCAATCTAGGCAGTCACATTAAACTCAAATATGTAATATTTATGTTCCTGACCAACTCTACAGGTTGTAATGTCACACTAGACGTCGAACAAAAGCTAGACAGGGAATGGTCAAAATATGATACTTTACCATTAGCTTTAACATTATTATTATTATTACTTGATGCTGATTGGCTAATATACCGACAAAGCATCTGCATCTTTTCATAGATAACGCACTGCAAAACAACAAAATGCAGGAAACAATAAAGGAAATTACGAATTACACAAATATAAGGATTCTCTGAAATTAAACTAATAAATAACTTACAACAAAATGCAGGAAACAATAAAGGAAATTACGAATTACACAAATATAAGGATTCTCTGAAATTAAACTAATAAATAACTTAATTACAATTTAAAGTATCCATGCATGATATCGAGAAAAATATCACGAAAACTATTTTTTCATTTTGTTCCTAACGTTACTTTTTATTAAAAAAACTGACTGACCAAAACACCTACTCAAAAATATTTAAGAAATTAAAAATTCCTGTTTCGGTCGCAGCGGCCGAAACTCAGCGACCGAATCTTCGCCTACATACATACTCGGGAGATAGGAGACAAGGGAGGGAATGGCATTTTTTGCCGATTTTTCTGAAATCGTTACAACAAGCCCTTTCGTTTGATATGTAAGTAAGTAAGCAATTCTTTATTGCTGACACACTTACTATATCACTAGGTATAGTTTGCGAAACTTTTCGGTTTTTCAAATTCATTATTTTATGTCACACACACGTCCGATATACATGCGTGTACCAAATATCAACTCCATCGGACTAGTGGTTTCGGAGGAAATAGACGCAAACAGACAGAAGGACGAACACATAACCGGGTGATCCTATAAGGGTTCTTTTATTTTTCAGCTACGTTATTCTAAAAATATCAAATTTAACAAAATATTTTCAGAAGGCCTGATTTTATATCAATTTATGTTTGCATCAGATCTAAGAAATTAAACCGCAGATTAAACCGCAGACAATAAATTATTACATTCTAATATATTATGTACTTGTCCTGTGAGAGGTATTTTGTTGATACCTAATAAGATTATTTAGTATAACTATGGTTATGGACTATGGTATAACAAAACAACTTAATATTTTGGTCTTAATATTTTGGTGTAGATAAAGTTCCCTATGCAAAATATTTAGTATCTTGTTGTTAATGCAAATGAACACAATATGTAAGTAAACATTTTCCGTATATAATTGCCCTTTGTTCTTCAATAAACTGTAAAAGAAATAAAATTTAGAAAAATAAAATAGTATATGAGACATCTGCTTTTAGAACACTAAATATTACATTTTTCTTTGGTATTACTTGGAACTGAACTTGTTGACATTTATGAAAAAGAGGAGAATGTGCGTACAATTAAGAGGCAATGCCGCAGTGCCATAAAATGTAGCATTACTGTCATATTAGTGAACCACTGCCACACTAAAACTTGCACTCTGTTACGACGACGCTCATATATCTTCGTAAACATAATAAACGTCTTGGCATAAAAATGCATTTCGCTAAAAGAAATTTACCTGCAGATAACAAATCGCAGCTTTGCAAATAAAATTTATTAACTGTACCAACCAACTTTCTTAAAACGGAGTCAATATTTGTGTACTATATAGTCAAGATAATTTTAGAGTGTTGCTACTTAGCTGCCAAATACAGAAGATCAACGTTCACATTGTTTCATCAGAGCTGAAATGGAAGAGGGAATCTAGGTGTCGTCGACGGGTTACGACTCGTGTAATGAATGCAATCGAACTGTGCGAAACGACATACACTATGCTACGGAGTGCAGGCGATGCAGCGTAGAGGAAAGGCATTCCTGGTACCTATTGGGCTCAATTCCAACGTGGCCTCTAAATTAAGTTTTTAGTCTCCTTTATTCAAATGGGAATCGAAAAAATTGGGAGAATTCGAATGAATGATATTTAAATTTTAATTAATGATATTTAAAAAACAGCTGTCAAATTCATAGACTATTTAGCTCCAATATGTCTTTTTTACAAAAACTACAACCATATTATCGAAATGTTATTTTTGGTTTTACCAATTGTTTCTCTATAAATATTTTAATTATCCTGGAGGTTTATTAAACAATTTACTTTTCCCATAATTTATAATGGATCCAGTTTTGTAAACCAAACATGACAGGGCGGATGCGAGCGAAGCGGGCATGGGAGTTCAGGGCACCTCGACTACTGTTGGTTAGGTTCGAAGGGAAGGAACGGCCTCGACTACTGTTGGTTAGGTTCGAAGGGAAGGAACGGCCTCGACTACTGTTGGTTAGGTTCGAAGGGAAGGAACGGCCTCGACTACTGTTGGTTAGGTTCGAAGGGAAGGAACGGCCTCGACTACTGTTGGTTAGGTTCGAAGGGAAGGAACGGCGTTTTAGCTCCAATCATTATTCCACCCCAAAATGACTGAACTCTCTGGTCGAGTGCTTTTAAGGGACTCATCCACGAAAAGGCAATTATTCCAAATGTTTTCCTCCTCCTCTTCTTCATTTTGCCGAAGCCTTGCCCACTGCAATCTCCCGTTGTTGTCGTTGTCTATTAACAAGTCCTTAATTAACATTGTGAGTTTCAATGATAACTATATAATAACAAGCGGACCCGGGAAACTTCATTAGTATAAAAAATAATATATAACTAGCGGACCCGGCAAACTTCGTGCCGCCACAGAATCCATAAATGTTTTGTTTTTTTTACATATAACGTTAAAGACGGGTATTTGGGATTATGGTAGGCAATTTTCTGATAGTTCACTGCTTAGCCGACGGATCAGGGATCACAGTTGTTGCTATTTATTACCCCAGTAATAAGGTATGAAGGACGCCGCCTTGTGGTTTCCGACGTCATACCAAAACCAACTGCGATCCCCAACCCGCCTCGCTAGCGTACGGGTTGTGATGATAAACAACCAAACATCCATCCGTCCATTGCGCGTTTCTTTATATTTAAAATAGGAAGAATGCCGTGCGGCTCCCGTCGCGTAACCAACAACCACTGTGATTGAACCCATCCCAATTGCCAAACAATCCCGCTGTCCAGAAAACAGTCCCGCTGCTGAACTAACCCAATTGCCAAACAATCCCGCTGTCCAGAAAACAGTCCCGCTGCTGGACTAATTGTAAAAATATTAACGGTTAGCAGGCGGTTTGTTGTTAGTTGCCCATTCTCAAAGTAAGACACCCAACTCAAAGTAAGACACCCAACGGAAGTGTTTTTATTACCTGAAGGGTATTCGCTACCAGGAGGACATTCTGTTAGGTGTATGTAATCTAAATTCTTTGGCTGCTTTGTCTACGTTATTGACAGTTTGTGGATATTCTATCAGCGATATTACCTTCGGATTTGAATTTTGCAAACTAAGCGTTTTGTAAGCTGAACGTTTTGCTAAATGGTCATTTTTTAAGCTGGACCTATGTCACATTCGGATTTGCATTTTGCAAACTAAGCATTTTGTAATGGTTATTTTTTAACTGTACTTTATGGTAAATGGACCTTTTATATCTAAACGGAAATACATGCTTCATTTTATTTTGGTAAATGTACTTTCTGCATCTAAACGACGCAAAACATGTGTCATTTCATTTTGGTTTTACTTTATGGTAAATGGACCTTTTGTATCTAAACGGAAGTACATGCGTCATTTTATTTTGGTAAATGTACTTTCTGCCTCTAAACGACTCAAAACATGTCATTTCATTTTGGTTTTTGAGATCCAATCATTTTTATTGAATATGTTACGTGATTCTTTACGTTATTATTGGTGTTAATATTCCATCACCGATGTTATCGACAGTATTGATAGCTGCGGATATGCAACTAGAAAATATTTTGTTGGTAAAAACTTTGTTGATTCGGACCATGTTATTAACAGGTTGTGGATATTCTATAAGAAATGTTTCAATGTAATTAAATTCATGTTCCTGACAGGTATTGAATATTCCTGACAGGTATTGAATATTCTATTATAAATGTTTTAATTTTAATTCAGTCTATGCTATTGACAGATCGTGGTTTTCTATTTTTAATATTTCTATTCATTGACAGGTTGTGAATATTCTATTAGAAAATTGACAGGTTTTGAATATTCTATTAGAAATGTTTCATTTTAAATTAATTTATTCGGTCTATATTATTGACAGACTGTGGATATTCTATTTTCAATTTTTCAATGCAATTCAATTCATGTTATTGACAGATTATGTTAGAAATGTTTCAATTTAATTTAATTTATTCGTTTTATACTATTGACAACTAGTGGGTATTCTATCTATTAGAAATGTTTCAAGTTTAATTCATTTATTTATTTTCAACTTTCATGAACAGTATTTACAAGCTGCGGATATGCAACTAGAAAATATTTTGTTGGTAAACTTTGTTGGTTCGGCTTAAGTTCTTGATAAAATATTTTAATACAATCCATGTTATTGAGAGGTTGCGAATTTACTCAATTCAACTCATTTATTTATTTTAACAGTAACGTCCATCTGACGAGGTAACGTTATGCTGTCTTCGTTGTTGACTAGTTGTGGATATCTTTTTGTTTTTCGTTGTTGACTAGTTGTGGAGATTTTACAAATCATTTTTCGACGTCGAGGTGAGTTCACAATTTGACTGTCTTCTGTGGAGAAGAACTCGCCGGAAGAAACTCCACAGATGTTGCATCTTTTCAATGAAATACTTAGTGGTAGGGCTGAATTTCGTAGTGCTAATATCTAACCGCATGCTAATTTTGTGGCAATTTGCCGTTTGCATATATGCTGCCTCAATAGATAGATATTGCATTTAGCTGTCTTTTTTTCTTCTGCAGCAACGATAGGACGTATCCATTTGCATAGATGTTGCTTCTAGTTGAGCAAGCAGTATAACCGTCGTTTAGCGCTGAATAAAAACTGCCGAATGTTCAAAATAATAGGACAATTTGCATATATGCTACCTCAATAGATGTTGGATTTAGCTGTCTTTTTTTCTTCTGTAGCAACGATAGGATGTATCCATTTGCATAGATGTTGCTTCTAGTTGAGCAAGCAGTATAACCATCGTTTAGCGCTGAATAAAAACTGCCGAATGTTCAAAATAATAGGACAATTTGCATATATGCTGCTGCCTAATAGATGTTGCATTTAGCTGTCTTTTCTTCTGCAGCAACGATTGGATGTATCCGTTTGCATAGATGTTGCTTCTAGTTGAGCAAGCAGTATAACCATCGTTTTTTGAATAAAAACTGCCGAATGTTCGAAATGATACAACAAAAAATTAACAAAACCAAATCAAATATGTATGTCAATTTTTGTTTTAATTCAATTCAATTTATTCGTTCTATACTAGTGACAACCTGTAAATATTCTATCTATTAGAAATGTTTCAATTTATTCGGTCTATGTTGATAGGTTGCCGAATGTTCGAAATGATAGAACAAAAAACTAACAAAACCAAATCAAATATGTATGTCAATATTTGTTTTAATTCAATTCAATTTATTCGTTCTATACTAGTGACAACCTGTAAATATTATATCTATTAGAAATGTTTCAATTTATTCGGTCTATGTTGATAGGTTGCGAATATTCTATTAGAAATGTTTCTATGTTATTGACAGACTGTGAATATGATATTTTTAATTTTTCAATGCAATTCAATTCATGTTATTGACAGACTGAATATTTTATTTTTATTTTTTAATGCATTTCACTTCATGTTGTTGACAGACTATATTAGGAATATTTCAATTTAATTCAGTTTATTCTTTCTACACTATTGACATCCTGTGGGTAGTCTATCTATTAAAAATGTTTAATTTCAATTCATGTTCCTGACAAGTTTTGAATTTATTTCAATTATTCTTTTTATACTATTGACATCCTGTGGATATTCTATTTCTAATTTTTCGATGCAATTAATGTTATTGACAGATTTTATTAGAAATGTTTTAATTTAATTCAATTTATTACTATTGATGTCCCTGACAGGTTTTGAATATTCTATTGAAACATTTGACAGACCGTGGATATTCTTTTTTTAATAGTTCAATTCATTGACAGGTTGTGAATGTTCTATTAGAAATTATTCTTTTTATTCAGTCTATGTTATTGACAGACTGTGGATATTCTATTTTTAATGTTTGTAAAGGGGGGAAGGAGTTATGGCGAGTTAGAGACGAAAGATTGCGTGACGAAGTGATTTATTACAATACACACAGGCAGAGGGCTTACAATCAGGAGTATCAATGTACGGCGCTACTTTTGGTTTTCAACCGTCGTCGTTCCACTAGGGAAGCGATCGGTATGCCACCATCGCTTTAACTTTTTAATTTTGAAAGCGTTCAAATATTTGTCCCACCGGGTTGAAGCAATTACTTTGCAGCTCCAAAGTTCCCTAAGAATGTATGGACACGAACACAATTTAAGCGAATATTCTATTAGAAATGTTTCAATCTATTTCAATTTACTAGTTCTATGTTATCGACAGACTGTGGGTATTCTATTTTTAATTGTTCAATGCAATTCAATTCATGTTATTGACAGATTATATTAAAAGTATTTCTATTTAATTCAATTTATTCGTTCTATACTACAGCCAACCTGTGAGTGTTTTATTTATTAGAAATGTTTCAATTTATTCGGTCTATGTTCAGTATTCTATCTACATTATTGACAGACTGTCGATATTCTATTTCTAATTTTAATTCAATTTATGTTATTGACAGATTTTATTAGAAATGTTTTATTTTATCTATACTATTGACAGACTGTGGTCTGTGGATATTCTATGTTATTGATAGGTTGCGAATATTCTATTAGAAATGTTTCAATTCATTTCAGTTTATTCATTATGTTATTGACAGACTGTGAATATTCTATTTTTAATTTTTCAATGCAATTCAATCATGTCACTGACAGACTGAATATTTTATTTTTTCAATGCATTTCACTTCATTATAAAATATTTAAATGGATTTCGTTGTTTTAGGTACTTGCTTTGAACTAACACGATGATGTTAGCGAAATTTTGGTGTAGACCGCTGTGGACGTTCATCTTGATCAAGGTCATTGCCGTCATCTCCGAGGAAACTGATGATCTAGGTATGTCGCTCATATTTGATAACATTTACGATACCGCTGATGTCAAAGAACAACCGACCGTGTATATGTCGCCTTCATAATTAATTTTACAGAATACTTTAGCATTTTACAAACGCTCGCTATTTTGCAATATGCCGATGGCTTGTTATTTTATATAAAGTCAAAAGACGTCAAGCGCAGGCTGTAAAATTCCGCACCAAATTGTCGAATTGTTTCTAACAACAATGGCAGCGTAATCAGCTAAATACAGCTGTTTGCGAAGAAAATCAATAAAACTATTCCAAATCTGTTTATTCAGTGGAATTAGCGCGTAAACTAAGTGATTTAAAAAAATCTGTTGTGTTTTGAATTTTCAGTGGAATTAGCGCGTAAACTAAGTGATTTAAAAAAATCTGTTGTGTTTTGAATTGTTTCTAATAAAAATGGTGGCGTAATCTACAGCTGTTTGCGAATAAAATCAATAAAACTATACCAATTCTGTTTATTCAGTGGAGTTAGCGTGTAAATTAAGTGATTTTAAACATTGCGTAAATCGTGATTTTATAGTGTTTTATAGTGTTTTTATAGTTTCAGTTGTGTTTTCATACAAAATTCAGACTTATTGTTCATTACTAGCTGTCCGCTTGCGGATACGCCCGCGTTGTTTTTTGACTGTAAATGGCGTTGATAGTTTTAGAATTTGATACATATCTTTTGTACAGAAGACCAGCACTATTATCCCACAGCCTGGCAAGAGCGAATACACAAAATTACAAAATTAAATTCAAGGTGCAAATTAACCTACACGAATCTATTTCTATGAATAAAAGTAACAAAATTCGTTAGATCTCAGGTAAATTTGGGTGTCATAAAACATATTTTTGTATAAACCCTTTGACATACATAGTGACAGACCCGAGGTCTGTCAAGAACATTGTAGTTTTTGTATCATAGCTCAAAAATCCATGACAATATTATGTTGTATTTTTAAGTTGACCAGAGGTCTGTCAAGATCATAGTAGTTTTTGTATCATAGCTCAAAAATCCATGACAATATTATGTTGTATTTTTAAGTTATGATATTATAATATACTCCCTTCTTTTATTTTAGTATAGGTCATTACTTATGGACCTTATTGTTTCTATGGACCTTATTGTTTCTTCATAAAAAGAACTTGATGGCAGTTTTTTCCTCTTAAAAAAAGTTTCCTAAATTCCGGAAAACGTAGTAAACGTAGTAGTTGGAGATTTGGGCGTAGAAAGTGGACTTTTGAATTATTTCTAAAGCAACAGCTTGAAAAGACTGTACCAATATGCAATGTTTGCATTTTGATGAATATTTATCACTCAGGCACTTTAGGTCTAATTACCGGAATGTCCAGATTATATATGAAAATACAGGAACTTTGATTACGTGCAAAATATCCGGATGCTAAATCCAAAATTGGAATGCATTTATCAAAATAAAATAATATTCTATTTGCTAGTGCGGTATAATGTCAATACAATTGCTGCTTTTATTTGTTGTCTTCGAGTGATAGAAAATTTTAATTAAGATGACATGAAATTGCAATATAGGCATTTCAAATATGTGCTGTTCATAAGTACATAATAGTATTGTAACACTAAAATAGCATTCCAACTCTGTTTAAGCATGTATGATTAGGCAGTATAAAAATGAACCTCTATTTATCTTGGTTACGCTATAACTTGAGAACTATTATACCGATTTCACTCAGTATCTTTTTAATATTTTCTAATACTTCGTAGAAGGTTCTTACATTTAAAAAAACGGGAAATACTGTGAAATCGGAGCGGAAAACTAGTTGGACAATAAAAATAAAACAGAATACCTAAGACCAGGTGAGTGTAATAAACGGTCAGTTATTTTTGTATGTTAGTTAGATTATTTATTTTTGTTTCACAGTCTTTTGTGACTGGAGTTAAACCTTGGTTTCCAACAAACGTTTGAACTTGTGACGTCAGTTCAAAAACCCAAAATGAACAAATGAGTTGGACTTAAACCTGGGCTTGTGTATAAAATATGACTTTGGCTAAAATATCGTTTTATGTTGGTTTGTTTTGTTGATAATAAGAAAAAATATATAAAAGCTACTTTTATTTTAATCAGGGTTCACGTGATTGTAAACGCAGAGGGATCATCTGGAGGTCCATAATATTATTACAATTATTTACGGGTCTTAGCGCGATAATTTTAAATAGGTAGGTAGGTAGGTAATACATACCTACTATTTAAAATTATGGCGCTAAGACCCGTAAATAATTGTAATAATGAGTAGTAAGCGCGAAAGCCTCAAAAGTCCATAATATTGTCTTTCATAGCGGTTGCGGTGCACAACTGCGAGAGCATTACGAATGTAGCAGAAATAATCTGTCGGAATCTGGCAACCGCGTTAGCGCCAGCCGATAATCCTCAGGGGCGTTCAAAAATTCACGCAGTGTTCGGCATCGTCGGCCCGAATAACAAAATGTTAGAACAACATGTGAGGCGAAGGATATATTATTAAACATAACGCTTCCTCTCACTATGTATACCTAATACGATGCAATGCGTCACGAGACATGCGGATGATTTCCTTTTTTTGATCTGTAGATTTTCAGAAGCTAGGTATTTATTGTTGTTAAGAGGCGCAGCACGTTGGCAACACCAACTTAAAAAGTTTATTCAATTCTTTCCCGCCATAAGCTAAGGTTTACTACTAAAGTGCTTAAATAAATTCTATTTTTACTGTGACTAACTGGTTCGTTGTTATTTTCAAAATTGGTTAAGGTCTATGCAATCGCTCTTTTCCACTATATTGTTCCTTGGAAACAACGCTCGATGTTACTCCTGTATCGAAGAACTTACAGCACCATAGGCAGCATTACGCCCCTGGTCGATGCTGATAAGACTAGACACAGCTCTAATAATCACCAGCCTTCCGTAGCAAGTGGACAGATTCGCAAGTGGACAGTTCTTAGCTGGACAGATTTTCAGGTGGACAGTTCTCAGCTGGACAGATCTCAGCTGGACAGATCTCAGCTGGACAGATTCTCAGATGGACGGATTAGCAACTGAACAGAGTACAGTCGTGAACTATAAAATATAGGTAATAAATTGTCTGAAGGAGAATAAAACTAAACGAATTTAATAATAAAAAAAGCATAATCGATGGACCATTTGAACAGTCCCAAAAATCTCACAGATATTTGTTGTAAAATAAAACAATTTACAACACACTTCTTTCTTCCTTCAGTTAAATGATATTGATAGGTTTCAACAAGAAGGCGCTAATGCCCCACAGCCCGTGAAACAATTCAATTACTGCATTAGACATTTCCTAGTCGTGTACTCTCTCATTTCGGTGGTCATAATTGGCCTCCTAGATTTAGTGATTTAACACCATCATATTTCTTTTTATGATGTTATTTAAAGTCAAAGGTATATGTTACCAAGCCGACAACCACGCGTGCATTATAGGAGAATAATTAAACGCTGCATCAACTAATTCGGCCAGATTTGTGCAAAGTGGTCATCGAAGCCGAAGAGGCAATTTAAAAAGACAAAAAAAAAACACAATCATAAGACTAAAAACTGTGTTTTCTATTAATTTCAAATCTCTTTCTGCGTTAGTTTTGGGACACCTTTATAATTTCAGTAAACCGACGACATGACGGTCACTGGGCTCTCTGTTACCTCTTTGATCTTTGTTGATTCAGTTCAGTCGTTCGACTGTCAGATTCAGGATAAATCCTTTTTTATTTTTCGAACTTCGGTTTTGTTCAAAAGACCTATGTAATATTTAAAATCGTACTGGGTACAATATAGGTATAAAGACAATGTAGGTAAATTATAATTTAAGAAGAGAAGATCTATTTTTAACTAAGAGGATTATTCCAATAACAGCTACCCGTTCGTCTGAAAATAAATTAAATGCTCAAGAATATTATAGCAGTTCATAAAATCATGTGGGCGTTCTTTCTCTACTTCAGCTTTCGTTCTATGAAAAATCAATTTTATTGCCATTTTTCAGAAAACTGGCATTCTGACTTTAAGCCCTTTATTGTGGCGGCTCTGATTGTGAGTAGGTACTTAAATTCAATTTAGAATGAAAAATGTGACCCGATCTGTATATCTTTTGTTTTATGGTGATTGTTGACGTAATACCACCATAATTCCTCTGTGAAATATTTGCGAAGGGACATCACGTAGCAGGGAAATTTAAACCTTCTTTTTTGAGATAGGTTCTCTTTAGACCACATGACTACTGTTTTGTACCTGTTAATTAATTTTCACTAAAAAACAATTTTACCTTGTTGTAACATCTAAGAGTTTCTGACATAACGATTTGTATAGGCCATTTCCCTATTCTCAGAAGTTCAATGGACAGATCGGTTTTTATGACTGAACTAATAAAATAACTATTAAATAAAACTCCAATTATTAAAGCCTTAGTTTATTAAGGTAGACGACCACAAGACAATTGCATTCTGTTTTAAAGCCATTAAAGTTTTAAATATAAGACGCAAAAACAACACGCGCTTATTTAATAGTATTAATGTAGATTAAATAAAGCTCTAGTGTAAAACGAACATATAACAAATTATATTTTCGCAGAACTAAAAGCTTTTGGCGCTTAAGTGTACTTCACTTTACTATTCTCTTTTGTTGTCGAAAACTCATTATGCTTTGCTTGATGGAAATATGTTGGAGTTTATCCTCCAGCAACATTAGATAGTATTGTAATGTCAAGCCTGTTACGGTGGAACAATGAAATTTGCATAAAATTTAGGACAAGCTCCTAAGCACGCTAAATCATCAATAAAAGTAAAATGAAAAAGTCTGGTCGTTCGTTTTATTTGTAAAATATAGACAGCAAGAAGAAAACACAGTGAATCAACCACCAGAAAAATATGTTGTCCTGCGGGGTAGGCTAAGGTTATTGTAGTATGCCATTAAAATTCAATGCAAGCACATTATTATATTTTACTATTTGCGAGAACTTAGCATTTAGTACTTTTGGGAGTGGGGCGTTAGGAGACTCAGTTATTCCGCGTCAAAGCAGCACATTTTTCATACAACACGACATTAGTCTTGGCGCTGCGGTAATTCGTTCCGGGGACCGGTACAAATGTACTGGAAACGGACACTGCGGCGACTTTCATATAATTTAAAAATTTTGGTAAAAGCGACGGTTCAAAACTAGTTTCATATGTGGCCGCACATCTTGATACGGTTGCACACTGTATAGAAATTGCAGGATTGTGATTATAAAACTTTATGCAGGGGTTATCGTTATCTGCAGTAACAAGATTTCTACGCTTGCTATTTTCGACTTAGGAAAAAAATATTGTGTAGTGCCATAAGTCGACATTATGAAGGTGTTTTTTGAACTTTAAAGTCGGGTTTATTAGGTTTGGTTTTGTTTCTGTTTATTAAATTGTAAAGGTTTCTTATTTGAAGTAAGATTTTACAAATATTTTTTTGACGTCAAAGATAATAAGCTTTGCTCAAACCAAGGCTGGCTCTCGTCTCACAAAGAACGAGAATAAACTCAATATTTTAAAGAGACGACGATGCGATATTATTCGTTTGAACGTAACGGGCAGGTTCGCGCAATGTGTGCGCTGCTATAGAGAATAATCCGCCGAAAAAACTCCACTGGATTGCATCTTTAGTTCAATCCCCTTTTTTAAATCTTTTTTTACAATATTGCATTCGTTATAAAATACATAACATATAATATTTTTTGGGTTGTACTGAAACATCTAATAACCATGATTTCTTACCATCATGAAACTTTAGAAGTCTCACATAGTCGTTTTGCAATTAGACGAGGTTCATTGAGGGTTTTGTTTGCAAAGTCATCTTTGATAAATAGTAACCTGTAATGATCAGAAAAGCCCCGATAGTGACGAGATGAGCTCTGACAAAGCCGGCCTTGATATATGCCACTTACGCTTGTCCTTTTCTATGATTGTTGATCCTTTGCAAGAAGCTCTATATTTAAATCTGAGCATATATAAACGAAACCTTGAATATAATAAATAAAATAAACATTTTATACGTACACAGACGAGTTTCCCGGGTTCAAAGGTTCTCTTTTAATACAGAGATAGCATCACGACAATGGAGATATCGCGTGGTTCGGACGTTCAAATAAAGCCAGTATAGCTTAAGATTCTACTGAGAATTCGCTTAAAAAAATTACCCTTTGGCAGCCTTTTTTCAATCTTAAAAAGAAAGGCTTGTCGTTTCTATTTAATAACGTAATCAATAATCACGTCAGAACATCAGAGAATGATTCCCTTAATGTCATAAGTTTACGCTATCGGAAAATTGTTCGGCAAGCAAGTGATTTTATTACGGTTAGCGTCCGTTGAAACTAATACAACTTTTGTCTTTATTCAGTTCAAAAACTATTCCCGAATGGGAGAGCTATAAGCTCTTTGAAGTAGTCGTATGATTGGAGGCTTCCTTTACTAGCCGTTCTAGCTGTTTCGACGAGAGTAGGTATTTTTACTTAATATCTTATCTTATCATCTTCCTTGTGCTGAAAATATTAATATTAGTAGACATACATGCATACATGAAGAAACTTCTTTTTACAGATTGTTAATCAACGGGTGTGTTGGACGAATTTTGTTCGTAATACAAGTGATCTACAAAAATACACTGTTTTTAGTTTTTATATATCTTTAAAATTGGTTGTATTCATGAATATATAAATCCCGTTATTTCAATGAAGTAATCAACTGGACATTGCTCCTTAAAACATTGTTTTGGTATGAAGCTGTACAAACAAACCTCTGCGAACTAAGCTGGGAATTACACTCTTACATTTATGTGTTGTCAGAAAGATCGGCCACTTAGTTCTGCGTAAATTTTCAGTTGGCGTGTTGTTTGGTATGGTTAGTTAACTATGTTTTGGCCGTTCGCCCCTTGTCAAAAGTACTTCTTTCTTTTACGAGTTACGCTAGATTTTTTACGGCGGCGCTTGGTGGTATTACGGCTCTGTACTAAAAGGTCAGCGCCAACAACCTTTCACAAACTCATAGGTTATTCCGGTCTGCCTGAGCTATGTAAAATGTATACCGTTCGGTAAAAGGGTTTGATTTGAAGAATGTCGGGGCTTTAGTAATAATACCTATTGTTAGATTGGAAGACAACAGTATTCAGTCTGTATGGTTTGTTTTTCGCAAAAAATGTTTGTCGTCAGTGCAGATATTTGGTTGGTCCAATTCCAAGCCTGGAAACTATACGACTACTTTAGTTCGCAGGCTTCGACCTCTCTTGTAGTTTGTAAAGGAGCTGGATTTTCGCACACTTCTTAAAAGCGACGCCATCGTTATGCTTCAATTATTTATTAATGACAATTGTCCGGCTACTATTATAACTTCCTTGCACGAGACATGTGGATCGCTTCCCTAATCTAATTTTTTCATTAGAGACACGAAAATTTCACAATAATTTACTTTTTCCATCAATTTTAAGCAAAAATAAACGCGACATTCATAGATTAATCTCTCAGAAGTCGTTATAAGAAACGTAATTTTATTTGTTTTGCTCACTCCGATTGATAAGAGCCTGGCTTTTTATGTTTATATGTGAGTTTCTTGATAAAACTTATTCAGTTCCAACTTGTTTCCTTAAGACCGGTTAGCAATCTGACGCTGATCTTTTAGGTATTTCCCTATATTTTTGAATTTCCAACCATAAATATAAAACGCTCGATACTGAAGTGGGCGCTTCATTAATCTGAATCTGTGCCGCCATCGCTCAATCCCACACTTCGAATCATATCGGTCGATACATTTTGCAATATTTTGCAAGACTGTGCCCTTTATGTAGAGAATTAAAAATGTTATCAAAATGCCTCTTGTGCACACTTATTGTTGTGAACTGCTGTATTCGGTATTTTATTGTTTGCTATTGCAGTATGACACTGTTAAACTTGTTTATACGCTCTTTGTTTTCTGACCATAAATGTAATTGGTCCACTTGGAACTATGATGGAGAACAATATTAAAATTTGAATCTCGGTTCTCGCGATCTTATGGGCTTGGGCCCTTCATTTTGGCTCACTAATACTAGTATACGACTCTGACCATCTCGGATTAGATAGGATTCTCTCATCTCGGATAAAAATAGGATACCAAAAACCCTATCATAAATCCTATTTTTTTTAAAGATTTTTCATTATTATCTGGCCTTTGCCAAGCTTTATTGTTAAACTCCAAAGTTTAAAAAGTTTTATTCGAAGTAAGATTTTACAAATCATTTTACAATCAATTTTATTTTCAATTAAACTTATTAAGGAATGGTGACGTAAATTTACTGCCGAACCACTTAACAAGAACTCTGTTCTCACGTTCTGAATATTTTGAAAATCCGTGTGCCTCTTTATTGTTTGAGCAATTTTAATCTCTTGCTGGTTTTCAAAAAGCAATTGGAATTTAATAGCAATATTTGTGATACTTATTTTGGTGACGTTACAATAATGTCCCGATTATGTGTGAAAAGCAGAAAAAATATCTACCCTCTATCCGTCAATCAATGTTTCATAAGTTGCAAATTGTATTCTTATTGACGAATAAAATTGACGAATCAACCAGACGCAAAGATATTTGGTGAAGGTAGTTGTAGTGAGATGAACGGCTCTGCCATAGAGTTTGGATAAGGACAGTCCAACTCAGGGGTGAATTCAGGTCCCTCGTCCATCAGTGTGGTTTACAATATATGTATGTATATAATCCGTATAACCATAATATACAGGGTGTAAACACATTTGCGCACAATATTTTAAGGGTACCCATGAGACTGAGTAATTTTCCCCAAGAAACATACCTTCAAATCTAGAAATAAAAATTTTACTTTTCATATAAACTTGTGCCACGGGACTGACTACTCGTATGAAAAGCTGAATTTAATTTTGAGATTTGAAGATATGTTCCTTGGGGAAAGTTATTCAGTTTCATGGGTAGGTTCATCCTGTTGAAAATATTGTGCGCTATTAAAGTTACACCCTATATAATACTTCCAACTGAGATTTTGGACGTGTTATCTGCAATCTTCGTGGTCCGCAACGTGGCTGCCCGCGGGATGCTAACATGTGACCTCGACATAAATAATTATAACCTCAAAATTTACCGTTTGCTTTTTTCCACCAGGCGACTGTATGCATGGTTCGAATGAGGAGAATACGCGAATATTTAAGAACAACGACACTCACGTGTTAACCAACCGGTCCCCCACATAAATAATCCAGTCCCGGTGAAACAAGAATCATTTTTTAATCATATTATACAACTAGCTTTTCGCCCCGCGGCTCCGCCCGCGTTAACAATAAAACGTAGCCTATTTGTTAATCCAGGGTGACAGCTAACTCCATACCAAAGACGGAACGGAGCAGGTATATGCGTTTAGGGTGAGAGATGTTTGTTTGTGTTTGCGTTTGTGCAAAGTAATGTTCCCACCTATCTTCTATTAAAATCACTTCAGCCGTTTACACACTCACAAACTTTTGCCTTTATAATATTAGTGTGAGTGATTCATAGGCAAGAAAAAGTAATACAGAAAAATCCTATCGATCTTCCATCTTCAATTTGGTTGGTTGGTTATTGGTGGCACTAATATAATTATTATAAATATCACGCATGGTAACAATCTCTCTTTTACCTTAAACTGAATTCTCATATCTTATTTAGCTTGTAAAACCGCTGTATCTCGTCGCCAGGTCACGCCAAATGTGGGAATAAATAATTGCTACTGGGATTCACCCGTAGCAGTTTTATCTTTATGTCCGGGATACGTGCCCGGCCGCCATTTCCATAATCAAGTGCCGGTCATTTTAATCTACGTTGACGGATACTCGCCGCCGCCGGTTCTGACCTTACAGACCTAACATTTGTAATTTAACCTGCTTTTATACAACAACATTTTTGCATACGTCTCCTAATGATCATCAACTTGCGCAATGTGCGGATGCATCTCCAGTCTCTCTTCTTTATCAAGTTGTCCTTGGTTCCCTAAACGTTTTCTACACTGCAGAACATAGGTGTTTTTACTTCTCGCGTTTTTAATGGAAATCTGGGTCAAAACCACCCTTATTTTTGAATAGAAATAATTATTTTTTCCCACTGAGTGTAAGTCAGACTTATCATTATGCGCCTTTGACATTGTGCGCCTTAGGCATTTTGCGCTTTTGACATTCTGCGCTTTTGACCTTTTGCGCCCACTGGTCATTTTGCTCTTTTGACGTTTTGCTCCGGAACGTGAAAAATGAAGTTAACTAGATGAGACGCATGAAAATTATGGATATACGCTATTTCTCGTATGAGAGTCAAAATTTCAACAAAATGTTGCATAATTTACAGGCGTTGTTAAAAGCTGAATTCTGCAACGTTGCGCAGTTGATTTTACCCCCCAGCGTCGAAATATCGCTTGTGACAAGTGACTGACATTGCGCACGGCAAGTTCTGAAATAGCACAATAACGTTTCATCCAATTTTAATAGTACCTATGCTTGATCATTTAGTTTTCCCTTTTGCTGTGATCGTTGAGTGTTTACTAATTCCATAGGTTCTCTTAAACTATTTATGTATCAAAAATATTTTGTTATAAAGCTATTATATTTTGATGAAAGTAATGCGAGTTTATTCGTGATGAACAAATCACTTTCTAATACGGACGTATGAGCTCATGTCGTAAATATGTGCACCAGCATGTGAATTCTAGAACATTAACATGTAATCCCCCTTGTCCAAGTTAGAGCTCATTCTGAAGCAAGATGGACTGATGATGAACCAGAAATTATCTTTCTTTGTGGAAGTTCTTTTATTTATCACTTGGTACAGTCGCACCTCAGGGGCTAGTATCTGGTTGTTTGAATTGTACTTCTATCTATTTATTTTCCGTGGACGAAGGATAATTCTATATGCCATTTTGCCATTTTTCTAATTAATTTGTGGTATATAACTTCAATAACCTTCATTTATCTTTTTGTTTCAATTGTTCTCTATCTATTTATTTTCTGCGTAAGATGCCATTTTTCAATTAAATTTGTAGTACATAAACTGCAATAAAATTTATTTATTACTTTTTTATCACTAAAATATTTTTTGTACGAGTATGTAGGCGTTTTCGAGCGCAATGGCGATAGGCGAGTGGTTCGCTACCAAAACGCTGACGTCACCGATCCGATTGGAATTGCGCATCTCGTCCCCGAACGCCCGGATGCGCAGGCTGATAATTGACCTTTTCCGCTAGTAATTGCTCGAACTTGTTATTTTATTGTATTTGACATCTAAAATGTTAAGCTTTACAACGTGCTATCGCCATTGTTTTGGCAAGGCATTTTCAACCACTGCTACAAGGAAGCGTTTTTTCGTTAGCAGAAATGTCGCTACTCTCCTACTCTCCAACTCTATTCATGACTTCACTATATCTCGTTTCAAATTGATTATATTGTCAATGCGTAATTTTAAAAATGATATATTAATAATACGCCACCCAATACGCAATAAATATAAATAATTTAAATATGTATATTGTTTCCTTATAGGACGACGTATGTGGTCCCTTCAAGCGCTTCTACGAATATTCCAGTATATTTATAAGTGTGTGTCAACCCATAGCTGCCATTGACATGTTGCCTGAAAAAATCTCGCCTATTATCGGCGACATGTAGGAATGCCGGTAATATGAAGCCAACCACGCGTGTCCAATATCCGGTTCTCTCGGTTAATTAAGGCCTTTTTTCGCACTGGTGATTTGTCAGCGACATGTAGCGAAGGCAGCTAACACTTTATTACTGTAAACATATTTAATTTTGTCACAAAACGCAGAGATAGGGCCTGATATAGCGGTAAAGTTTTTATTATAAACTGTGCAAAGTTCTAATAATTCCATATTTTTTTCTACCACGTTTAGGTTTTTTCCGATCTTAGAGTATAAACATTTTTTTTATTTATACTCGTACTCGAGATAGATAGATAGATCGGGCCAAATGGTGCACCTTAAAGGCACTTTCTCAAAATATCTTTTATCTCAGAATGTTAGGGCCGCTAAACTACTATATATGATCGCAATGAGAGACTTCTTTTCTATGGTCGGAGTTTACAGTAATATTTACCGATTAGCGTATTTAAGTGAGCGAGCTAAATTGCGATCAGTGTCCGTAATCCCAACCGCCAACCACGCCCACCACCGATATAGTGGAATTTATGCAGCATAACCTATTCTACTAATTCGCAGCCACAATGAAAATAAATACTTATAAAATGTGGAATATTCTTTATTTCAAGCAGGTACCCATAGTAAAAAAAAGTTTTATATAAAATCCAGAATTAACATAACAATTTAAAAAATATCAATAATAAATAAAAATAAAACAATACAATACAATAAAATTAATCTGACTGCATAATTTTCAGTATAAAATTCACTGTTAATTAGACTAGACAGGATTGAGTTGTGTGACTACACGTATATCGATATAATTAATCTTGTTTTTCCCACGATAAAAGGTAGCCCTATGTCCTTCCACAAGGTCTATACTATCTTTGCTTATATTACTGGCAAACTGGTCTACACGAATTTCGTGTAGGTTTAGATACAAGAGTTTTTAAAATTTAATTGTTGAAAACTGTAATTAGTTTTTCTAATGCGCTATATTTCTTTAATGTGTCAATATTCCAATCCCCGCTTATGACGTTTTTTTTTATTTTATTGTTTAGAAAGTTGTTCTTGGGTATTCTATACATACAACAATTCAATTTCTAACCCGCATCATTCAAAAACATTTTGTGTGGATAGTTCCTTTATGCAGCTAGTAGTCTAAAATATGTCTTTGCGCGTTTGCGCGCTTAGAGAGTATAAAATAGATGTCGACTAATCATAGAACAAGGTAGCTGTTTAATGGTTTTTACTAATAATTAGCCCACAAGTTTGAAGTTTAAACAACGATTAACGGTTATGATATTTCCAATATTTTTTAAATGGAACTGACACTGTCATATAGGTACATAAATTATGAAACTATTTGTGAGCACGCTGAAATACCAGATATTGCTG
This sequence comes from Teleiodes luculella, assembly GCA_948473455.1. NCBI lineage: Eukaryota > Metazoa > Arthropoda > Insecta > Lepidoptera > Gelechiidae > Teleiodes > Teleiodes luculella. The sequence continues at coordinate 28,431,546 of OX419582.1, read as the reverse complement.
TAAAAATGTAGTGAATTAATTCCTATAAAATCAAATGTGCGTTGCAAAATGAATATCAAACAAATCACAACTGTACTTCCGAAATCAAATAAATGATGCTCCCTATTTAAGTAATTAGAAGTAAAAAAATCCGTTCTGTGCGGCTTTGTTTTCTTTTAAGACGACATTATGATGAATTACGCCTTTTTAAGGGAAAAAACTGGAAATATGAAATAGACCAGAATGGTTGATCCACTATCGCAGCGAGACGGCTCAAAGGAAGCCCGGCGTTTAACATTCATTCCGGACCTGCATTTCCGGCTCCACAATGCACTTATAGGGTTGTCATAAAGGATTTTTGAGAAGTCCATATTTTATGATATTCCAAGATAATAACTCGTTCATCGAGATCAAATCTCTCAAAGTTGGATATAAATTAAAAATAATATTGATCAGGATCGTAAATCCATTTGTACCACTGAACGGATACTTTAACTATTGCACACTCGCTGCAAGTATACTGACATAGTTGGTGACATAGTTGGTTATATATTTAAAAAATGTGTTTTACAACAAAAAGTAATAAGTACGAGTACGTATTACGAGATCCCATAAGTGAAATTTATACGCTATCAAAACGCATTGGTTCCACGGGTTCGTACTAGCTCATTAATTTCTTTTTCAATTCAATTCAATATCTAAGTATTTATCAGACTACCTACAAGGAAGTTCAAAGCTAGCTCATTAATTTCTTTTTCAATTCAATTCAATATCTAAGTATTTATCAGACTACCTACAAGGAAGTTCAAAGCTAGCTCATTAATTTCTTTTTCAATTCAATGTATTTATCAAACTACCTACAAGGAAGTTCAAATATGCAGTTTTCAAAAATTCCTGTCTTTAAACAGTTCCGTATTAACAAAAGTTTGGAAATTTTAAATTTATCAGACTTATGTTTAAATTCTACACCGCCTACTCGTACATGTAGCTCTATCGGCTTCTATTGCGTTAACTCTGCTCTTCCCAAGTTCATCTTTGTCTCGACTCGAGTGGGATTATTCTGCCCCAGTTGCATTGGGAAAATACGAAGTCATAGCTTGAACCAGCGCTTTTGTATGGTATTTAAACATACAGATTAATTTAATTGATTTCATACTTTTGACAAAATGGACAATGAACCACAATGAAAGCTTGTTGTTATTTTTTCAGGTTTCTTGTTTTTATTTTTGTTGTTATTTTTTAACGTTTTTCACGTTTCAAGCTTGTTGTTGTTTTCACGTTGCATTTCGCGAAGGGTGGCTAATTTAACGTTTTTCACGTTTCAAGCTTGTTGTTGTTTTCACGTTGCATTTCGCGAAGGGTGGCTAAAGATAGTGTAATTGGTAGGTATAAAATTGATTCTAGGTTCGTCGTTACACTCAATAGCAGTAGTTTTGTGAGGGGTTCGGAAAGTTATTTTTTCATCAAAGTCCAACGGGCACATTTCAGGGCGTCTGCCAAGTACTTCCGGCAGGTTGCGCAATGGCAGACCAATTTTATAAATAATTAATCAATGGTTAACTGATGCCACCACTTTCATTCGGGTACTTTATGAGGTAGGTTCCATGAAAAAAATACGCCGGCAGGATCGGCTCTGGCAGACTATTTTTTTTTTCAGTGTTTAAGTGACGGTTAACGATCTAGAGATAGCCTATTGGGGTACTCGATGAGGTAGGTGTTTAGGCCCCCGGCTCCCGCACTATCAAGCGATCTTAGCATAGTTTTTGCGGTTAGCTTCCATTTCTTCTGCAACAATGATAGGATGTATCCGTTTGTTTCATTTGCATAGATGTTGCCTAATTTTTTTGCAGTAATGATAAGTTGAGCAAGCATTAGCTGCCTTTTCTTCTGCAGCAATGATAGGATGTATCTTTTTGTTTGCATAGATGTTGCTTTTAGTTGAGCAAGCAAGTATAACCATCATTTAACTATGAGTCTTTTCTTGTGCAGCAATGTTAGGATGTATCAGTTTGCATAGATGTTGCTTTTAGTTGACCAAGCAGTATTACCATAATTTAGCTGTCTTTTTTCTGCAACAATGATAGGATGGAGCAGTTTCCATCTATGCTGCCTCAAGAAAACTTTGGCATAGATATTGCGTTTAGCTGCTTTTTCTTCTGCAGGAATGATAGGATGTATCCGTTTTGAATTGATGTTGTTTTTATTGCTCGGTTTGGTTATACTGCTGTGTAACCATCATTTAGCTGTCTTTTCTTGTGCAGCAATGATAGAATGTATCGGTGATAAAATATATTAGGCGATCCGAGAATCGATCTTCTCTGTGTGTTGCTCACCGTTGCTAAACCTTATATTTTTTGTGTCTTTTCTTCTGCAGCGATGATAGGATGTATCCGATTCTTTGCATAGATGTTGCTTTGCCTTTTCTTGTGTAGCACTGATAAGATATTTTCGTTTGCATATATGCTGCCTCAAAGGAACTTTAGCATCAGCTTTTCTTCTTTAGCAATGATAAGATGTATCAGTTTGCATAGATATCGCCACTAGTTGTGATAAGATGTATCAGTTTGCATATATGCTGCCTCAAGGGAACTTCAGCATAGATGATGCGTTTAGCTGCCTTTTCTTCTGCAGCAATGATGTATCCGTTTGTTTGTTTTGTTTGCATAGATGTTGTTTATAGTTGAGCAAGTAGTTAACCATCATTTAGCTGTCTTTTATTGTACAGCAAATCTTGTGCCACAATTTTTGCTTATTATCACTTACAATAGCTAGCACATGCGACTGGACATGTTGAACTTGTGAGCGTCCGTATATCTTCAAAGTTCAAAAAGTTTTTATTCGAATTAAGATTTTACAAATCATTTTTCGACGTCGAGGCGACAGTGGAGAAGAAACTCCACAGGCGTTGCTTCTTTTCAATGAAATCCTTAGCGGTAGGGGCGAATTTCGTAGTGCTAATGTTTAACCGCATGCTTAAAAATACATTTGGCGGCAATTTGGCGGTAATGATGAAATGTACCCGTTTGCACATATGCTGCCTCAATAGATGTTGCATTTAGCTATCTTTTCTTCTGCAGCAACGATAGGATGTATCCGTTTGCATAGATGTTACTTCTTGCAAGAATTTCGTAGTGCTATAATGTCTAACCACATGCTTCTGCTTCATGCTTCGGCTGGCTTCTGTACCTACCTACTTAGTTTTTTTTTTAAATATATTAGGCGGCAATTTGGCGGTAATGATAAAATGTATCCATTTGCATATATGCTGCCTCAATAGATGTCGCATTTAGCTGTCTTTTCTTATGCAGCAACGATTGTATCTGTTTGCATAGATGTTGCTTCTAGTTGAGCAAGCAGTATAACCATCGTTAGCAAGTTTTTATTTGTTGAATAAAAACTGCCGAATGTTCGAAAATATTTTTTTTTTAATTCAATATTTGTGTACTATGGCTATATTTTATGCCAATTTCAATTGTCAATAACTTTTCTTTATTTATACTAGAGAGCGTGTTATCAGGTGGTAGATCTGCGAATTACAATTACAGTAGCCAGCACATGCGACTAAACATGTGGAACTTGTGAGCGTCCGTATTCCTTCAAAGTTCAAAAAGTTTTTATTCGAATTAAGATTTTACAAATCATTTTTCGACGTCGAGGCGACTGTAGAGAAGAAACTCCACAGGCGTTGCTTCTTTTCAATGAAATCCTTAGCGGTAAGGGCGAATTTCGTAGTGCTCATGTCTAACCGCATGCTTAAAAATACATTTGGCGGTAATGATGAAATGTATCCGTTTGCATGTATGCTGCCTCAATAGATGTTGCATTTAGCTGTCTTTTTTTTGTTTGCATAGATGTTGCTTCTAGTTGAGCAAGCAGTATAACCATCGCTTAGCAAGTTTTTATTTGTTGAATAAAAACTGCCGAATGTTCGAACAAAAAATTAACAAAACCAAATATGTATGTTGATTTTTGTTTTAATTCAATATTTGTGTACTATGGCTATATTTTATGCCAATTTCAATTATCAATAAATTTTCTTTATTTATACTAGAGAGCGTGTTAGAGCGGGTTCACCTTGAAGGTAAGGGTGAAATAAAGCTTTTGAATAACATCTGTCAGTCGATAATTTTCAGTACGACGTAGATTCAAGTCTCCTCATAAGGTCAAGTTTAGTGACGTATTTTTGAATGCATATATAATCGGTCTACTTTTATTTGGTCGATTCGGTCTACTTATATTTTGTCGATGTGCTATACATATGTTACTATTCTTGGTTGAATTCAATCTTAAATTCAAACGAATTAATGTTAGTAGGCATGTAAGGCATGATGAAGATTGAGACGCTTTAACTCGCGGCTCGTCATCCAACTTGCTTTCACATTTTATAAGAGCTGAGAAAGTGGGCAGCGAGGTTAGTATAAGAGTTTTCCTAAAATGAATATTTACTTTCATCACGAAGCGACACAGGTACCCAAAAGACAATGCCTAATGCATAAAGGGTTAAAGAATAAGAAAAAAACTTTAAATGGTCCAGTTCAAATATTGCAAAGAAAGCTGGGCTACAGATTCCAGCGGGTGCTCCATATTCAGCGCACGCAATTGAGTCCCCTCTGGCCGTTTTCGCTACTGCTATTTGAAACCAGTTGCTAAATAAGAGTTTTCATTATGTTTTCGCAACCAGTGTCGAGTCAAGAGAACTTTTCCTTAACCTAAAATTGGTTGCGAACAAATATTAAAACCTTCCCAAAATTACATGATTTGTTTCGGTTGCCTGATAGAAATTGATAAAACCGCCCATTTGTACACAATTTTGGTTGTTTTTGAACTGAATTTCTTGTAATTGAAGCCTTGGAAGTGCAAGGTTTATTTAAAAATTCCAAAGAAGCCTTGGAAGTGCAAGGTGAATAAAAGCTGTTATTATATCAACTTAGATCATATTATTCAATATATTGGTTAAACAACAACTGGATTGATATAGTTCAGGTGGATTAACCAACAAGGGTTAAAGAAGAGAAAACATTATAGTCTAGTACCAATATTGCGCTGAAAGCTAGGCTTCAGCTTCTAGGTGTCAATCCCCTCCAGCCGTTTTCGCTACTGCAATTTGCAACCAGTCGCGGTTATGACGAAAAACATCTGTCGAAAGAAAATAAATGCAGTAGCCGAGGCAAACGAAACGATGGCATTCCAGAAAAGCCATAGAAGTGCAAGCTGAAAAAAAAAAATTACTTAGGATAATTTTATTTGTAAGTGCGAGTTGGACTTGCGTTGAGAGGGTGTCGTATGTACTTGTATACTGGGTGGCCGGAAAGGTGGCGAGCAAAATTTAGTTCTGTGGAGGCAAAGGGAAGATCTTTCTTGCCTTGGGGCATGGTGGCGAGCCCGGGGACCGCGGTCAAACTGTACTTCGTTAGAACTAATGAAGAACGTTTCAGACTTCAGCTTCTAATTGGTCGCGCTTATAATCACGTATGAGGCTTAACTATCGTTCACAACATGTGACTGCAATCGTATGCTCTGCAGTGTCAGCTTTATGTAGGGCGCGGCGCCGCTACAGTTCCTTGGTCGCTCTTCTAATGACGTATGAGACGTAGGTATCGTTCACAACATGTGACTGCAATCGTATGCTCTGCAGTGTCAGCTTTATATAGGGCGCGGCGCCGCTACAGTTCCTTGGTTACAACATGCAAATTCCAAAAAATCCATGAAAGTGCAAGGTTTACAACATGCAAATTCCAAAAAGTCAAAAAATCTATGGAGTTCAAGGTATACTGAAGAAATTACAAAAAATCCATGGAAGTGCAAGGTTTACTTTTCCAAAAAATACATGGAAGTGCAAGGTTTACTGAACAAATCCAAAAAAATACATAGAAGTGCAAGGTTTACTAAACAAATCCAAAAAAATACATGGAAGTGCAAGGTTTACTGAAAAAAAACCAAAAAATCCATGGTAGTGCAAGGTTTACTGAAAAAATTCCATGAAATCCATGGTAGAGCGAGGATCCATGGTAGTGCAAGGTTTACTGAAGATATTCCATAAAATCCATGGTAGTGATAAAATCCATGGTAGTGCAAGGTTTACTGAAGAAATTCCATAAAATCCATGGTAGTGCAAGGTTTACTAACGAAACTCCAAAAAATCCATGGTTGTGCAAGGTTTACTGAACAAATTCCAAAAAATGGAAGCAAATCCCAAAAATCCATGGAAATGCAAGATTTACTGAAAAAATTACAAATTATCCATGGAATCCTTAGCGGTAGGGGCGAATTTCGTAGTGCTAATGTCTAACCACATGCTTAATAAAAATACATTTGGCGGTAATAATGAAATGTATCCGTTTTCATGTATGATGCCTCAATAGATGTTGCATTTAGCTGTCTTTTCTTCTGCAGCAACGATAGGATGTATCCGTTTGCATAAATGTTACTTCTAGTTGAGCAAGAATTTCATTAGCTGTCTTTTCTTCTGCAGCAACGATAGGATGTATCCGTTTGCATAAATGTTACTTCTAGTTGAGCAAAAATTTCATCCACATGCTTTTGCTTCATGCTTCGGCTGGCTTCGGTAGCTAACTACTATGTATTTTAAAAATATATATTAGGCGGCAATTTGGCGGTAATGATAAAATGTATCCGTTTGCATATATGCTGCCTCAATAGATGTTGCATTTAGCTGTCTTTTCTTCTGCAGCAACGATTGGATGTATCCTTTTGCATGGATGTTGCTTTGGATGTATCCTTTTGCATGGATGTTGCTTCTAGTTGAGTAAGCAGTATTACCATCGCTTAGCAAGTTTTTATTTGTTGAATATAAACTGCCGAATGTTCGAATAAAAAATTAACAAAACAAAATATGTATGTTGATTTTTGTTTTAATTCAATATTTGTGTACTATGGCTATATTTTAAATATGTATGTTGATTTTTGTTTTAATTCAATATTTGTGTACTATGGCTATATTTTATGCCAATTTCAATCGTCAATAAATTTTCTTTATTTATATTATACTAGAGAGCGTGTTATCAGGTGGGTTCACCTAGAAGGTAAGGGTGAAATAAAGCTTTTGAATAACATCTGTCAGGTACGACGTAGATTCTAGTCTCCTCATAAGGTCAAGTTTAGTGACGTATTTTTGAATGCATATATAATCGGTCTACTTTTATCTGGTCGATTCGGTCTACTTATATTTTGTCGATGTGCTATACATATCTTGCTATTCTTGGTTGAATTCAATCTTAAATTCAAACGAATTAATGTTAGTAGGAATGTAAGGCATGATGAAGACTCTTGAGACGTTTTGCGGCTCGTCATCCAACTTGCTTTCACATTTTATCAGAGCTAAGAAAGTGGGCAGCGAGGTTAGTATAAGAGTTTTCCTAAAATGAATATTTACTTTCATCACGAAACGACGCAGGTACCTAAAAGACAATACACTGCCTAATGCATAAAGGGTTAAATAATAAGAAAAAAACTTTAAATGGTCCAGCTCAAATATTGCAAAGAAACCTGGGCTACAGATTTCAGCGGGTGCTCCATATAGCGCACGCAATTGAGTCCCCTCTGGCCGTTTTCGCTACTGCTATTTGAAACCAGTTGCTAAATAAGAGTTTTCATTATGTTTTCGCAACCAGTGTCGAAGAGAACTTTTCCTTAACCTAAAATTGGTTGCGAACAAATATTAAAACCTTCCCAAAATTACATGACATGATTCGGTTTCCTGGTAGCCGCCCATTTGTACACAATTTTGGTTGTTTTTGAACTGAATTTCTTGTAATTATTATTGGTATTCTATTTTTTATGTAAAAATTCGAAAGAAGCCTTGGAAATGCAAGGTAAAAAAAACTGATATTATATTAACTTAGACCATATTATTCAATATATTGGTCAAACAACTGGATTGATATAGTTCAGATGGACTAACCAACAAGGGTTAAAGAAGAGAAAACATAATAGGTAGTCTAGTTCCAATATTGCGCTGAAAGCTAGGCTTCAGCTTCTAGGTGTCAATCCCCTCTCCAGCCGTTTTCGCTACTGCAATTTGCAACCAGTCGCGGCTATGACGAAAAACATCTGTCGAAAGAAAATAAATGCAGTAGCCGAGTCAAACGAAACGATGGCATTCCAGAAAAGCCATAGAAGTGCAAGCTGAAAAAAATAATAACTTAGGATCATTTTGGTCAAGTGCGAGTTGGACTTGCGTTGAGAGGGTGTCGTATGTATGTTGTATACTAGGTGGCCGGAAAGGTGGCGAGGAAAAAAGTTGGTTCTGTGGAGGCAAAGGGAAGATCTTCCATGCCTTGGGGCATGGTGGTGAGCCCGGGACCGCGGTCAAACTGTACTTCGTTAGAACTAATATAGAACGTTTTAGGCTTCAGCTTCTAATTGGTCGTGCTTCTAATGACGTATGAGACATAGGTATCGTTCACAACATGTGACTGCAATCGTATCCTCTGCAGTGTCTCAGCTTTATGTAGGGCGCGGCGCGCTACAGTTCCTTGGTCGCTCTTCTAATGACGTATGAGACGTAGGTATCGTTTACAACATGCAAATTCCAAAAAATCCATGAAAAAATCGCACTTACAACATGCAAATTCCAAAAAGTCAAAAAATCCATGGAGTTCAAGGTTTACTGAAGAAATTACAAAAAATCCATGGAAATGCAAAGTTTACTGAAGAAATTACAAAAAATACATGGAAGTGCAAGGTTTACTGAACAAATAAAAAAAATACATGAAAGTGCAAGGTTAACTGAAGAAATACCAAAAAATCCATGGAAGTGCAAGGTTAACTGAAGAAATACCAAAAAATCCATGGAAGTGCAAGGTTTACTGAAAAAATTCCAGAAAATCCATGGTAGTGCAAGGTTTACTAAAGTAACTCCATATTATCCATGGTAGTGAAGAGGGTCCATGGTAGTGCAAGGTTTACTGAAGAAATTCCATATTATCCATGGTAATGCGAGGATCCATGGTAGTGCAAGGTTTACTGAAGAAATTCCATAAAATCCATGGTAGAGCGAGGGTCCATGGTAGTATATTATCCATAGTAATGCGAGGGGTCCATGGTAGTGCAAGGTTTACTGAAGAAATTCCATATTATCCATGGTAACGCGAGGATCCATGGTAGTGCAAGGTTTACTAACGAAACTCCAAAAAATCCAAGGTTTACTGAACAAATTCCAAAAAATCCGAACAAATCCCAAAAAATCCATGGAAATGCGAGGTTTACTGAAGGAATTCCAAATTATCCATGGAAATGCGAGGTTTACTGAAGGAATTCCAAATTATCCATGGAGATGCAAGGTTTAGGTACTGAAGAAATTCCAAATTATCTATGGAATAAAATCCCAAATTATCCATGAAAATGCAAGGATTACTGAAGAAATCCCAAATTATCCATGGAAATCCAGGTGTACTGAAGAAATTCCAAAAATCTAAACAAATGCAAATGCAAGGTTCAGTGTGTAAAAAAATGCATATTTCCTTAACTACTAAAAATCGCGTAACTTACATGGGTTCTCGGATACCCCTTGACCTAAGGAACCAAAATTTTCATTTTGACGCCACTTTCCCGGCCACCCAGCATACGAAATTCTTCATTATCAGCCGAAACAACTCGACTGATTTAGTTGAGGTGGAAGTTTATGAATTAAATGAAATGTACGTTGAAGACATCGCCATCATAATTTTATTATTAGATTTTTAAATAACCTTTTACTTTGAAATTGCCTAACCCTGGCATGGCCCGCCTTTACCAGACTTCACTGGTTTACCTGGGGCCACGCCGTGTTTTATCAATTTGAATAAGTTCGTTCGTTCACTCGTTTTGTTTAATTGATTTTTGATTTCCCCTAAGCTATTGTAAATTCTGTGTACAAATAAACGTGCCACGTGCTATAGCACGTACGTAATAGCTTACTTGGTATACCAAATAAGCTATTTTTAATTCACGTTCGACTAAAATATATATAGACCGTATTCTGCTTCCTGATGCGGCTACGTCGAAGATAATAAACGCAGTAAGTAGTCAGTCGAAAGAAGTTTACTGAACATATTTCAGAAAATCCACGGCAGTGGAAGCTGAGAAAAGACAAAAGCTGTTTTAATAATACATTTGATCATATTCAAAAAATTGGTCGAGTGCGAGTTGCAAGGTTTTAATTGGTAGCTGAAACATCTGAACTGATTCAGTTGAAGTTGAGTATACGGGATATCCGGAAAATAAAGTTCCCCAATCAAAATCATATAATTTTGAGAAGGTCTTATTTATTTGTTCGCAACCAAGTTAAAATTAAGGAAAAGTTCTCATAAATCGCCACCGGTTGCAAAAACATAAAAAATCGAAGTAGCGAAAACTTTTGCAACAACGATACTCATATGACGACGACGACGTAACGAATGGACAGGGGGGGGGGCATAAACAATGGTCGGTGGGGACGTCTGTTAGCCAGCAGCTTGTGGCGCAAACTGTGAAAGGCTTGATCCATGAATAGGTTTTTTTATTCGAAATAAGATTTTACAAATCATTTTTCGCAGAAGTTTATAAGCTTTGTTGCGATGCGATATTAGTTTGAACAGAACTGGCATGTCTGCGCTGCTGTGGAGTAAAATCCGCCGAAGGATTGCATGTTTTGTGCTTTACTCTTTTGTTAAATAATTTTCTTTACAATATTGTTTAAATTATTGTAACATTTATCATTTCTTGTGTCTTAGTTACTTTAATTTGTAATCGACATATTTAGATCTGGATTATGAAATTTTTGTTTATTTACTTTATTCGACACAAAGAACTTTTTCTCTCTTCCATTGTAATATTTTGAAATCTCACAGTTAACTATTCTTAAATAGGTATCGAAGCAAACAACTGTACAGGCTTGTTTAACACTGATAGATAAGGATAAACACCTGTTAGATCCCGTTCTTGCACTCCGGATTTATTTGTTAACACAGGTCAGACACTGGAGTGCAGTCAAACACAAACAATCGGACCAATTCGCCGTACAAAACACACACTAATTATATAGTTTTTACTTTAAACTGATGACTGTAAACATTTTAAAATAAAAATACATGCGTACGAGCAATATTTACTCAGGCAGTATCGTCTACCCTCCCCTCACACATAAATGATTTGGAGTCTAATATGAAAAATGGTAATTATCACTAGCATCCGTTAAGTAAAAGCTGCAAAAGTACAAAGTACATGCGTAAATGAGGTCTTTCCTAAACAGGGTATGGATTCAAAAGGAATTTTAAAAAATGGTTAAAAAATAAAAAAATATCTTTATTTTCTGTAGGCTTTGGTATCAATCAATTATGAAATGAGTCCTAATTTTATTGTGCATGCATGCATAAATGAGGTCGAAAGCCAAATGTTTACCAAAGAGCTTGGCGCGGCGGTAAGCGCTTTTGGAATTTGGAAAATTATTTGCTGGCAATGAGAATGAACCTCAACACCATAACCGTAATCACAATTCAAAAAGGATTTTACGTTGATCACCGCATCAGGAAGCAGAATACGGTCCATATATATTTTAGTCGAACGTGAATTAAAAATAGCTTATCAAATAAGCTATTTTTAATTCACGTTCGACTATCAAAATAGCTTATCAAATAAGCTATTTTTAATTCACGTTCGACTAAAATATATATAGACCGTATTCTGCTTCCTGATGCGGCTACGTCGAAGATAATAAACGCAGTAAGTAGTCAGTCGAAAGAAGTTTACTGAACATATAAAATCCACGGTAGTGAGCTGAGAAAAGACAAAAGCTATTTTAATAATTAATACATTTGATCATATTCAAAAAATTGGTCGAGTGCGAGTTGCAAGGTTTTAATTGGTAGCTGAAACATCTGAACTGATTCAGTTGAAGTTGAGTATACAGGATATCCGGAAAATAAAGTTCCCCCATCAAAATCATATAATTTTGAGAAGGTCTTATTTATTTGTTCGCAACCAAGTTAAAATTAAGGAAAAGTTCTCATAAATCGCCACCGGTTGCAAAAAAATAAAAAATCGAAGTAGCGAAAACTTTTGCAACAACGATACTCATATGACGACGACGACGTAACGAATGGACAGGGGGGGGGGGGCATAAACAATGGTCGGTGGGGACGTCTGTTAGCCAGCAGCTTGTGGCGCAAACTGTGAAAGGCTTGATCCATGAATAGGTTTTTTTATTCGAAATAAGATTTTACAAATCATTTTTCGCAGAAGTTTATAAGCTTTGTTGCGATGCGATATTAGTTTGAACAGAACTGGCATGTCTGCGCTGCTGTGGAGTAAAACCCACCGAAGGATTGCATGTTTTGTGCTTTACTCTTTTGTTAAATAATTTTCTTTACAATATTGTTTAAATTATTGTAACATTTATCATTTCTTGTGTCTTAGTTACTTTAATTTGTAATCGACATATTTAGATCTGGATTATGAAATTTTTGTTTATTTACTTTATTCGACACAAAGAACTTTTTCTCTCTTCCATTGTAATATTTTGAAATCCTTCCATTGTAATATTTTGAAATCTCACAGTTAACTATTCTTAAATAGGTTGTAATATTTTGAAATCTCACAGTTAACTATTCTTAAATAGGTATCGAAGCAAACAACTGTACAGGCTTGTTTAACACTGATAGATAAGGATAAACACCTGTTAGATCCCGTTCTTGCACTCCGGATTTATTTGTTAACACAGGTCAGACACTGGAATGCAGTCAAACACAAACAATCGGACCAATTCGACGTACAAAACACACACTAATTATATAGTTTTTACTTTAAACTGATGACTGTAAACATTTTAAAATAAAAATACATGCGTACGAGCAATATTTACTCAGGCAGTATCGTCTACCCTCCCCTCACACATAAATGATTTGGAGTCTAATATGAAAAATTGTAATTATCACTAGCATCCGTTAAGTAAAAGCTGCAAAAGTACAAAGTACATGCGTAAATGAGGTCTTTCCTAAACAGGGTATGGATTCAAAAGGAATTTTAAAAAATGGTTAAGAAATAAAAAAATATCTTTATTTTCTGTAGGCTTTGGTATCAATCAATTATGAAATGAGTCCTAATTTTATTGTGCATGCATGCATAAATGAGGTCGTTCCTAAACAGGGTATGATTCGAAAGCCAAATGTTTACCAAAGAGCTTGGCGCGGCGGTAAGCGCTTTTGGAATTTGGAAAATTATTTGCTGGCAATGAGAATGAACCTCAACACCATAACCGTAATCACAATTCAAAAAGGATTTTACGTTGATCACCGCATCAGGAAGCAGAATACGGTCTATATATATTTTAGTCTAAAATATATATAGACCGTATTCTGCTTCCTGATATTTTAGTCTAAAATATATATAGACCGTATTCTGCTTCCTGATGCGGCTACGTCGAAGATAATAAACGCAGTAAGTAGTCAGTCGAAAGAAGTTTACTGAACATATAAAATCCACGGTAGTGAGCTGAGAAAAGACAAAAGCTATTTTAATAATTAATACATTTGATCATATTCAAAAAATTGGTCGAGTGCGAGTTGCAAGGTTTTAATTGGTAGCTGAAACATCTGAACTGATTCAGTTGAAGTTGAGTATACAGGATATCCGGAAAATAAAGTTCCCCCATCAAAATCATATAATTTTGAGAAGGTCTTATTTATTTGTTCGCAACCAAGTTAAAATTAAGGAAAAGTTCTCATAAATCGCCACCGGTTGCAAAAAAATAAAAAATCGAAGTAGCGAAAACTTTTGCAACAACGATACTCATATGACGACGACGACGTAACGAATGGACAGGGGGGGGGCATAAACAATGGTCGGTGGGGACGTCTGTTAGCCAGCAGCTTGTGGCGCAAACTGTGAAAGGCTTGATCCATGAATAGGTTTTTTTATTCGAAATAAGATTTTACAAATCATTTTTCGCAGAAGTTTATAAGCTTTGTTGCGATGCGATATTAGTTTGAACAGAACTGGCATGTCTGCGCTGCTGTGGAGTAAAACCCACCGAAGGATTGCATGTTTTGTGCTTTACTCTTTTGTTAAATAATTTTCTTTACAATATTGTTTAAATTATTGTAACATTTTTCATTTCTTGTGTCTTAGTTACTTTAATTTGTAATCGACATATTTAGATCTGGATTATGAAATTTTTGTTTATTTACTTTATTCGACACAAAGAACTTTTTCTCTCTTCCATTGTAATATTTTGAAATCTCACAGTTAACTATTCTTAAATAGGTATCGAAGCAAACAACTGTACAGGCTTGTTTAACACTGATAGATAAGGATAAACACCTGTTAGATCCCGTTCTTGCACTCCGGATTTATTTGTTAACACAGGTCAGACACTGGAGTGCAGTCAAACACAAACAATCGGACCAATTCGCCGTACAAAACACACACTAATTGTATAGTTTTTACTTTAAACTGATGACTGTAAACATTTTAAAATAAAAATACATGCATACGAGCAATATTTACTCAGGCAGTATCGTCTACCCTCCCCTCACACATAAATGATTTGGAGTCTAATATGAAAAATGGTAATTATCACTAGCATCCGTTAAGTAAAAGCTGCAAAAGTACAAAGTACATGCGTAAATGAGGTCTTTCCTAAACAGGGTATGGATTCAAAAGGAATTTTAAAAAATGGTTAAAAGATAAAAAAATATCTTTATTTTCTGTAGGCTTTGGTATCAATCAATTATGAAATGAGTCCTAATTTTATTGTGCATGCATGCATAAATGAGGTCGTTCCTAAACAGGGTATGATTCGAAAACCAAATGTTTACCAAAGAGCTTGGCGCGGCGGTAAGCGCTTTTGGAATTTGGAAAATTATTTGCTGGCAATGACGTTGACACGCTTTTTGATCAAGGTAATAATAGTCTGTTAGCAAGAAAAACAAATTGATATTTTAAGCGTCGTTATTAATCGCTATTTGTTTTTCTTGCTAACAGACTAGACGCTTAAAATATCAGATAATTGCAAAAAAGAGCAAAGATTCGATCGATCACCACTGTGATTGTTTCACGAAACAATCATCAACATATGAAAACCTTAAGTATAAGTAGAAAAATTATGAAACCATTTTCACATTTGGAAATTACGTCGAATGGTTAGTTAAGTTGATAATTAAGTAAACCCGCGACAAATTACCCCCCAAAAATGTAAAAATGTACAACTGGCTGCTAAACCCTTTTAACCAAAAAAGAGAACTAATAGAAATAGCGGTCTATATTGATAAGTTATCTTTAAACCTTAAATTTATAGTGCAGTGAAGTGTACTGACGGTGTGGCACATAAAGCATGTACAGTTTGGAGCACAGTATACAGGCGTAGGGCCCATTTTATTTGTCGTAAAATTCAACGACTTCCCTTGTGAAGCCCAAATGACTGGAACATTCGATAAAGATGCTTGTGTAAATGTACCCTAATGTACGTTTTTTAACGAAACACGACTTATGCATTTTCTTTTAATTTCGTGTATAAAAACTTCATAGATGGGGAACCTTCTGGGAAAGATAAGGTATGCTAGTGGCTGAGAGACCGTTATATTGTATCGACTGCATGTGCCACCTAAATCCAGCCAAAGTCCAGCAACAAATTCTTCAAACCCAAAAGGATTATATTAGTGACAGTATAGAGAGAAAAAGACTTGCTGAATCAAATCTGGAACTCCGAAGATCTGCGAGAATCGATTAGCGAGACAGCGAGACACACGTGTACTCATACAGTGGGTTGAAGAGTGGTCGAAAACATTCTTCACACGTGTACTCATACAGTGGGTTGAAGAGTGGTCGAAAACAATCGATTAGCGAGACAGCGAGACACACGTGTACTCATACAGTGGGTTGAAGAGTGGTCGAAAACATTCTTCACACGTGTACTCATACAGTGGGTTGAAGAGTGGTCGAAAACATTCTTCACACGTGTACTCTTACGGTGGCTTGAAGAGTGGTCGAAAACATTCTTCGCATATGAGCTTCGAACTACACTTTATGAGCTTCGATTCTCACTTTACACTTAGATTTACGTTCGATTCTCACTTTACACTTAGATTTACGTTTAGATTAAAAAAACCAATCGGCTTGATTTTTTCCGACGTCTTCCAGTCATTACGGGGCAGTATCGAATGGTCGCAAAGTAATTGGTCTATATAGCAACTCGTCTCAATTGTATGCGGTCTAAAATACTGGCTACATTCAACCAGATAATCACATACGTCTGAAACTTGTTTTTTTAGGAACTCGTACATTTTATGTGGTTTAAAATACTGGATACAATCAATCAGATAATCACATACTTTTTTTTATGACCGGGAGGTAATAAATAATTGTTTTACACTTATTTGTTTCGAATGTGGGCAATGTTTTCTACAAGCTTAGCTTAGCCATCGCTTGGGCTCAAATTTCAATAGATTGAATTGCGGAAGTTATTGGCAAATTGAAAAAGTTGAAAATGGAAAGAGCGAACTATTCGACATTATAGCCGCTTTTGAGCGAGATCACTAACAGTAATTTGTTTTTGTTGGTTGTGGCACCTTATTCTTTAATCACACAGTAAAAAATAATTTAATTAAATTGTGGTCACACATCCAATCCGTATGTTGTTAAGTGTACGGGCTATTTCCCGCACCCCACTACGCGGTTCCGCCGCCGTCCCAAACATATTCTTTCCGAACGTGACGACGAAATCACAGATGCAGTTAAAGCAGTCAAAGAATTTAGGTTACACATTACAGAATGCCCTTCTGGTAGTGAATACCCTTCAGGTAACAACGCCCGCACCCACCGGCGGCGGGGGCAAGGCCAGAACCAAAATCAAAATTGAAAATCAGAGACGGAGCCCCTCAGGCGTCGTCTCCTTCACGATGTTTTTCAATATCAACGCGCTAGGCCGTGGTCCGAGGCTCCCTCGAGCCGCCCCTAGACGCGTTGGTATATGACTTTTTTGGGGTCTTTCACTCCCCCGGAAGTCCGGTGAAGCTTGATTGGTCGTACCTTTTCGACACAAGCATAGATCAATTAAAAAAAAAAAGGGTTACACATATTTTAAACCTAATTCCACTTCAAATGATTTCAAAAGTTGCTTGTATCAATTAAGGTGTAGAGGACTTTCTTCCAGTGGCGACTACAGTGGTGGAGGCAGTGGTGGGTAAGAAGGCGTTCCTTCCTTGCGCCATCGAACCTGACCCCAGGGACGAAGACAGGGTCTACATGGTGCTCTGGTTTAGGGAAACCGGCGGCAAGCCCTTATACAGGTGAGCACTGTAATAAAAAAAACATTATTTTTCCTCCCTTTCTACTTTGGTTTTGCTTGCTGTTTTTATTATAGATTTTTTATTAGTATGATAAATTGTTGGTGGTTTTTAAACAAAATTTTATTAACAAACAGGCAACTTGATGGCTGAATAAAACATTTTGCTGACAAATCCAACGATCCAGGCTCAGATCACAATCACGCCTTGATTTTTGATTCTAAAAAATAAAACTGGCTTATCTCATGCCTTTTTGACTCTAAAAAATAAATACAATACGCTGATTGAACATAGGTACTCGTATTTGAATCCAACCTGCCTGTGCTCCCGGATTCGTCATCATGTTACACGAGCCAGGAATTAGTCCTTTTGAGCGCCAAAATCAGCGCTACGGAGTAACGTTATAATGAAATTAAAAATGTTTTTTCTATATAACTTTGTGGCATGAAATAATGTTGTGAAGTTCCATAAAATTTAATACGTTTGTTATTACTGGACGTTTTTCTAACTTTTATATTCGTAATCTTTGTTGACAAAAACGCTTGAAATTACTGAACTAAATAATTGTGCTATTAACAATATGGATATTTAAGTTACTTCAACTCTATGCCGGTCGCGAGATCAAAGCGCGCCATTGACAGTTTATAACAGTTTCAGAACTACTTTAACTCCTTCACAATTCATATAACGCGTACTATTCCAACTTGGGATACTTTTATAGAGCGCTCCGTCATTGCGTTAAACTTGTACATAAGTTCGCATTTGGAACTTCGAAGGTCCCAGAGTGATGGAAAGGTTTCTTCTAGTTCCATGTAAAATATCTCCTCATTGCTTACTTAAAGACACTTCAAGAACATCTTTATTTAATTTTATTAAATTTAATTTAACTAAATTTACCTGCGTATGCATTATGTATTTTATTTCATACTTTGATTACTAATAATTTTACGAAGAAATCGCATCACATAATTTGGTTCTAGTGGAGAAACTGGTTAGAGTTCAGGACAGTGGTCTGGTTCTGTTTATTATAATATGATGATGATTGAGTTAAAGACCCCCAGCTTTTTTAATTTTTGTCATACAATTTCCAAAACAGATTTTTGTCTTGGTAATTGTTATTAAGAAGTTCAGATATTATCGGCTTTTATCAGATGACGCATTTATATAATTCCGCATCAAAACAAAAAACCTACATTTCTTATTACTTATTTGTGACTCTATAGAACGCATATAATTATATTCTGTTGAAGATATTACACATTGGCTTAATGCGGCTTTTGTGTTCCTATTTTTTTTCTGAATCATCTTTTTAAACATCCCTAAAGTATCGTGTACCTATTTATGAATGCGAAAAAGACTAAATGAAATGTAATTGAATTTTTTCTTTTTCGATTTCCTAATTAATATAATAATATATATAATAATATAAAAATGAATCGCAAAATGTGTTGGTAAGCGCATAACTCAACAACGCCTCTTTTTTTTAAATGTTTTGATGGTTCTTACGGAGAGAAATAAATAAAAAAATATATATTTTATGCAGCAATACTTTTAGAATACTAGGGATACGAATACCCTTATTCGAATTTAAGCCACTATTTGACATGAATCGCAATTACTTTTATGTATATTTGTACAACCAAGATACTGGCAGTCGGATTTATAATTGAAAATGGAATTGAGTTGGCAAGACTAGGCCCAAGTAAATAAATAGTTTTCAGTTAAGTTAAAGTAAACAACTTTAGGAGTAGGATATGGTACAACAAGTTGGCTGGTACCACAAAAATAAGGTTAATGAGGACAATCGATGACTGCGATCTACACGGAGAAGACAGAAACTACAAAAAAAGGTTCTGCTTAAAATACTATGACATTCATTACATCAAAAAAGTTCGTTTTCCACAGATTTTTGTAACAATTCTTTGTTTTGCTAATTTATAGTCATCTGTAATGAGCTCAGAACGGTATATCGAAAAACCTTTCGTCGTTAGTTATAATTTGTTCAATACAATTGCACAAAAAGCTTTTGGTTAGAATGTAAAAAGATTTTTAGATTTTTTTAAATACTGGTAATAAGCCATGTACTATGGGTTATTCTCTCATGAGAGTTTGATGATATTAGTATTCTTTGCAATCTAGTTTTTCATTATTTATTTATGTTTCACATGAATATCGCACTACGGCGGCGTAGGCACAAACAAATAATTAATCTAGTTTTTCATTATTTATTTATGTTTCACATGAATATCGCACTACGGCGGCGTAGGCACAAACAAATAATTTTGAACAAGTTATAAAATACACATGACCATGACCGTGAGCATATACTTTGTGAACTATAATCTTCTTTATAACTATTCATTTTTATAGCGGGATATTTACCGTGGTATCTGTTTTGTATGAGTGCTCGATATTTCGAACAAATAAATACCACGGTAAATATCCCGCTATAAAAAGAAATAGTCATGAAAACCGTGAAGTTATAAAAAGTATAATCTTTATTTTTTCTTTGAGCTATGCTACTATACTACTATTAGTACAGGTAGAATACAAAGCAGAATATTCTAAAATGGCTATATTCCCCTGAAAAGCAAAAGTATAACGCGGCCCTGATCTCCAAAACAGCAGCCAAAGGTACATGATTGAAGTACCTTTGGCTGCTGTTTTATATTTTAACGTATGCATATCGTCGAGCCATCGCCTTTTTGATTCAGAACACATCCGTCAGATTCCGATTTCGACAGAAGCAGTTTTTTTAGCAGTTTTTTTTGTGAAATCAGTTCAGTTTCGTCAGGAATGACCAATGTGGAATCCATCTAGGGACTTTTTAGTCAGATTCCACTTTCGCCATAATTATTAATAATAATGATAGTAATGAGTCATAACCTAAGTCCAGTGAAGCTTGATTGGTCGTACCTTTTCGACACAAGCATAGGTCAATTCAAAAAAAAAATATTCACGAAAATTTTATTATTATAAGAACTATTTTTTTACTATTTTGACCTAACGCTCTTTAAAAATTATTAAAAGTTAAGCATTACGAAATTCACTACTACCGCTACGGAATACGGGCGCTCTTAAGGTCAACATGTCCAGCCGCATTTGCTGGCTACTGTACATCAAAAGAGAGTGAAACTTATAAAAAGCTCCTAGACGCATAGTGACCTAATTTTGAAACTTAATTTTATTATTATTAGAATTATTTTTTTTACTATTTTTGATCACGAAAATTTTATTATTATTAGAACTATTTTTTTACTATTTTGACCTAACGCTCTTTAAAAATTATTAAAAGTTAAGCATTACGAAACTCACTACTACCGCTACGGAATACGGGCTCTTAAGGTCAACATGTCCAGCTGCATTTGCTGGCTACTGTACATCAAAAGAGAGTAAAACCTTAAAACGTATTTTATATAGGTTATCTGGTTCGCTACCTGTGAATATATCCGACGTGAAGGGAAAGTAAGATCTTTGTTAACTGATAAAAGGTTTCTTGATGAAGCCCCATTCAACATTCCCTTTCAACTACAAGTAAATGTTATGAAAGGTGCTCTAAAATCACGTGCGCCTCTCCAAATAATGGCATGGTCTTACATCGAAGCAAGCTACAATTTTTAAATTCAGAAGGTTATTAATCGAAGTAAGATTTTATAAAACCGTCAAAGCTAACAAATACTAAAGCGCAAACTGTCCATAGCCGATGTCGAAGTAGAACCAAATGATGGTCAACAAATACTAAAGCGCAAACTGTCCATAGCCGATGTCGAAGTAGAACCAAATGATGGTCCAAGTCCGTGGAAAGGGCTATCATGAACTAAGGTTGGACGAATCCTATATTACTGTGGGTTTTCAACTGACGACTAATGCCGCACAAAGGATAAGCACCCAGTCTCCTCTGTGGGCATAACATAATATTACGATATCATGATTAAAATCATATAAATAGAAAAAGAAAAAAGGTGACACCAACACCAATTTATCAGTTGCACATGACCAAAATAGCATTGCATAGGAACAATAAACAACTACGATCCCTAATATCATGTTAAGGATGATGATTATGGTACAATCAGGAGTATCAATGTACGGCGCTACTTTTGGTTTTAACCGTCGTCGTTCCACTAGGGAAGCGATCGGTATGACACCATCACTAGGAAGCGATCGCTTTTTAAATTTGTAGGCGTTCAAATATTAGTCTCACCGGGTGGAAGCAATTACTTTGCATAAGAATGTAGGGACACAAACATAATTTTGAAATTTGCACTTAAGCTCATCCGTAAAATTCATGTTATTGCTTGGTTGCGAATATTCTATTAGAAATGTTTCAATCCATTTCAATTTAAATGTTTATTCTATTTTAAATTGTTTAATGCAATTCAGTTCATGTTATTGACAGATTATATTAAAAGTATTTCAATTTAATTCAATTTATTCTTTCTATACTACTGACAACCGGTGAGTAATTTATCTATTAGAAATGTTTCAATTTATTCGGTCTATATGTTATTGACAGACTGTGGATATTCTATGTTATTGATAGGTTGCGAAATGTTTCAATTCATTTCAATTTATTCGATGTTATTGACAGACTGTGGATATTCTATTTTTAATTTTTCAATGCAATTCAATTCATGTTATTGACAGACTGTGGATATTTTATTTTTATGTTTCAATGCATTTCACGTTATTGACAGATTCATTACTCATGTTATTAACAGATTATATTAGGAATATTTCAATTCAATTCAATTTATTCTTTCTATACTATTGACATCCTGTGGGTAGTCTATTCTATCTACACTATTGATAGACTGTATATTCTATTTCTAATTTTTTAATGCAATTTAATTCATGTTATTGACAGATTTTATTAGAAATGTTTAATTTCAATTCATGTCCCTGGCAGGTTTTGAATATTCTATTAGAAATGTTTCAATTTAAATTAATTACCAATTCATCGACAGGTAGTGAATGTTCTAAATTTTATTCGGTCTAGGTAGTGAATGTTCTATTAGAAATGATTAAATTTTATTCGGTCTATGTTCTTGACAGACTGTGGATATTCTATTTTTAATGTTCCAATTTAATTCAGTTTATGTTATTGATAGGTTGCGAATATTCTATTAGAATTGTTGCAATGCATTTCAATTTATTTCTTCTGTGTTATTGACAGACTGTGGGTATTCTATTTTTAATTGTTCAATGCAATTCAATTGAAAATTTATTCGTTCTATACTACTGACAACCTGTCAGTATTCGATCTATTAGAAATGTTTCGATTTATTCGGTTTATGTTATTGACAGACTGTAGATATTCTGTTATTGATAGGTAGCGAATATTCTATTAGAAATGTTTCAGTTCATTTCAATTTATTCGTTTTATTCAATTTATTCGTTTTATTCAATTTATTCGTTTTATGTGATTGACAGATTTTATTAGAAATGTTTTAATTTAATTCAATTTATTCGTTTCATACTGATGTCCCTGAAAGGTTTTGAATATTCTATTTAAAATGTTTCAATTTAAATAAATTAATTCAGTCTATGTTATTGACAGACCGTGGATATTATATTTTTAATAGTTCATTTCATCGACAGGTTATAAATGTTCTATTAGAAATGAAAATATTTTATTCGGTCTATGTTCTTGACAGACTGTGGATATTCTATTTTCTAATTTTTTTCAATTTAATTCAATTTATGTTATTGATAGGTTGCAAATATTCTATTAGAAATGTTGCAATGCATTTCAATTTATTCGTTCTGTGTTATTGACGGACTGTGGGTATTCTATTTTTAATTGTTCAATACAATTTAATTAATGTTATTTAAGATTTTCAAATATTTCAATTTGTGACACCCGCGGCTCGCCAGGTCCTGGGCGAGCCAGCGAGCGCGCACAAGATAACACGATGAAAAAACGACGAAAAGTAGAACACAGAATTAACTTTATTAAAATAAGGAGAACTTTATAAGAATAAAAATTATTAAAAGTTAAGCATTACGAAACTCACTACTACCGCTACGAAAGAACACAGAATTAACTTTATTAAAATAAGGAGAACTTTATAAGAATAAAAGTTAAGCATTACGAAACTCACTACTACCGCTACGGAATACGGGCGGCGCTCTTAAGGTCAACATGTCCAGCTGCATTTGCTGGCTACTGTACATCAAAAGAGAGTAAAACATTAAAACGTATTTTATATAGGTTATTTGGTTCGCTACCTGTGAATATATCCGACGTGAAGGGAAAGTAAGATCTTTGTTAACTGATAAAAGGTTTCTTGATGAAGCCCCATTCAACATTCGCTTTCAACTACAAGTAAATGTTATGAAAGGTGCTCTAAAATCACGTGCGCCTCTCCAAATAATGGCATGGTCTTACACCGAAGCAAGCTACAATTTTTAAATTCAGAAGGTTATTAATCGAAGTAAGATTTTACAAAGCCATCAAAGCTAACAAATACTAAAGCGCAAACTGTCCATAGCCGATGTCGAAGTAGAACCAAATGATGGTCCTAGTCCGTGGATGGGCTATCATGAACTTAAGGTTGGACGAATCCAATATTACTGTGGGTGTTTTAACTGACGACTAATGCCGCACTGTGGGCTTAACATTATATTCACAAAATATTATAATCGTAATACATTCCATTCGCAAAATATTACATTTTGGACTATCATGATTAAAATCATATAAATAGAAAAAGAAAAAAGGTGACACCAACACCAATTTATCAGTTGCACATGACCAAAATAGCATTGCATAGGAACAATAAACAACTACGATCCCTAATATCATGTTAAGGATGATGATTATGGTACAATCAGGAGTATCAATGTACGGCGCTACTTTTGGTTTTAACCGTCGTCGTTCCACTAGGGAAGCGATCGGTATGCCACCATCACTAGGGAAGCGATCGCTTTTTAAATTTGTAGGCGTTCAAATATTAGTCTCACCGGGTGGAAGCAATTACTTTGCATAAGAATGTAGGGACACAAACATAATTTTGAAATTTGCACTTAAGCTCATCCGTAAAATTCATGTTCTTGCTTGGTTGCGAATATTCTATTAGAAATGTTTCAATCCATTTCAATTTATCCGTAAAATTCATGTTATTGCTTGGTTGCGAATATTCTATTAGAAATGTTTCAATCCATTTCAATTTATTAGAAACGTTTCAATCCATTTCAATTTAAATGTTTATTCTATTTTTAATTGTTTAATGCAATTCAGTTCATGTTATTGACAGATTATATTAAAAGTATTTCAATTTAATTCAATTTATTCGTTCTATACTACTGACAACCGGTGAGTAATTTATCTATTAGAAATGTTTCAATTTATTCGGTCTATATGTTATTGACAGACTGGATATTCTATGTTATTGATAGGTTGCGAAATGTTTCAATTCATTTCAATTTATTCGATGTTATTGACAGACTGTGGATATTCTATTTTTAATTTTTCAATGCATTTCACGTTATTGACAGATTCATTACTCATGTTATTAACAGATTAAATTAGGAATATTTCAATTTAATTAAATTTATTTTTTCTATGCTATTGACATCCTGTGGGTAGTTTATCTATTAAAAATGTTTCATTTCAATTCAATTCAATTTATTCTTTCTATACTATTACACTATTGACAGACTGTGGATATTCTATTTCTAATTTTTCAATGCAATTCAATTCATGTTATTGACAAATTTTATTAGAAATGTTTTAATTCAATTCAATTTATTCGTTTCATACTATTGATGTCCCTGACAGGTTTTGAATATTCTATTGGAAATGTTTCAATTTAAATTAATTGATTCAATTCAATTTATTCGTTTCATACTATTGATGTCCCTGACAGGTTTTGAATATTCTATTGGAAATGTTTCAATTTAAATAAATTGACAGACCGTGGATATTCTATTTTTAATAGTTCATTTCATCGACAGGTTATGAATGTCCTATTAGAAATGATAATATTTTATTAGAAATGATAATATTTTATTCGGTCTATGTTCTTGACAGACTGTGGATATTCTATTTTTAATGTTTCAATTTAATTCAATTTGTTATTGATAGGTTGCGAATATTCTATTAGAAATGTTGCAATGCATTTCAATTTATTCGTTCTGTGTTATTGACAGACTGTGGGTATTCTATTTTTAATTGTTCAATGCAATTCAATTAATGTTATTTAAGATTTTAAAAGTATTTCAAAATAATTCAATTTATTCGTTCTATACTTCCGACAACCTGTGAGTATTATATCTATTAGAAATGTTTCAAATTATTCGGTCTATGTTCTTGACAGACTGTGGATATTCTATTTTTAATGTTTCAAAAATGTTGCAATGCATTTCAATTTATTCGTTCTATGTTATTGACAGACTGTGGGTATTCTATTTTTAATTGTTCAATGCAATTCAATTAATGTTATTTAAGATTTAAATATTTCAATTCAATTCAATTTATTCGTTCTATACTACTGACAACCTGTCAGTATTCTATTGTTCAATGCAATTCAATTAATGTTATTTAAGATTTAAATATTTCAATTTAATTCAATTTATTCGTTCTATACTACTGACAACCTGTCAGTATTCTATCTGTAAGAAATGGATTGATAGGTTGCGAATATTCTAATTAGAAATGTTTCAGTTCATTTCAATTTATTTGTTTTATTCAATTTATTTGTTTTATTCAATTTATTCGTTTTATGTTATTGACAGACTGTGGATATTCTATTTTTAATTTTTCAATGCAATTCAATTCATGTTATTGACAGACTGAATATTTTATTATTCACTTCATGTTATTTAGGAATATTTCAATTTAATTAAATTTATTCTTGACATCCTGTGGGTAGTCGTATCTATCAGAAATGTTTAATTTCAATTCATGTTCCTGACAAGTTTTGAATTTGTTTCAATTCAATTCAATTTATTCTTTCTATACTATTAACATCCTGTGGGTAATTCTATCTACACTATTGACAGACTGTGTATATTCTATTTCTAATTTATTCAATTCTATTCATGTTATTGACAAATTTTATTAGAAATGTTTTAAATCAATTCAATTTATTCGTTTAATACTATCGATGTCCCTGACAGGTTTTGAATATTCTATTAGAAATGTTTCAATTTAAATTAATTGATTCAGTCTATGTTATTGACAGACCTTGGATATTCTATTTTTAATATTTTATTTCATCGACAGGTTATGAATGTCCTATTAGAAATGACTAATATGTTCTTGACAGACTGTGGATATTCTATTTGTAATGTTTCAATTTCAAATATTCTATTTGTAATGTTTCAATTTCAAATATTCTATTAGAAATGTTGCAATGCATTTCAATTTATTCGTTCTATACTTCTGACAAGCTGTGAGTATTATATCTATTAGAAATGTTTCAATTTATTCGGTCTATGTTCTTGACAGACTGTGGATATTCTATTTTTAATGTTTCAATTTAATTCAATTTGTTATTGATAGGTTGCGAATATTCTATTAGAAATGTTGCAATGCATTTCAATTTATTTGTTCTGTGTTATTGGCAGACTGTGGGTATTCTATTTTTAATTGTTCAATGCAATTCAATTAATGTTATTTAAGATTTAAATATTTCAATTTAATTCAATTTATTCGTTCTATACTACTGACAACCTGTCAGTATTCTATCTGTTAGAAATGGTGGATATTCTATGTTATTGACAGACTGTGGATATTCTATTTCTAATTTTTCAATGCAATTCAATTCATGTTATTGACAAATTTTATTAGAAATGTTTTAATTCAATTCAATTTATTCGTTTCATACTATTGATGTCCCTGACAGGTTTTGAATATTCTATTGGAAATGTTTCAATTTAAATAAATTGATTCAGTCTATGTTATTGACAGCCCGTGGATATTCTATTTTTAATAGTTCATTTCATCGACAGGTTATGAATGTCCTATTAGAAATGATAATATTTTATTCGGTCTATGTTCTTGACAGACTGTGAATATTCTATTTTTAATGTTTCAATTTAATTCAATTTGTTATTGATAGGTTGCGAATATTCTATTAGAAATGTTGCAATGCATTTCAATTTATTCTTTCTGTGTTATTGACAGACTGTGGGTATTCTATTTTTAATTGTTCAATGCAATTCAATTAATGTTATTTAAGATTTTAAAAGTATTTCAAAAAATTCAATTTATTCGTTCTATACTTCCGACAACCTGTGAGTATTCTATCTATTAGAAATGATTCAATTTATTCGGTCTATGTTCTTGACAGACTGTGGATATTCTATTTTTAATGATTCAATTTGTTATTGATAGGTTGCGAATATTCTATTAGAAATGTTGCAATGCATTTCAATTTATTTGTTCTGTGTTATTGGCAGACTGTGGGTATTCTATTTTTAATTGTTCAATGCAATTCAATTAATGTTATTTAAGATTTAAATATTTCAATTTAATTCAATTTATTCGTTCTATACTACTGACAACCTGTCAGTATTCTATCTGTTAGAAATGGTGGATATTCTATGTTATTGACAGACTGTGGATATTCTATTTCTAATTTTTCAATGCAATTCAATTCATGTTATTGACAAATTTTATTAGAAATGTTTTAATTCAATTCAATTTATTCGATTCATACTATTGATGTCCCTGACAGGTTTTGAATATTCTATTGGAAATGTTTCAATTTAAATAAATTGATTCAGTCTATGTTATTGACAGCCCGTGGATATTCTATTTTTAATAGTTCATTTCATCGACAGGTTATGAATGTCCTATTAGAAATGATAATATTTTATTCGGTCTATGTTCTTGACAGACTGTGAATATTCTATTTTTAATGTTTCAATTTAATTCAATTTGTTATTGATAGGTTGCGAATATTCTATTAGAAATGTTGCAATGCATTTCAATTTATTCTTTCTGTGTTATTGACAGACTGTGGGTATTCTATTTTTAATTGTTCAATGCAATTCAATTAATGTTATTTAAGATTTTAAAAGTATTTCAAAAAATTCAATTTATTCGTTCTATACTTCCGACAACCTGTGAGTATTCTATCTATTAGAAATGATTCAATTTATTCGGTCTATGTTCTTGACAGACTGTGGATATTCTATTTTTAATGTTTCAATTTAATTCAATTTGTTATTGATAGGTTGCGAATATTCTATTAGAAATGTTGCAATGCATTTCAATTTATTCGTTCTGTGTTATTGACAGACTGTGTGGGTATTCTATTTTTAATTGTTCAATGCAATTCAATTAATGTTATTTAAGATTTAAATATTTCAATTTAATTCAATTTATTCGTTCTATACTACTGACAACCTGTCAGTATTCTATCTGTTAGAAATGGTGGATATTCCATGTTATTGATAGGTTGCGAATATTCTAATTAGAAATGTTTCAGTTCATTTCAATTTATTCGTTTTATTCGTTTTATGTTATTGACAGACTGTGGATATTCTATTTTTAATTTTTAATGCAATTCAATTCATGTTATTGACAAATTTTATTAGAAATGTTTTAATTCAATTCAATTTATTCGTTTCATACTATTGATGTCCCTGACAGGTTTTGAATGTTCTATTTATTAGAAATGTTTCAATTTAAATTTATTGATTCAGTCTATGTTATTGACAGACCGTGGATATTCTATTTTTAATAGTTCATTTCATCGACAGGTTATGAATGTCCTATTAGAAATGATAATATTTTATTCGGTCTATGTTCTTGACAGACTGTAGATGTCTATGTTATTGACAGACTGTGGATATTCTATGTTATTGATAGGTTGCGAATATTCTATTATAAATGTTTCAGTTCATTTCAATTTATTCGTTCTATGTTATTGACAGACTGTGGATATTCTATTTTTAATTTTTCAATGCAATTCAATTCATGTTAGACAGACTGCGAATACTTTATTTTTATTTTTCAATGCATTTTACGTTATTGACAGATTCATTACTCATGTTATTAACAGATTATATTAGGAATTTGTTAGACAGACTGCGAATACTTTATTTTTATTTTTCAATGCATTTTACGTTATTGACAGATTCATTACTCATGTTATTAACAGATTATATTAGGAATTTTATTAAAGTTCTTCTTTTTATACTATTGACTTCCTGTGGGTAGTCGTCGTCAATCTATCATGTTCCTGACATGTTTTGAATTTATTTCAATTCAATTAAATTTATTCTTTCTACACTATTGACATCCTGTGGGTAGTCTATTCTATCTATACTATTGACAGACTGTGGATATTCTATTTCTAATTTTTCAATGCAATTCAATTCATGTTATTGACAAATTTTATTAGAAATGTTTTAATTCAATTCAATTTATTCGTTTCATACTATTGATGTCCCTGACAGGTTTTGAATATTTTATTGGAAATGTTTCAATTTAAATTAATTGATTCAATTCAATTTATTGGTTATGAATATTCTATTGGAAATGTTTCAATCAATTTATTCGTTTCATGTTATTGATGTCCCTGACAGGTTTTGAATATTCTATTGGAAATGTTTCAATTTAAATAAATTGATTCAGTCTATGTTATTGACGGACCGTAGATATTCTATTTTTAATAGTTCATTTCATCGACAGGTTATGAATGTCCTATTAGAAATGATAATATTTTATTCGGTCTATGTTCTTGACAGACTGTGGATATTCTATTTTTAATGTTTCAATTTAATTCAATTTGTTATTGATAGGTTGCGAATATTCTATTAGAAATGTTGCAATGCATTTCAATTTATTCGTTCTGTGTTATTGACAGACTGTGGGTATTCTATTTTTAATTGTTCAATGCAATTCAATTAATGTTATTTAAGATTTTAAAAGTATTTCAAAATAATTCAATTTATTCGTTCTATACTTCCGACAACCTGTGAGTATTCTATCTATTAGAAATGTTTCAATTTATTCGGTCTATGTTCTTGACAGACTGTGGATATTCTATTTTTAATGTTTCAATGCATTTCAATTTATTCGTTCTATGTTATTGACAGACTGTGGGTATTCTATTTTTAATTGTTCAATGCAATTCAATTAATGTTATTTAAGATTTTAAAAGTATTTCAAAATAATTCAATTTATTCGTTCTATACTTCCGACAACCTGTGAGTATTCTATCTATTAGAAATGTTTCAATTTATTCGGTCTATGTTCTTGACAGACTGTGGATATTCTATTTTTAATGTTTCAATTTCAAATATTCTATTAGAAATGTTGCAATGCATTTCAATTTATTCGTTCTATGTTATTGATTGACAGACTGTGGGTATTCTATTTTTAATTTTTCAATGCAATTCAATTCATGTTATTGACAGACTGGATATTTTACTTTTAATTTTTCAATGCAATTCAATTCATGTTATTGACAGACTGGATATTTTACTTTTAATTTTTCAATACATTTCACTTCATGTTATTTAGGAATATTTCAATTTAATTAAATTTATTCTTTCCATACTATTGACATCCTGTGGGTAGTCGTATCTATTAGAAATGTTTAATTTCAATTCATGTTCCTGACAAGTTTTGAATTTATTTCAATTCAGTTCAATTTATTCTTTCTATACTATTGACATCCTGTGGGTAGTCTATTCTATCTATACTATTGACAGACTGTGGATAGTCTATTCTATCTATACTATTGACAGACTGTGGATATTCTATTTCTAATTTTTCAATGCAATTGAATTATATTTCAATTTAATTAAATTTATTCTTTCTATACTATTGACATCCTGTGGGTAGTCGTATCTATTAGAAATGTTTAATTTCAATTCATGTTCCTGACAAGTTTTGAATTTATTTCAATTCAGTTCAATTTATTCTTTCTATACTATTGACATCCTGTGGGTAGTCTATTCTTCTATCTATACTATTGACAGACTGTGGATATTCTATTTCTAATTTTTCAATGCAATTCAATTCATGTTATTGACAAATTTTATTAGAAATGTTTTAATTCAATTCAATTTATTCGTTTCATACTATTGATGTCCCTGACAGGTTTTGAATATTCTATAGGAAATGTTTCAATTTAAATAAATTGATTCAGTCTATGTTGTTGACAGACCGTGGATATTCTATTTTTAATAGTTCATTTCATCGACAGGTTATGAATGTCCTATTAGAAATGATAATATTTTATTCGGTCTATGTTCTTGACAGACTGTGGATATTCTATTTTTAATGTTTCAATTTAATTCAATTTGTTATTGATAGGTTGCGAATATTCTATTAGAAATGTTGCAATGCATTTCAATTTATTCTTTCTGTGTTATTGACAGACTGTGGGTATTCTATTTTTAATTGTTCAATGCAATTCAATTAATGTTATTTAAGATTTTAAAAGTATTTTAAAATAATTCAATTTATTCGTTCTATACTTCCGACAACCTGTGAGTATTATATCTATTAGAAAGTATTCTATTTTTAATTGTTCAATGCAATTCAATTAATGTTATTTAAGATTTTATAAGTATTTCAAAATAATTCAATTTATTCGTTCTATACTTCCGACAACCTGTGAGTATTATATCTATTAGAAATGTTTCAATTTATTCGGTCTATGTTCTTGACAGACTGTGGATATTCTATTTTTAATGTTTCAAAAATGTTGCAATGCATTTCAATTTATTCGTTCTATGTTATTGACAGACTGTGGGTATTCTATTTTTAATTGTTCAATGCAATTCAATTAATGTTATTTAAGATTTAAATATTTCAATTTAATTCAATTTATTCGTTATACTACTGACAACCTGTCAGTATTCTATTGTTCAATGCAATTCAATTAATGATATTTAAGATTTAAATATTTCAATTTAATTCAATTTATTCGTTCTATACTACTGACAACCTGTCAGTATTCTATCTGTTAGAAATGGATTGATAGGTTGCAAATATTCTAATTAGAAATGTTTCAGTTCATTTCAATTTTTTGTTTTATTCAATTTATTTGTTTTATTCAATTTATTCGTTTTATGTTATTGACAGACTGTGGATATTCTATTTTTAATTTTTCAATGCAATTCAATTCATGTTATTGACAGACTGAATATTTTATTATTATTTTTCAATACATTTCACTTCATGTTATTTAGGAATATTTCAATTTAATTAAATTTATTCTTGACATCCTGTGGGTAGTCGTATCTATCATCAATTCATGTTCCTGACAAGTTTTGAATTTGTTTTAATTCAATTCAAGTTATTCTTTCTATACTATTAACATCCTGTGGGTAATTCTATCTACACTATTGACAGACTGTGTATATTCTATTTCTAATTTATTCAATTCTATTCATGTTATTGACAAATTTTATTAGAAATGTTTTAAATCAAATCAATTTATTCGTTTAATACTATTGATGTCCCTGACAGGTTTTGAATATTCTATTAGAAATGTTTCAATTTAAATTAATTGATTCAGTCTATGTTATTGACAGACCTTGGATATTCTATTTTTAATATTTCATTTCATCGACAGGTTATGAATGTCCTATTAGAAATGACTAATATGTTCTTGACAGACTGTGGATATTCTATTTGTAATGTTTCAATTTCGACAGGTTATGAATGTCCTATTAGAAATGACTAATATGTTCTTGACAGACTGTGGATATTCTATTTGTAATGTTTCAATTTCAAATATTCTATTTGTAATGTTTCAATTTCAAATATTCTATTAGAAATGTTGCAATGCATTTCAATTTATTCGTTCTATACTTCTGACAACCTGTGAGTATTATATCTATTAGAAATGTTTCAATTTATTCGGTCTATGTTCTTGACAGACTGTGGATATTCTATTTTTAATGTTTCAATTTGATTCAATTTGTCATTGATAGGTTGCGAATATTCTATTAGAAATGTTGCAATGCATTTCAATTTATTCGTTCTGTGTTATTGACAGACTGTGTGGGTATTCTATTTTTAATTGTTCAATGCAATTCAATTAATGTTATTTAAGATTTAAATATTTCAATTTAATTCAATTTATTCGTTCTATACTACTGACAACCTGTCAGTATTCTATCTGTTAGAAATGGTGGATATTCCATGTTATTGATAGGTTGCGAATATTCTAATTAGAAATGTTTCAGTTCATTTCAATTTATTCGTTTTATTCGTTTTATGTTATTGACAGACTGTGGATATTCTATTTTTAATTTTTCAATGCAATTCAATTCATGTTATTGACAAATTTTATTAGAAATGTTTTAATTCAATTCAATTTATTCGTTTCATACTATTGATGTCCCTGACAGGTTTTGAATGTTCTATTAGAAATGTTTCAATTTAAATTTATTGATTCAGTCTATGTTATTGACAGACCGTTGATATTCTATTTTTAATAGTTCATTTCATCGACAGGTTATGAATGTCCTATTAGAAATGATAATATTTTATTCGGTCTATGTTCTTGACAGACTGTGGATATTCTATTTTTAATGTTTCAATTTCAAATATTCTATTAGAAATGTTGCAATGCATTTCAATTTATTCGTTCTAATATTTTATTCGGTCTATGTTCTTGACAGACTGTGGATATTCTATTTTTAATGTTTCAATTTCAAATATTCTATTAGAAATGTTGCAATGCATTTCAATTTATTCGTTCTAATATTTTATTCGGTCTATGTTCTTGACAGACTGTGGATATTCTATTTTTAATGTTTCAATTTCAAATATTATATTATTAGAAATGTTGCAATGCATTTCAGTTTTTAATGTTTCAATTTCAAATATTATATTAGAAATGTTGCAATGCATTTCTTATTTAAGATTTTAAAAGTATTTCAAAATAATTCAATTTATTCGTTCTATACTTCTGACAACCTGTGAGTATTCTATCTATTAGAAATGTTTCAATTTATTTGTTCTGTGTTATTGGCAGACTGTGGGTATTCTATTTTTAATTGTTCAATGCAATTCAATTAATGTTATTTAAGATTTAAATATTTCAATTTAATTCAATTTATTCGTTCTATACTACTGACAACCTGTCAGTATTCTATCTGTTAGAAATGGTGGATATTCTATGTTATTGACAGACTGTGGATATTCTATTTCTAATTTTTCAATGCAATTCAATTCATGTTATTGACAAATTTTATTAGAAATGTTTTAATTCAATTCAATTTATTCGTTTCATACTATTGATGTCCCTGACAGGTTTTGAATATTCTATTGGAAATGTTTCAATTTAAATAAATTGATTCAGTCTATGTTATTGACAGCCCGTGGATATTCTATTTTTAATAGTTCATTTCATCGACAGGTTATGAATGTCCTATTAGAAATGATAATATTTTATTCGGTCTATGTTCTTGACAGACTGTGAATATTCTATTTTTAATGTTTCAATTTAATTCAATTTGTTATTGATAGGTTGCGAATATTCTATTAGAAATGTTGCAATGCATTTCAATTTATTCTTTCTGTGTTATTGACAGACTGTGGGTATTCTATTTTTAATTGTTCAATGCAATTCAATTAATGTTATTTAAGATTTTAAAAGTATTTCAAAAAATTCAATTTATTCGTTCTATACTTCCGACAACCTGTGAGTATTCTATCTATTAGAAATGATTCAATTTATTCGGTCTATGTTCTTGACAGACTGTGGATATTCTATTTTTAATGTTTCAATTTAATTCAATTTGTTATTGATAGGTTGCGAATATTCTATTAGAAATGTTGCAATGCATTTCAATTTATTTGTTCTGTGTTATTGGCAGACTGTGGGTATTCTATTTTTAATTGTTCAATGCAATTCAATTAATGTTATTTAAGATTTAAATATTTCAATTTAATTCAATTTATTCGTTCTATACTACTGACAACCTGTCAGTATTCTATCTGTTAGAAATGGTGGATATTCTATGTTATTGATAGGTTGCGAATATTCTAATTAGAAATGTTTCAGTTCATTTCAATTTATTCGTTCTATACTTCTGACAACCTGTAAGTATTCTATCTATTAGAAATGTTTCAATTTATTCGGTCTATGTTATTGACAGACTGTGGATATTCTATGTTATTGATAGGTTGCGAATATTCTATTTATTCGCTCTATGTTATTGACAGACTGTAGATATTTTATTTCTAATTTTTCAATGCAATTCAATTCATGTTATTGACAAATTTTATTAGAAATGTTTTAATTCAATTCAATTTATTCGTTTCATACTATTGATGTCCCTGACAGGTTTTGAATATTCTATTGGAAATGTTTCAATTAAAATTAATTGATTCAGTCTATGTTATTGACAGAACGTGGATATTCTATTTTTAATAGTTCATTTAATCGACAGGTTATGAATGTCCTATTAGAAATGATAATATTTTATTCGGTCTATGTTCTTGACAGACTGTGGATATTCTATTTTTAATGTTTCAATTTAATTCAATTTGTTATTGATAGGTTGCGAATATTCTATTAGAAATGTTGCAATGCATTTCAATTTATTCGTTCTGTGTTATTGACAGACTGTGGGTATTCTATTTTTAATTGTTCAATGCAATTCAATTAATGTTATTTAAGATTTTAAAAGTATTTCAAAATAATTCAATTTATTCGTTCTATACTTCCGACAACCTGTGAGTATTCTATCTATTAGAAATGTTTCAATTTATTCGGTCTATGTTCTTGACAGACTGTGGATATTCTATTTTTAATGTTTCAATTTAATTCAATTTGTTATTGATAGGTTGCGAATATTCTATTAGAAATGTTGCAATGCATTTCAATTTATTTGTTCTGTGTTATTGACAGACTGTGGGTATTCTATTTTTAATTGTTCAATGCAATTCAATTAATGTTATTTAAGATTTAAATATTTCAATTTAATTCAATTTATTCGTTCTATACTACTGACAACCTGTCAGTATTCTATCTGTTAGAAATGGTGGATATTCTATGTTATTGACAGACTGTGGATATTCTATTTTTAATTTTTCAATGCAATTCTCTTCATGTTATTTAGGAATATTTCAATTTAATTAAATTTATTTTTTTTATACTATTGACATCCTGTGGGTAATTCTATCTACACTATTGACAGACTGTGTATATTCTATTTCTAATTTTTCAATGCAATTCTATTCATGTTATTGACAAATTTTATTAGAAATGTTTTAATTCAATTCAATTTATTCGTTTCATACTATTGATGTCCCTGACAGGTTTTAAATACTATTAGAAATGTTTCAATTTAAATTTATTGATTCAGTCTATGTTATTGACAGACCGTGGATATTCTATTTTTAATAGTTCATTTCATCGACAGGTTATGAATGTCCTATTAGAAATGATAATATTTTATTCGGTCTATGTTCTTGACAGACTGTGGATATTCTATTTTTAATGTTTCAATTTCAAATATTCTATTAGAAATGTTGCAATGCATTTCAATTTATTCGTTCTAATATTTTATTCGGTCTATGTTCTTGACAGACTGTGGATATTCTATTTTTAATGTTTCAATTTCAAATATTATATTATTAGAAATGTTGCAATGCATTTCAGTTTTTAATGTTTCAATTTCAAATATTATATTAGAAATGTTGCAATGCATTTCTTATTTAAGATTTTAAAAGTATTTCAAAATAATTCAATTTATTCGTTCTATACTTCTGACAACCTGTGAGTATTCTATCTATTAGAAATGTTTCAATTTATTCGGTCTATGTTATTGACAGACTGTGGATATTCTATTTTTAATGTTTCAATTTAATTCAATTTGTTATTGATAGGTTGCGAATATTCTATTAGAAATGTTGCAATGCATTTCAATTTATTCGTTCTGTGTTATTGACAGACTGTGGGTATTCTATTTTTAATTGTTCAATGCAATTCAATTAATGTTATTTAGGATTTTAAAAGTATTTCAAAATAATTCAATTTATTCGTTCTATACTTCTGACAACCTGTGAGTATTCTATCTATTAGAAATATTTCAATTTATTCGGTCTATGTTATTGACAGACTGTGGATATTCTATGTTATTGATAGGTTGCGAATATTCTATTATAAATGCTTCAATTCATTTCAATTTATTCGTTCTATGTTATTGACAGACTGTGGATATTTTATTTTTATTTTTCAATGCATTTTGCGTTATTGACAGATTCATTACTCATGTTACTAACAGATTATATTGGGAATTTTATTAAAGTTCTTCTTTTTGTACTATTGACTTTCTGTGGGTAGTCGTCGTCAATCTATTAGAAATGTTTAATTTCAATTCATGTTCCTGACATGTTTTGAATTTATTTCAATTTAATTAAATTTATTCTTTCTACACTATTGACATCCTGTGGGTAGTCTATTCTATCTATACTATTGACAGACTGTGGATATTCTATTTCTAATTTTTCAATGCAATTCAATACATGTTATTGACAAATTTTATTAGAAATGTTTTAATTTAATTCGTTTCATACTATTGATGTCCCTTACAGGTTTTGAATATTCTATTAGAAATGTTTCAATTCATTTCAATTTATTCGTTCTATGTTATTGATAAACTGTGGGTATTCTATTGAAATGAAATGAAATATGTTTTATTCAAAGTAAGATTTACAAATCACTTTTCGACGTATATTTAATTGTTCAATGCAATTTAAGTAATGTTATTGACAGATTATAATAAAAGTGTTTCAATTTAATTTAATTTATTCGGTCTATGTTATTGACAGATTGTGGATATTCTATGTTATTGATAGGTTGCGAATATTCTATTAGAAATGTTATTGACAGACTGTGGATACTTTATTTTTAATTTTTCAATGCAATTCAATTCATGTTATTGACAGTCTGAATATTTTATTTTTACTTTTTCAATGCATTTCACTTCATGTTATTGACAGATTATATTACGAATATTTCAATTTAATTAAATTTATTCTCTCTATACTAAAGACATCTTGTGGGTATTCTATCTATCAGAAATGTTCAATTTCAATTCATGTTCCTGACAGGTTATGAATATTCTATTAGAAAAGTTTTCAATTTAAATTAATTTATTCGGTCTATATTATTGACAGACTGTGGATATTCTATTCCTTATTTTTCAATGCAATTCAATTCATGTTATTGACAAATTTTATTAGAAATGTTTTAATTTAATTCAATTTATTCGTTTTATATGTTTTATTCAATTCATGTCCTGACAGGTTTTGAATATTCTATTAGAAACGTTTCAATTTAAATTAATTATTTATTTAATCAATGTTATTGACAGACCGTGGATATTCTATTTTTAATAGTTCATTTCATCGACAGGTTGTGAATGTTCTATTAGAAATGAATAAATTGTATTCGGTCTATGTTCTTGACAGACTGTGGATATTCTATTTATGTTATGAAAGGTGCTCTAAAATCACGTGCGCCTCTCCAAATAATAGCATGGTCTTAGACCGAAGAAAGCTACAATTATTAAATTGGAAAGTTTTTAATCGAAGTAAGATTTTACAAAACCATCAAAGCTAACAAATACTAAAGCGCAAACTGTCCATAGCCGATGTCGAAGTAGAACCAAATGATGGTCCTAGTCCGTGGATGGGCTATCATGAACTTAAGGTTCGACGAATCCAATATTACTGTGGGTGTTTTAACTGACGACTAATGCCGCACAAAGAATAAGCACCCAGTCTCCTCTGTGGGACATTACATTAGCAAAATATTACATTTTGATAAATAAAAAGGCGATACCAACAGCAATTTATCAGTTGCACATGACCATAATAGCATTGCATAGGTACAATAAACAACTGTGATCCGTAATTTCATGTCAAGGATGAGGATTATGGTAATATTTTCCTTTACAGTCTGACTTCAGAGATACGCTTACCACGTGGTGTTACGAGTAAGAAAATATATACTGACAATTTAATTAAATTGTAAAGCTATGTTTAATTGTTATATTACGGACACACGCAGATCTTGGTTATTATGCTAGTATAAATGAAACTCTGAAACGTTCATGCTACGCTTCATTGAAGAGCTAATCGACTATACACTATTGCCACTTGATAAAAGTCATTACGTTAAACACATCGTCTAAAAAAAATACTAAAGTTGATTGGGTAACAACCGTGTGTGCTAGATTCTGATTGCAGTCGACGGCTTGACACGACCCATGACATCATCATCAGAATTGTAAGCTACAGAGGAGAAATTCAAACTGTGGCCTAGTAGTATAAACCGATAATAATATGAATATCGAAGTGGCGTTAGTTTCAATTTAAGCCGCCTTTAATCCTTTGGCATAGTGTAGCATTCGTAGCAGTACTACGCCGCTTCGTAGCAGTACTACGCCGCTTCGTAGCAGTACTACGCCGCGCCGCGGAGTGGCGTAGCGCCGTCTACGAGATATCGGGTTTACGTAATTACTGTGTAAGTGTGACAACAGTGTTTAACTAACGTCGCCTGCTGCTAACGCTGTACATTGCAGAAGAAAATACAAGCTCGTGTTGTTTTGCGATATTAGTTTGATAAAAGATAATCATTTTAATCAACATTTATTTCGTCACTAAAGGAATATCTTGCAAGCCGCCAACAGTAAAATAAGCTTAGTTGTTTAAAAAAACAGAAAAGGCACTTTTTGTTGTAAATAAGATAGTAGCAGACCAAAACATCAGTAGCAGATCAAAAAAAGTAGGTTCTACTGGTTTTATAGTTAAAGATGTACGTATGCAAATAAATTCAAAACGTTGTTTTCTGTATGCTGTGTCTTTTGTCAATAAAGTATATTGTATTGTATTGTATTTGTTTTTGTATTTGTTTCAAATTAAGGTTAACCTTATTTAATTTTGTGAATTGATATTCACGACCGTTTTTTCCATTCATACAGTCAACCGTCAATGAAAAAAAGAATGCCATTAATCTAAAATACATATAAAACAATTGAAATACAATATATTGTAGTTCTCTCAAAAGCCAGAAACCAAAAAGATGAGACTTCTTTAAAATAAAAATTACAGTTTCGTAATAGGAGTGACGACCCCCAAACGACAGAAACCTAACAACAACGACCAACAGATTTGGAATGTACCTCAAAGTCACACAGTTTCGCCATTGCTTATCGAGTGACCTACCTCACAAACCTTGGTGTGCGGAATTGTTGAGCCGCCTTAGGCTTCCGAAACAGCTCCTATAACGACTGCATCTGTATATAGTAGCGGCTTTACGTGCCTTCCAAAGCACGGAATCATCTTTCTTGAAGGCACGTAATCATCATCTTTCTTTTCGGACAATCAGGTGATTCAGTCAGCCTATAAATTACAACATAACGTGTGTACATAGACTTGTTTATTTGCACGTCCCTTTTATAAATCAAATTTATTACTTTTAACTCAGCTTTACTCGTCGAGTGTGCTGCTTAACAAAAGTCTGAGCTGAGGCAAGTTTAGATCATCGCAGTCTTTCAAAGATTTTAGGAACGGGTAGTATTCCTGCTGCTCGGGACTTGGCTCAGCCGCCGTTCCGGGAATGGAGCTCACATAATTAGTACACGATTATTTGCTTTAAGTTTTAGAAACTCGACATTCCAAACAACTTATATCAAAGCAGCGACTCGTACCGATTAAGTTAAGGCGCCACATTTTGTGTTTTTTTATTTAATGATCGTAATTTGTACAAAAAGGTATTATGATTTGCACATATACATAATATGAAATACTAGTACTGGAAACACGTTTTCTGAAAATTTTTTCAATAGAAAATCAAGCCAAAATATTACCTACTAGTATGAATGGAAACGTTTTCTGAAAATTTTTTCGATAGAAAATCGAGCCAAAAAAAAGAAAGCTACTATAGAAAGCTAAGAAAGTACTTTTTGTATCAAAGAGTTAAAAGATTTTTTTTAACTTTTGGATGTTACGTCACTTAGTTATGTCATTTAAATTATCTTTTCTGGCGAGTTCAAAAATTTGGCTGTCTTCTGTGGAGAAGAGCTCGCCGAAGAAACTCCACAGGCGTTGCATCTTTTAAACATATTTTTACAATTTATTATGATAATAATTACTAATAACAATGTTTTGTAAATATATAATGTTTTGTAAAGTTATAAATGGACACAAGTACTTGGCACTTATTCTGTTTAGTTGTAGCGCGCAACAGCATACCTTTCTTTGTTGCTCATGTAAGGCACTGCTTAGCGCTATTACCACAGAAGAAAATAATAGTACCTATTACTCTCCTGCATTGCCATCTGTGGTCCGTTTACTTTTCCGCGCAGATACAGCACGCATCTACTGCGATTTTAAGTTTTTGGAGGTGCCGCCTTATGCAGATTCAATCACAAACGGAATTGTTAAGACGTTCCAGCAGCGATATAATGAAAACATCGTCATTGTGTCTCTGATTATTTCTATGAAATAAGCATCGTCATGTGATCATGGTGCATTATGGATACCATGGATATTTCTATGAAATAAGCATCGTCATGTGATCATGGTGCATTATGGATACCATGGACAGTCTGGACCTTGGTATATATTAGCTTAGACGTCGAAAAGTGATTTTGTAAATCTTACATAGAATAAATAATAGACCTTTCGATTTTGATTGAAATATCAGGCACATAAAAACGGACCGATGTTTAGGCCAAATGCGTTTCTGGCATTTTGCTACGAAATATACAAGTATGTTAATACCCATGAAAGCTTCAGCTATTATAGAAATAAAAAGCTGCACCGAAATATAACATGCAGCCAGAGTACAGAATGTATAGTCTTTATTGGCTTCGGAACCCTTTAGCTTATTTCTACTCAGGCATTGTAAAACAACCTTAGTATCGCGGCATAGCAACGCTTCAGCTGTTAAATGCACGGTGAAATTGGAATCGTGCAACGGCTTTTCAGACCGGATCCCATCACGAACAACAACTTTTACTTGCGAACACAACCAACGAAAATCAATAAAAAAACAATATTCAGTTAAAGAAATTCTAATCTTTTGGTTTAAATTAAGCTTGTTTATAGGTTTATGAACAACAATTGCAATCTATAATACTAAATTGAAATTGCGAATGGATTCGGTTGCAATTACAACGAAGGTACAAATATGAAGAACGCCTCTAAAGATGTAGCTATATACGGCAACAAAATAAAAAACAAACAAACAAATCTGGCTAATATGACTGGCTGTCTATTTGATATGAATCTATAAATTTAAAACAGCTTCCGACAAAACAAGACTCATATTTTTTTCAATCTTATCTTTACTGTATCATCAGATAAGTCTGATTGTATTTGATTATTAGATTCACTTCGATGGACATTATTTTTAACCCCCGACGAAAAAGAGGGGTGTTATAAGTTTGACGTTCGTCTGTGTCTGTGCCATCGTAGCTCCTAAGCGGATGCGCCGATTTTGAATTAGTTTTTTTTTGTTTGCAAGGTTTCACAATCGGGAGTGTTCTTAGCTAAGATCCAAGAAAATATCTTCAGCCCTTTTCTTGTTGTTGAAAGGATCAAGTAACGGTTTTGTGTCGGGGGTTATTAATTTTTTTAATTTAGTGTTATACATATAATATGGCTATTAACAAAGAAAGCGGTGTTGTTAATTTATCAACAACATTTTAATTGTTTAGTCGAATTCTGTGCCGGAGACAGCATGACCAAGACCTTATCATGACTGAAATAAAAATCACATTCAGCGTACAGCACTAGATAATAAATTTAGGTGCACTTAAATCGACTCTGCCTCCCCATAATGTAATGTTACAGGTTCGTGGTACTTATGTATTCAAACCCCGAACGACCAGTTACAGGCTATCAGACTCGCAAATCAGCTTCGTCTATATACTGGTGAAAGGTTATTTAATTACTCTACACAGCTCGACTGC
Organism: Teleiodes luculella; assembly: GCA_948473455.1. Classification (NCBI taxonomy): domain Eukaryota; kingdom Metazoa; phylum Arthropoda; class Insecta; order Lepidoptera; family Gelechiidae; genus Teleiodes; species Teleiodes luculella. The sequence goes on along the minus strand of OX419582.1, from coordinate 28,388,392 downwards.
AGTAAATGTATTTTAATTTATATATATAGAAAAACAGTCCAAAAAGGCGTGTAGAGGATCAAATTAGGCGTGTCAAATTAGGCGTGTAGAGGATGCATATTTTTAATTTTGCGGTTGTCAATTACACAAACATGTTTTTTACGGGCTATCTCCGCGATTTAATTATTATGGTATTACCGATATTTCGTCCGTGTTAAGGGTTACACCTGTCATGGTCATGGTATTATTTCTTCTAAGGGCAAACGTATCTGTCTTCCCTTTATCTACGTCTTTTTTCATTACCACCGAACAGACTTGACAGTAAACGCAGGTTTTGTGCAGTTATCTATATTTTTCATTATTCCTAACATTGAACAAATCCACTCCAAGTGTCCAAGTTGCCAGTTTGAACCCATCTTCTCCATTGAAATTCTTAATCTTGGATATTTATTTCTATGGCAGCCTGGGAAGGTATTTAGGCAAAAATAAAGCATTACGAAATTCACCACTACTGCTACGGAATACTGGCGCACACCACCTTTGACCTTCCGTCGACAAAACGAGTGGTTCATGGAATTCGATCCAATGATTAGGGCCTGCTTCCAACAGGTATTCGGCGATTGCAGAATAAGCACTCCCACAACTACAGCCCACTTTGTGCACACCGGGATTAACTAGAGAAAAACTTTCTCCGAAGAAGGTATATGAAATTGATGAATCAAGTTTCATATTCAAGCAAATTAGTTTATTTAGCCAGACAGTCAGACAGTGTGTCTTATGACTGGTAAAAAGGGGAGCGGGCGACACGATCGTGTGCTGAGACTTTACGTTTATTTCGTGTAATAAATATCTGGGTTTTTGTACTGCAGATAAGGACTAACGCGGTCGCTGTTTGTTCACGGCCAAGGTTGCGCTAAACATTTCTTATATATGTTTCTACCCACCAGTAGCGCTGAGCCTTTTGTAGGTATGTACTTCTTTGTACGCCACCGGCCACGTAATAACAATTGCGATAAAACCCGTAAAACACTGGATACCGTTTTCCTTTACTCATTTCTAAGAAATACAACCATAAACAAGCATCTAATTATAACTTTGTAAAAATAAAGTAGCGTTCACCGAATTTCACTTGAGTGAGAAAGGAACTAGCAATTTAATACAGTGAGGATTATAGTTTGGTGACTAAAACAAAAAATATTGGCGAATGGGAATAATTTCTTCCTATATAGCGAAAATAAAGAGTGGCAAAAAAACAAATGGCAAAAAAACAAATGACTAAAAATACTAGGGAATATTTTTTTTATAAATTAACACCAACACTCTCGCCGTTTGAAACAAACTAAATATTACGACCATCAATTATTGTCATTATCTCTATATGCTTTGATTTGCAGTAGTTGATAAGTGCAAATATACCCAGGTTATGGGCAGCGTAGTCACCTCGTACCACACCTACAGAAACAATTGGGTTGGTTCAATCCTGACACGGAAAAATACAAATTACTCTCGATTCTCGTCTTACGCATAATTTAATTTACTAATGATATGGTTTAAGTAACAGTCAAGAAATAGCTTATTAAAATATCCTTGCGAGCAAGTAAGTTGATTACAGTTCAGTTTATTTTGTATCATTTCAAATCCATTCCGGGGATTACAATACTAAATCGGGTACTGAACTCGTTTTTTATTTTCTTTGATATGAAGCCTTTTAAAATAATTTCAAACTAAATATTTAAAATTCGTAGCGTTGTTTATAAACGTTATAATATACTATATTATAGTAGATCAATACTATGTTGTCTCTGTTACTTTAAAATTTGTTACATAAATGTAAATTCACTCACACGCTATTATAATAATTATTATATTTAGCCTTAAAGATCCCACTGCTGGGCAAAAGCCTCCTCCTTCATTTTTAAGTTAAAATTATGTTTATTAAAGGAATATCAAACGTAAATATTATAAACTTCATGTTACATAGTACATATATTATGTTATTTTATCTCTGCTACTTTAAAATTTGTTACATTAAAGCACCCTCCACGTGCTAGCTATCATTATTATAATTAGCCGACAATCGTCCCCGGGTTCATAGATCCCACTTCTGGGCAAAATGTTGTTTTCGTTGTTTATAAACATTTCATTTTATCTTATCTCTGTTACTTTAAAATTTGATACATAAATAAATGTAAATTTCTACCGTTGAAATCACCCTGCACTCGACCGCTATTGTTATTATTGCGTTGTTTATACGTACATCTATGTTATGTTATCTCTGCTACTTTAAAATTTGTTACATTAAAGCACCCTCCACTTGCTAGCAATCATTATTATAATTAGCCGACAGTCATCCCCGGGTTCATAGATCCCACTTCTGAGCAAAATGTTGTTATAAACTTATAGCGTTCTTTATAAACATTACATTTTATCTTATCTCTGTTACTTTAAAATTTGATACATAAATAAATGTAAATTTCTACCGTTGAGATCACCCTGCACTCGACCGCTTTTGTTATTATTATGTTATTTAGCCTAAAAGATCCCACAACTGGGCAAAGGCTTCCCACCCTTTTCTTCTCACGGAGATTGCAGAAATATGTTTCTATTCCTTTTTAGAAACATATTTCTGCAAACTAATTATACATGTTACATAGTACATCTATGTTATGTTATCTCTGCTACTTTAAAATTTGTTACATTAAAGCACCCTCCACGTGCTAGCTATCATTATTATAATTAACCGACAATCATCCCCGGGTTCATAGATCCCACTTCTGGGTAAAATGTTGTTATAAACTTGTAGCGTTGTTTATAAACATTACATTTTATCTTATCTCTGTTACTTTAAAATTTGATACATAAGTAAATGTAAATTTCTACGGTTTAGATCACCCTGCACTCGACCGTTATTGTTATTATTATATTTAGCCTAAAAGATCCCACAACTGGGCAAAGGCTTCCCACCCTTTTCTTCTCACGGAGATTGCAGAAATACGTTTCTATTCCTTTTTAGAAACATATTTCTGCAAACTAATTAAAGCGTTGTTTATACATGTTACATAATGTTATCTCTGCTACTTGAAAATTTGTTACATTAAAGCACCCTCCACGTGCTAGCTATCATTATTATAATTAACCGACAGTCATCCCCGGGTTCGTAGATCCCACTTCTGGGCAAAATGTTGTTATAAACTTGTAGCGTTGTTTATAAACATTACATTTTATCTTATCTCTGTTACTTTAAAATTTGATACATAAGTAAATGTAAATTTCTACGGTTTAGATCACCCTCCACTCGACCGTTATTGTTATTATTATATTTAGCCTAAAAGATCCCACAACTGGGCAAAGGCCTCCCCACCCTTGTTTCTATGTTTGAAAAAAGGACTATTATAAACTCATAGCGTTGTTTATAAACGTTACATAGTAGATCTATACTATGTTGTCTCTGTTACTTTAAAATTTGTTACATAAATGTAAAATCTTTTACAGAGACCCGGTCCCCTTTAGAATGCGTGCATGGGACCAAAGCCAACATGTAGAGGCCCGTTTATTCTAAAATGTGAAATGGCACGCACCTACCGGGGCCTTAATATTTTTAGCCTTGAAGATCCCACTAATGGGCATAGGCCTCCCCACGGTTACGTATTAGAAAATCAAAACTTCATCGAGCAAATATTTAAAATAACAACAAACAAATGATCATATTTTAAAATATCAAAAGTTCAACTGACCAAAGTCTGAAATATCAACGTTTAAATTAACTATGACACATAGGCCAAATCGTTCAAAGGTTAAAAAGATTTTTGTTTCATTTATTAATTATCAACTGGTTTCACTGAAAACATTAGCCATAATTATCGTTTTTTAATAAATTTAATTGCCTTATTACCAATATATTTCAAACATCCCACAACTGGGCAAAAAATTACGTTTATTAAAGGATGTTATATGCTAATTACGTTTGTATTACTCGTATATGTTGTATTCTTACGAGTATAAATAGAAAAAAATCTGGGAGGGATAGAGTACGCCTATCGAGTATGAACTGTAAGCACGGATATGAACAGTCCGAATATCTTCAGCGCCTTCGTTTAGTATCAAATGATTATCGGAGCTGATTATTTTTCCCGGTAAAAATAAGAAATTTAATAGGAGAACATTTTGAAATGTGCAGTGATAAGTTGCAAACATGACTCGAGGAACAAATCCAAAAAGAAAAATGTTATTGATTTCACCGCCCATACAAAATCTGCCAAAATTTGCTTACGCTTGACATAAAGGCAGCGGAGCGATGCGCGTGCTCTATGTATATTTATTCTCTAAGGTTGTATTAAACCGTACTTAGTTTTTTAAAGTAGCAATAATATTTAATGTTGTAAAGTAGTATATACGAGTATATATATATATATTATTAGGGGAGGCATTTCTGCAAGGCATTTAACAAATTGCTTAGCAGTTAGGCGGAACATGAACGGACATTGTTTTAAAAAAATTAAATGATTACACAACGTCCATGTAGTTTATGTTACTATAAACAAGTGAAACCTTATCACTAGCTGCAGTTGCTACCACGGAATAGTGGTTGCTACTATAATAGAGTTGATTTTGTTCGCAACACAAAAATATTTTCTTAGGTTTTCAAATACTATTATAACAAAATTTTATAAGTTAAGTTATCTCCAAAACTATTGGACCTAAATATACTACTCAATATTTAATCGGTCCTGTAGTTTCGGAGGAAATTGGCGCTGATAAACGGATGGCCGAACAGAAACACGAGTTATTCTATAAGAGTTCCGTTTTGTGTATTTGAGAGTTTTGTTGTGTTCTTTTGATTCCTGTGAAAAAAAATATTTTGAATATTGATTTCTTTTACTTTCTGGTTTTATTTCCATAATCTTCGATCATTAACTTCCTTGGTTTAATATGTAACAGTTCCCAAACAGTATATTAGGTATTCTCCTCCCAGTTTTGACGTCCGTGGCCGCCCGTTCACCAAAGCGTTGCACTGGTCTGATCCTTTCGCATTTGGATCAAGAGCCGATTTCTGGGTGGTACAGAAGCCAGCTGCCTTGGTCCTGGACAACGTCGAGTTGGACGATGAGGGCATCTACCGCTGCCGGGTTGACTTCAAAAATTCTCCGACCAAAAACTTTCAAATCAGACTGAACGTAATAGGTAAGTACCATAATAAAATGTTCATTGGAATGTAGGGTGTATTATTTGTACTACGGAAATCAATGAAAAAGCTTTTTTCTGTCGTTTTTTAATATAGACAAACCATCTGATTCGAACATTGAAAAACCGGAAACCATGAATCCAAAAACAACTACGGACCTAGAAAGTCATATCACCAAGTACCATAATAAAATGTTCATTGGAATGTAGGGTGTATTATTTGTACTACGGAAATCAATGAAAAAGCTTTTTTCTGTCGTTTTTTAATATAGACAAACCATCTGATTCGAACATTGAAAACCGGAAACCATGAATCCAAAAACAACTACGGACCTAGAAAGTCATATCACCTTGAAACAAACTAAAAAATCTTTTTTTCAAAAGCATCAATTTTGTATTTCTAATATTGAAGAACAACGAATTATAGATCAAAATTAAAACTAAATTAATTTTGATCCTCATCGCTACTGAAAGAGGCGATACAATATTAGGTTTGAACAAAACTTTATGCGCAATAAGTACGCTACTTTGGATAAAAACTTCCCGAAATTAATAGATATTAGTTCCTTGGATTTATGCGCGCATGTCTGTATTGAAAAACAGTGTGAGTGATATTGCGGGCAGGCTCATGCTATTTTACAACACGGGCGCATGTTTTAGCGGACGCTCTTAGATTGGTCCAATTCTAAGCCGGTAACCATTCGGCTCAGTCGTAAACTAAATGGCATTCAATATACGCTTAAGCTCTTAGATTGGTCGAATTCTAAGCCGGTTACCATTCGGCTCAGTCGTTCAACATACGCTACATGACATTCAATATACGCTTAAATTCTGTGATATAGATATGGAATAAGTTCAAAGGTCAGGTTTACCTCGACTCCAATCAAATTCTCATAGGGATCCTGATATTTTATTTAAGAAAATAATATATAATGAGTATATTTTGATTCGATTTTGATTTGAATGCTTTTAAATGTCTCAAGATGATGATGTTTGAATGTCTGTCTGTATTTTGATCGGATGAGCCCTAGATACTAAGGTCTATTATATTATCAAAAATTTAATTTAATTTTTTTTTTCTTTTGTAGTTGGTTATGTTGTGATTTATAAAATAAGATAAATAAAGGTTTAAACGATTTTAATGAAGTATTAAATATATTGATTCCAATACATGTCTCAAGATCATAAATCTGTATTTTGATCGTATGAGGTTTGACGTTAACATACCCACAATATTGGGTCATTTGCAACAAATTTGACTGATAGAACAGCGCGTGTTGAAGCTTTCCTTGCATTGTTAACTGGAATGCTATTCTGTAAAACAACTTACCTCACTTTTCATTTCGATTTTCACATTCACTTCGATCGCAAACACGCACGTACGATTTTTGGTATTCTGTAAGCTCTAACAAACAGTAGTTAGTTGCACAGGTAAATGTTGCTGACATTCTCTGGATTGTTTTCCTTTAGTCACCTTACAGGAAGTATTGGATTGGTTTAATTATAAGCTGGGTACGCATCCCAGCGCCGCCGGTCTCAGTTTGAGAGCCTTTAAAAGTGTATTTTTAAAAATATTAAAGTGTTATAATATTTTGGAATATACTAAGTTATTAATATTAATAAAAATATGGATGTTTATTTATATAATGATCTTTAGCAAAATTTGTTAAATATAAAATTATTCTCTATAGGTACTAATATAAAAAAGAAGAATAATTTTATTGTTTGTTTGATTTGTATCGAATAGGCTCCGAAACGGGGGTAGGCTCGAGCCTCTCGGTGGGGACATAATATAAACTGTTAACAGACAGGCTCCGAAACTACTAATCCGATTTCAAAAATTCTTTCCCTGTTGGGAAGCTATACTATCCTCCGCTAACATAGACTTCCTCTTTCCCACGGGAAAAACTGTTAACCCGGGCGGAGCCGCGACGGGAAGCTAGCAAAGTTATACTTTGAAAATTAAAATTAAAAATAAATTACGTAGATATTATGCAATAGACTACAAATAGGTACTTTATTGCACACAGAAAGAAAATAAGTGCAAATATATTTAATTATCAGGAAAAAGGCGGCCTTATTGCTTAAAGTTTCTTCCAGGCAACCCAGTTTGTGGATAATCCTTTTCCTTTTCGCCTTGTTTCTCTTAGTAAAGGCGCTATATAATTTTCCACTTGTTCTATTAGATCCTCGGTGGGACGATAATTATCCCAAATTTATCACAAACAGAATAATATTATTTCACCTCAAAATCCGTAGCGACAGAGTTGGTGACAATTTTGACGTATGAAATCGAAATTGACTTGCGATGTGAAGCGTGAGGTGAGGGCGAAATCTCTTATAGAATACCATTTACTATAAAAATCGTCAAAAATCTTACACAGTTCACCTCGCTGCTACTTTCACGCGGTGGCGCTGGTATCGAACTACAGAAGTTTACAGAATACCAAATCATATTTTCACTTGCGAATCCACGCGTGACTTTCGAGTTTGTCTTTACAGAATAGCATTGCTGGTACATAAATGAAGGTATTTTGGATCGAGTTAAAAACTATCCGACTTATCCTACATACTCCCCGGACCTTGCCCCGACCGATTACCATTTTTCCACAATTTGGTTAATTTTTTTCTACGGAAATAAGTTTTCTTCTAAGGAAGCATTTTAAAATGCCTTTACAGAGTTTGTGGAGGTCGAGTCCGCAGAATTTTATAGAAAAGATTTGAATGATCTTCCAATCAGATGGCAGAAGTGTATAAAAAATTACGGTAGTTACTTTGATAAATTAAAAATATTTTATCCTACAAAAAATATATTTTCATTTTTCACTGTGGAACGGTAACTTCATATAAATATTGTGATTCGATTTTGATTTGAATCCTTTTAAATGTCTCGAAACCATATCTATATTTTGATCGGATGAGCTCTTATTATGTTTTTGTGAAAATTATAATTTTGAGCTATTTTGAAGTGAAGTTTCATATTTGTCTGTGGCCAGTTCCGCCTCATCAGATGCTGTTGTACGATGAAGCTGGCAGAGACACTGCTGGCGTCATCGGCCCGTTGGAGGAGGGCGGAAATTTTACTTTGCTCTGCGAGTTACGAGGAGGTAAGCAGTGGTTTGTACTAGACAAAATATTAAGCCGTTTGACTTCCGGCCTGATACCAACTCAACTAAAAGACGTAATTTAGGGAATCGGCACAACACGTGTATAACCGGCACCAGCTGCCAAGCTTGTGGATAGTGGCAAAATTGGCAACAACTTTCATTCAAGGTTGTTTCCAGCTTTAACACCAAAAAAAGGAAAGAGGTAGTAAAAATGATAGATATGAATAATTTTAGCTTATTTGGAGTGAACCTTCGATTTGAGTTTTTATTTTAAAGGTAGGCCGCAGTTTAACGTATTTAGGAAACCGTTCCTAGATATACATATTTAGGACAGTAAGAATAACAAAATATAACCAGCACTCGATTTAGAATTTATCGCAGTTCACACGTGACTAAGCTTTCTAAAGTCAAGTCATGATCAAAGGAAGTTTTGTTACAAACAAAGTTTCTCACAAACAATAAGTTTCTCTTGATCCTAAATTTTCATTCTTGCAGTCATGTGTCAGAACAGTGTAAAGTTGTACTTATGTAGGTACCAACTTGAAATTATTTGACTCAGACTAATTAGACACCACCAACATCCTGGAACGAATCATAAACTATATTCAAAGTATTCCAAGAAAAACAAAGTGTAACACGTTAGTTCACTCAACAAAGATGCTTTGAAGTGGTCTTGCAAATTCAGAACAACCAGCATCGCCGCCAACTACCATTAGCTCACTTTGTAACGTGGTGCATTACATGCCACCTTGTTGCCTTATTCTCATCTTATTTACCATTTTCGTCTAAATTCGAATATATTAAATTTTGGAATTCAATCGACAATCATCCGGAATTTCATCCATTTTTGTATTCACTTTTTGATTTATCTCCAAACATGTCGGCCGTCACCTAAATTCATTTGAAATCTTTTATTATTTTACCTTTTGATATAATAATACTTATTATAAGTTATTAACCAGTGATGTCGTGCAATTATTTCTACGTTTCGTCACTTCTTCAACATCGCGTCGTCGCTCTGCAGGCGCGCCTAAGTCCTGGGCACGCTGCGGGCGTGACAACTTTATATTCCAAAAGTTTTCTTCGCAGTTGAAATCAACTTTAAAAATAATTTGAAGTCGTTAAGCGACCCAATAGCTCTCTAAAAATGGTCAATGTTGTCGACAGCGAACACTTTTGTCTCCAGAATCAAAAACACTGTTAGAAAATTCTTTAAAAACACCTAGTCCATAACACCACATCCCCATAAACGAATGAGTCTCTGAATAAAGTTCAAAAACTGGCTAGATAGTCTTCAGGAGAAGGTAAAATTAAATGTTGAAACCTTTAAACCTGTACCTGTAGGCACTAACTAGTAGAAAAAAAGATTATGGGTGGAAATAGCCATGGATACAATTACAACTTAATCAAAGCGCGAAAACCTCAAACAAATTTAATCCATTATATATAGAATTCAAAATTGTGTTAGACAAAAACATAAGATGACGTCTTTAAAAAAAATACGTCATCCGTTCTGGGCGGGGCCTTCCTGTTGCCAAGTACTAACAGTACTACCAGTATTATTTCTCGTTTGGTTTGTTTTCATAAATGTAGATATTTTGACCGTAAATACCTCATTTATGTTTGAACGAAGTTAATTATAACGAACGTCAAAGAAAAAAAAATGTTCACTGCACAGATGCTTGAAGCAAAACTAAAAATATTGCTCTTTTAAATAAGAGCTTCTTAGAATAAAATACAATAGAATAAATACGAAAGAGAAAACAGTGCAGAAGAAAAGAAGGATATGGCTTTAGCAGTGCTTTCGCGTTTGAATTCAGGACAACGAGCAACTAATATTTCTAATGCTTCCCAGTTTTACACTATAAGAGATGTAATCCAGTTTTACACTATAAGGGATGTAATAAGTACCTACACTAAAAATAAAAAGATCCCAGTTTTGAACACTGTGCCTCACCAACAAGCAATAGACAAAGTTTACCTTTCAAAATGTTTTTCATAGGATATTTTATATTAAAAGGAAGAAAAAGTGTCACTGTACGTACTGTAACATATGTACCTACATATAATAACTATGAAATGTTGAGTATAAATAAAAAAAATTGTGGGAGGCACAGAGCGCGCCTAATCGAGTATGAACCGTAAGCACGGGTATGAACAGTCCGACTATCTTCAGCGCGTTCGTTTAGTATCAAATGGTTATCGGAGCTGATTGTTTTTCCCAGTGAAAATAAGTAATTTAATAGGAGAACATTTTGAAATGTGCAGTGATGCAAATATGACTCGAACAAATCCAAAAAGAAAAATGTTTTTGATTTCACCGCCCATACAACATCTGCTTACGTTTGACAAAGGCAGCGGAGCGATGCGAGTGCTCTATGTATATTTATTTATTCTCTAAGGTTTCTAATAATTATTTAAAAAATTGCAAGTATTTCTAACTATTGGTATGCTTTCGGCAGCTGAGCTACGTCTACACCTGGAATAGCTAGAATCGCCGCTCGTAGACATAGCAACCCACCCACACGCGACTTTCATTCGCCCACGCGTTCAATACTTGGAAAACTTGGTGCGGATCTAAGTAGATTCGTACTTTTGACTCATAGTTTTAAAACACTTGTACCTACTTGTTTCACGTAATATTTAATGGGAAAAACCCAACCGGTTTCGCTCACATGATCATCTTCATTTATTCATCGACTATGAGTGTAATGGAGTTTCACCAAGCGCCAACAATCGCAAGTATAAATTATAATATGTACTTTGACTCGTCATGTCATTTACACATCTTGCTATGCCTATCGACTTCGCTGTATTAGACTTAGCTACACTACGCCTTGTACAAACAGTAAATTATAAAAATATTTTAAGAATGACACGCATGTTTATCAAACAAAATGACAAAAAAACGACGCTGTGGGAAGTTGATTAATCGATTGGTTGGTAGGAAATTCAGGGTGGTGGTGGTGGTTTTGTAAACTGGTCTGGAAATGACATTACTCATATCGACGCAATATACCGAAAAAAAAACGGAAAACAAGCTATTAGATATAACAAATAGCGCTTCTGTTGCAAGACGTACGCATTTTTCTTACGGACTCGGAAATCAGTGCTTCGATCACACGAGTACGAGACGCTTTAGGGAATTTGAAAATTATTCTCTCCGTCATAAGTTCTTACGGTTAAATGGTATTTTGTTAACGTTCTAATCTGAACACAATACTGATGAAATTTTATTGCTAACAAAACCACATGTCTTTTATTTTTTGTTAAAAAAATATTCACAAATTTCGGGCCTAATTATCAAGCATATTGGAAATGAATTTGTAATGTAAAAATTTCGTTCTGACTTTTGGACTATTTTCAAAAAGGTTAAGAAGGTACAGGGCAAACCCTTAAACTGATCGTCTTTGTTCTATTTTATCAAATTTTGAAAATCATTCTTCGTATCCAAAATATCGAGCGCTAAAAGCAAAAATTCGGAATAAAATTGGCTAAAATTAGATCGTTCTTCTCTTAGGCTCAAATTGTAGTTGACTAAATTGTTCCTAGGCGATTTTCTAATTTTTTTAATATCATTCTTCGTTTCCAAAATATTCAGCGCCAATAATAAAAAATTCTTGCTACAACTTTATGGAATAATTATTTTTGCACCATATCGGTCTCGTGAAATGCGTCTTTTGAGTCTACTTTGAATATCATATCTTCTCAACTCTCTGACATATAAGGGGATCGCACTTTTTATCGCAAATGATTGTATTGGTTCGTATTCTGGATTGATACTGACAAAAGCACGGATTCTCAAGGAATATTTTGAGTTTTACCATGAAATATACCCGTTTAGAAGGCAGCACTATTACGGATTCGGATTACGAAATTTATTTCTACTACTACGGAATACCGACGTTCTCAAGGTCAGTGTCCTCTGTACCTATAACAGGCTATTTTATATTGATCAAATCCTAGAAATTCTAGACACTCGGTGTACGTAATTTCTAGGATTTGATCAATATAAAATAGGTTGCAATAATCAAGCAATGATTTTCTGAGAAAAGCCATGAATGTGGCCGTTCGAGGAAACATGTGGGAGGGACTAGTGGGTGTTTGGGGATGTGGTCATTACAGGGAACAGTCGTTCAAGGATCGGGCCATTGAGGGATGTAGGTGTTCGGAGAATAGTTAGTGCCGGATTGACGTGCCAATTTCCAGCCGCACGTGTTACTTTTGTCTGTGCTTTTTTAAGGGTGGTTTGTCATATTTTTCGTAATGCCAGTATCTAGCCGCATGTGCTGGATTCTGTAAAGTTTGTCATATATTTCGTAATGCTAGTATCTAGCCGCATGTGCTAGCTTCTGTTTTTTTTTTATAAGGCGGTTTGTTAAATATTTCGTAATACCAGTGACTAGCCGCAAGCTTCTGTTTGATTTTTATAACGTGGTTTGTCATATATTTCGTAATGCAAGTGTTCGCGAGTATCCAGCCGCATATGCTGGCTTAAGTGGTTTGTTAAATATTTCGTAATTCCAGTGTCCAGCCGAATGTGTTCGCTTCTGTAAATTTTTTTTAAGGGTGGTTTGTCATATATTACGTAATGCAAGTGTCCAGCCACAAGTGCTGGCTTCTGTACATTTTTTAAAGGGTTTGTCATATATCGTAATGCGAGTGTCCAGCCGCATGTGTTGGCTTCTGTACATTTTTTATAGGGTGGTTTGTCATATTTCGTAATGCGAGTGTCCAGCCGCATGTGTTGGCTTCTGTACATTTTTATATAGTGGAATGTCATATATTTCGTAATGCCAGTGTCTAGTCACATGTGTTGGCTTATGCCGTCTCTTTTGCTTTTGGTACTGGCCGCATTTTCTTATGAATTGATTTTGATGTTTTCAGTCAGTTAAATCGCGACTCTTCCCAGGAGCAGACGAAAACGCTCCGGGATTGTCCTGTTCGGGAGATATTTGATTGTGTCAGTGAATTGACGTGTTGTGCTATTGAATTAACGTTAAAGAAATAGGTAGTACAGTTACAGTGAGTTTAATTTGTATTTATCGCTTCGCCCCTTCTATAACTCTGTACATTTTTTATATATTCCGTAATGCCAGTGTCCAGCCGCATGTGTTGGCTTCTGTTCATACTTTATAAAGTAGTTTGTCATATATTTCGTAATGCCAGTGCCCAGCCACAGGTGCTAGCTTCTGTTTTTTTTTTTTTTGGGCATTTTTTAAATATTTCGTAATGCCCGTGTCTAGCCGCATGTGTTAGCTTCTGTACTTTTTTTAATAGTGTGGTTTGTCATATATTTCGTAATGCCAGTGTCTAGCCGCATGTGTTGGCTTCTGTAAAATTTTTATAGGGTGGTTTGTCCTATATTTCGTAATGCAAGTGTCCAGCCGCATGTGCTGGCTTCTGTACTATTTTTTATAGGTTGCTTTGCCTTAAATTTCGTAATTCTCATTACATATTTTATAAAGTAGTTTGTCATATATTTCGTAATGCCAGTGCCCAGCCACAGGTGCTAGCTTCTGTATTTTTTTTATTGGGCATTTTTTAAATATTTCGTAATGCCCGTGTCTAGCCGCATGTGTTAGCTTCTGTACAATTTTTATAGGGTGGTTTGTCATATATTTCCTAATGCCAGTATCTAGTCGCATTGGCTTCTGTAATTTTTTTTTCGTAATGCCAGTGTGTAGCCACATGTGTTGGCTTCTGTATTTTTTTTGTAAGTGGTTTGTCTGTCATATTTCGTAATGCAAGTATCCAGCCGCATGTGCTGGCTTCTGTACTTTTTTTATTAGTGTGGTTTGTCATATATTTCGTAATGCCAGTGTCTAGCCGCATGTGTTGGCTTCTGTAAAATGTTTATAGGGTGGTTTGTCCTATATTTCGTAATGCAAGTTTCCAGCCGCATGTGCTGGCTTCTGTACTATTTTTTATAGGTTGGTTTGCCTCAAATTTCGTAATGAGAGTATATAAAAAATATTAATGATAATGTTTATAAGCCTGTAATTTTTTTAAAAGGTGGTTTGTCATATTGCGTAATGCTGGTATTTAACTGGGATTGTTTCTAGAAAACATATATGTGTAAATAAATAACCGTTTGGCAAAAAGGCGGTCTCCGTCTTTGGTCATGTGAAGCATCAAAACATCAAAAGGCCTTCATTCGAAGTAAGATTTTATAAAAAACTTTTTTCGATGTCAAGGCTAATAACACCAAGGACCAGAGCTGTGCATGGTTGGAGTAGGAGAACTGTAGGAGTGATTATATGTCAATTTTAAAATACGTTTACCGTATGCAATTGCAGTGTACAAAACTCCTAACCAGAAATAACAGGATATAATTTCATTTCTAGTTTATTGCCTTTGACTTTGCTGTTATAATCTTATTTTAAACCGATCTGTTTGAACGAACACATTTATGTGAATACTTTGTCAATCAATTTTGCAGCGAATCCACACAAAATTCGAATTTTCATAACTTTTGTCGGGATCAATCGAATAAAGCTCTTTGTAGATTTCAGCCTATAAGCGGCGTGACTAGATTGAAACGTTCTATTGATGAGTAATAATGATTCAGCTAGGCAGTAACAGACCCCCCACACTGGGGTCTTCCGACACTTCCGAGTGTCTTTCCAGCGTCGTCGTAGGGACGTTAGGGCTGGCCGTCGTGCATACAATTATGGGCAGGAAAGCGAGTGAAACAAAAGAAAGATGTGTTCCAAAAAAAAGTGTGTTTCCAAAAACCAGCGCTGTTGACGTGTCGACGCTCGAAGGACGCCAGTGTGGGTCCGTTAATCGCAGATGTTAAAGGCACAGGTCAAACTGCCGGCGGCATTTACTTGGCTTTTAAAAAACACATTTTCTTTTCTGGAAATTCGCCAAAAGTATGCAGTCCAATACGAACGCTATTATTGTGTGGAATGCAAAATTTTCTCTGGCGAAATTTCAAATTTTGGAAATAAGTTGGTGGGTAATGCAGTCGAGTTTCTATGGTCATTTTCACGTCACGTTCCATTTTCTAGTAACACTGGTCTTTTTTCGCATAAACTAAAAGAAGAATTCACGTACTAAATCAATATAAATGAACAAGCACGTATTGAAAGCTTTGAAGCAGTAACCGTACACTAATTTGTTTGAATGGACTACCAACGCGCAACGCTTCATTTATTTGATATTCGAATGGAACAGATGGTACTCTAGCAATGAGACCCTCTTTTGACTTAACCCGCTTCTTTTATTTGAGCTGTTTCCGTACCGTAAGGTCTACTGGAAAAGCTTGCTTACCAAGCAATAGTCTTTTTGACTCTTCTGTTCTATTTACTGTCTTCATGTAATTGTCTATTGTTGTTAGATAAGGCTTGCCTGCTTTGTGGCGATTGCGTTTCGTCGCATAATGTACCTAGGCCATTTGCGTACACAGCGTTAACGGTTCCCGGTTATCTAAAATCCCGGTTAGGTAAAAATACTATATTTGATCGTTGTAAATGGAAGAAAATTATATGTGCCTAAAAAGCGTGAATAAAGGATGATGAACATTTTTATATGAAAGATGACGGCATTGTAAAAAAAACCTTGTTTGAGGTACATTCCAAATCTGTTGGTCGTTGTTGTTAGTTATCTGTTGTTTGGGGATCGTTTTTGGTTTCTGGCTTTTGGGAGGATTATCATATCCTTTTATAGAAGTAATAGTACCAATTATAGAATATATTGTAATTTAAATGTATTTTATATGTATTTTAGATTTACTTATGGCATTCTTTTTTTTATTGACGGTTACTGTATGAATGGAAAAACCATACATTAAGAATGGTCCCATGACATACCTATTACCCTCTATTCAATTAAATAACAACGGCACAATGATTTATGCTTTGAATGTAAATAGCATTACCCTAATTATTTTAAACCATACGTATTACGGGCCCGGGATATTAGTTTGACTGATTATTATTAGTCAGGCTTTATTCTGCGCTGTAATTTGCCCTCGCTTGTTTATTTTAGTCTGTACAAGTATTATTTTCCTGATGAGGTATCTAGCAGTGCGACCAGATTTTACAGAATTCTGCTATTAGCAGAATTAGACCCCATATTTATGTTCTAGCAGATTGTGTCACAGACCTGAAAATATTTTGGCAGAATTTTGAAAATCATATGCAGAAAATTAGCAGGATCATTACTTTCTTCTGCTTTTTCTTGTATAATATCTTCCTACTGTGCTAGCAACCTTCAGCACTATTCAAGGGAATTCCCAGCAAATGTATATTTTCGTTAGAATTGTATCTAAAGTTCATATTTGTCTACTATTTCCTGAGTAGTTGTTTCCGTTTAGTTGTATTTGATTAAACACTGTAATAATTAAAAAAAAAGTACGAACAAATATATGGAGTGAACGGGAGAAAGATTCAATGTTTTCGTCTTAGTTATTTGTAAATCCTGGAATATAAAATTTGTTGCACGTCGTGTCTGTGTAATTTGTGTTGAAATATCATATAAAAAGCCCTGTTCTTTTCCTGCCTTGTTGGTTGTCAAACTTATCAGTTTTATATTATTGATTTGCGGAAACAGGTGTTTACAATCACAAGCCGAATTTGATATAGGCAATTTCATCATTGCCATAGCGAAATCAGTTAAAATTATGATACTTTTTAGATCGGTCAGCAATACTTTTTAGATCGGTCAGCAACAGTGATTTTTGAAACGTTATTTATACTCTAAGCGTGGCCCTTTTTACGCTATCCAGAAATATGATGAAACGTGCTAAGATCAGCGATCATAATATGATCGAAGCTCAACGATAATAATATAATAAAAAAATTACAAATTCAGCAATTTTACAAATATTAATTGCACTGTTTTCTTGAGTCTGTTTTTATAATAATATTTGTAAAATTACGGAAGTAATAAAGTTATTAATTACTAATTTATTTTTTAATAAATTCACAAAAAGCATTTTATCAACACACAGCAGACAACACTTAGTAGATTTAGCAGAATTTGGATGACCAGCTAGCAGAATGTTCATTTGAAATCTGGTCACACTGGTATCGAGCCACTTAACCTTTTCTGCAAAAGAATACTTGAAGCTACTTTGAAACAGAAGGACTCTCACAATAAGTACGGTATTCAGCAGTTTGGAGAGTATAAATTTCTTCAAGTATGCTATTGATCTCAACAGGTATTTCTCATGTTCTCATTTGTTTGCTCGTGACTGGTCTTTTGAGATTGCCCCAGTTTATTCGCTAGTTAATTTTGGTGAAGACTTTTGGGTCAAAACAGTCTTTAGGAATGTCAATAAAGCTTTTTGAATTTGTAATGTTTAGAAGTTGGTACTCTGTACTGGTAAACCATGAATACGTTGGTTGCGACGTATTTTTTGATGGATTTTCAGCCAATGCGTAATGGCCTTTCAGGTCAAGGAGTTTTTTATAGAGCAGTTGAAACTAACTTAGTCACAAAAAATTGCTACTTTTCAATTGTTCGTTGTGTTCTGTCAAATAAATAATGTCTATGTCTATCTTCGCTAGCATTTATTACATTTTGTTTAGTATTGAACGTATTTGAAAATATAATATACTTAGAATCTGTTAGGGTGCTAACAGATGAACTACACTTACTGCACGCGTCTCGTCGCCACCTATCGACTGCAGCAATCGACAGAGGGTGCCAAAATATTTATTTGTGAAAGACGCTACAACTGGTTTTTTAAATCAATTCAAAGAATGTATTTTTAAAATAAACATTGAACACTTTGCATAAATAAAAGCCCGTAAATCTATATAATAAAACTGTAGAGGTCGGAAATCTGTACATAGAAATTTTTTTTTGCTAAAAACCGAGTCAGAGGGATGTAAAAAGTGATATAGAACGTACCTATCCAGATTATTTTCAAGTTTTTTGTTTCTGTTTGTCTGTTTGTACGGGTTAATTTCCGAAACTGTTGGACCGATTTAAATGAAATTTTGCATGGTGGTACCTTATATCTCCAGTTAACTCCCGGAATATTAAAAAGTTCCCGTGGGTTAGTTAAAAAACTGTAGTAACTCATACGGCTCAGCACATTGTACTAGCTTATCTCAGAAACTGTTAAACCGATGTGAATGAAATTTTGCATGGCGTGACCTTAATATCGGGTCAACATCTTGGATACTTTTAATCCAGGAAAATAAGAGTTCCCGTAGGATAATTTATAATTACTATGGAAAAGTCGAAAAACAACGCGTGCGTAGCAGACAGCTAGTTGATATAATAAAATATATTTGCATATAGTAGTCAGCTCCAGAATTTCAATAAACTAAATCATACCAGGTCGTCCGCAACCAACTCTGCGCTGGCTGGTGAACAACACTCCTACTGAAGACCACACCATAATGAAGAACGATGGTGTGGTGGTGGTGAGCAAGATCAGCCTGACAGGTGCCGAGCGCAACTGGCTCAACAGCACCGTCCGCTGCCAAGCAAACAACACCTACGTCATCAGCCCGCACGAACGAAGCGCCAGGATTGAGATGAACTGTTAGTAAAACTTTCATTAATCAATCGTCAACAAGATGTTACTCGGCAAATTGATTTTAATAACAACTTCTATTTTAAGCCTATTGTTCGTGGCGCCGTCGCGTCGCTTTATACATTTTATTCGTAGAAAACCGAGCCGAATTAATATCTAGACTAGTTTTTCTGAAAGGGGAACGTATTTTTCTGGGCTAGGTACATGACGCGGAGCTAATTGAATGAAGACCTTGAAATTCATTGTGATCTCATCACAAAGTCCAGTAGATTTCATTCTGATAATAAACCAATTCTGAAGAAAGTTGATCTAGATATCTTGGCAGTTCTTTGTATATGGAAACTATAATACTCAATATGACGAGTACAAAAAAAGGCATTTCTGCACTGACTCCAGATGCTTCACAAGGACTTCATATCCAAACCCCAGAACAATATTCCATGCAGTGTGTATGCGTTCCTTCTAAGGGCACAAGTGATGATTCTGAATACTCAGATCAGAAACGCACACTTGCGAACAATAAACACTTTAGAACTTCTGTTGGCAGTGCGCCCTACGTCTGTGGAGATCGTCAACAAGCCTTCGAAGATGAGCGCGGGAAAAGTAGTAACTTTGGTTTGCGTCGCGCACGGTAGCCGACCACCTGCACAGATCACTTGGTATAAAGAAAACCGCCGTTTCAACTTTGGAGAGGTAAGGTTAGAAAGTATGCCCTTCCATGTGGCGAAATAAGAGTATAAGTCGATCATTTGTCTTCTAATTTTAAATCCACTGGTATTAGTAAAAGGGGTAATACGACCTGACAAGCTTGTCCCCGCCATTACACTGAGCCTTCGCATTTTAAGGTAGGGAAATTATTTTCTTATCAGTCATATTTGCGAATTTAAGTAAGAAGGTGCATCACATAGTGTTAAAAAAGGGAAAATAGGCAACCACAAGAAAACAAAACATACATTATTGAATCAGAATTAAATTAAGGAATTTCTTGTCCAGTTAAATCATTACTATAGGTCATCCACCAAAACGGAGAATTTTCAAAAATAAATATTTATGCCTAAGAAATAATGAAGTTAAAATATCCAGGAACTAAAAAAATAAATTGGGCAACTGAAAAGTATATGAAAAAATAATACGATTAGGTTCCGGCTACCACGTTTTAATGGAGATGAAACAGAACTTTTACTGAGACATGTAGAAAATAATTACCGTTATGATCAGTCTTGCATTACGAAATTCGCTCCTACTATACCTAGAATGTCCACGTGCATGTGCTGGCTACTGTACTGAGGCTTTCATTTTAACTTGCTTTTTTGTCATACTCCGTTCAGAGATGAGTCAACTCCCTCCGGAACATTCGGTCTACTTTCAATACAAAACAATACAAATGTAGGTAATGCAAACCCAAGGCAAAAAAATAATAATATTAAATGTACGATAAAAAAATTCAACAGGCTGCTTTATTGCTAAGTTAGCTATGTCTTCCAGACAACCTTAGGGTAAGGAGAGTGAAAAGAAGAAACTATGCGGGTCGGTAGTTAAACTAAGTACAAATAGAATATGCTTGAAATCACAGAACATTTGAAATACATAAAGTACTACACAAAAATAACTTTCCCGATCGGCTTGAGGGAGAATATGCGAAATAATGTTTTTAAGACGACTGAACGAAGCAGAACAAAACAAGTACTACTGCAAGCACTCGCATTGAATGTCGTAATGATACACAATGTGGTACGAAAATGACTATCACAATATGCTACAGAAATGACCATCACAATATGGTACAGAAATGACTATCAAAATAGTACAGAAATGACCATCACAATATGGTACAAAAACTGATATCGCATCGCCTCTTTAAATTTTAAGAGTATATTCTTCATTCGTGTGAGACAAGAACCAGCCTTGGTTTGAGCAAAACTTAGTAACTTTAACTTCATCAAAATTTTTAACATCGAAAAGCGATTTGTGTATTCATAATTCGAATAAAAACATTTTGATTTATGAAAAAATAATATATTCTAACAAATCGAGAATCTTCCTTTTCCATTGTCGGTTGAAAAAGTAGGTTGTGAAGGGCTGGTGTGAAGGCTCAGTGTGAACGCGTATTTGGTTCCCATTCGATTCGTGATCATTTCTGATCCGGTTTGGCCATCCTATTAATTATATAGACGTTTGTAAACATTTCTTGTTCGATACGTAAAGTCTCACTTCCAGTCTTTTTTTTTGTGATATCACAACAGACTAAAATTGTACAGTAGTAACACTAGTCAGAATATGCGGCTGGACATATTGACCTTGACAGCGCCCGTACTCCGTAGCGGTAGGGGTGAATGTCATATTGCGAATGTCCAACTACATGTGCTGGCTTTGCTTGTGCACTACACTCGATCCGTAGTAGGTTTCACAAAACGAAGAGTCGTGTTCAGGGGACTTCTTGCCTCTACTAATGAAATCTGGCGGAGTCTAGTTTATGAAAGTGTCAAGTTTTGAATCGTGTAACTATAAATGTTTTAAGTGAATGTTATGTTGTTGCGAGTGGACTACTTAGCCATAAGTAGTCCACTTGCGATCCAAATTTCAATTAAATGGTGTTCTATTAGCAAAAGGAATACATGAACGATTCGTCGACTGTGAGCCACCTAAAGTTCAATCCGACACCGGACGATCACAACGCCACCATGCGGTGCCGTGCTGACAACGTACTCCTTGCATCTACCATGGAAGACACAATGGCTATGAATGTAGTTTGTAAGTATTTCTCTTTAAACATTTACATGTAGGTGTAGGTAATGTAATTTTCAAATAGACCATGACGTGTTACTTTTTTCAATTATAAATAACCGTATAATCGCAAAAACAAATTTCACAATTTGACGCACATAATGTAAAATGTACAAGTCGACTCTGACATTCCACTAAAGCTGGTAAAGTTTTAAATTAACTAAATACCCAACACAGTTAAGGCTTTTTTTTTGCTTTGCGTAATTTATACCGTAAATATAAAATAAACTACGGTTATAAAATAAACTTTGTTATTAATTTTATTCATTTGTATCTTGCTTGTTTACCTTTTTTGTTTATTAAGTCCTTTATTTTGCCCATAACACAGGGATTTGCCCTAGCTTGGGCGCGTAGTTTATTTTAGTCCAATTGTTATGTTTAGTCTTTAGGTATCATTATTTTGTAAAATGTCTTCTTGAAATAAATTATTATTAATATATAAAAATAAACGTTTAAGTCTAATAGGTTAAGCAAGATGTATTTTTCATAGATAAGCCTGTCGTGAACCTGAGCTTAGGCAGCACCCTTCACCCGAACGAAATCAAAGAAGGTGATGATGTGTACTTCGAATGCAACATCAAGGCCAACCCAAAGGAATACCGGATCAACTGGTATCATGACGTACGCATCACTATCTTTTAAATATTTTCTTCTTTCCTGTCTATCTCTTCTTTAGGTCAACTTAAATTACAACAAACATCAACTTAAATTAATATGATTCGAATAATTGAAGAGTTTTCAATACAGCACATTTTAGGAAATGGAACTGATGAGCCTTGTGGCTTTGTCTGGGTATGTTTAGAATGGGTTAATCAATTTGCTAGTTAGGTTTTCAGCTGAAACTCAAGGTGTAGGTAAGAAATCTACTAATAAGCATGTCTTACTGGTCAATAGTCATAAGTATTATTAGACTAGTGAAAGTATATTGTAATGCAATCATCGCTTATCATAGATTGCTTCAATTTAATTCTACATTAATTAAAAAGAGTATTTAAAATGCTATTCGATACATGAGGTGCGCTTGTTCTTTATTTAGTTTAGGTAGACTTTTTATAATTCTTTCGACCGTATTCAATGAAGTTTATACGGCTCTTGTGTAAAACTTTCATTGTTTCGCTTTGTTGCGAAACTCTATTCATGCGATCTGCATTCAATACGTAGTCAGTAATCATTTAGGTCAATCGATATTTTCCATTCTTTTGCTTGTAACAAAGTTTATTAATTTTCAGGTTAGCAGAATTTATATTTTTCTCTTTGACAGACTGGAACCCGAAAATTAATAAACAAAACTCCTCGTCGACAGGGCGGGAACATTAAAAGTTCGTCTCCTGGTATTTTCATCAGTACAAAGTCGCTGGTTCTCCAAAAAGTAGATCGCAGTCATGGTGGGTTGTACAGTTGTGTTGCTGCTAACGATTTGGGAGAGACATCTAGCCCTGAGTTGTATCTTCGAATTCAATGTAAGTAATTTTACTATAATAATTAAAAAGTAGCTGTATCGCTAATGCGAATCATCTGTTAATAAATTTAACTTTTTTTTTTAACTTTCTTTAGAAAGAGAGAATGGGAAGGTGATGAATGAGAAATGAGAATTTAGGAGCAGTAGGTATTACTTTTCGTCGTATATTGTTGTGTTTAAGTCGCAAGAGTTTTTGATGTCTGACAATTTGTTACAGATGTTTTATCTCACGAGAGCAGGCGAGCCTTACTTGTAGTGTAGTGCGTGCAGACACGCCTAAAACAGCGCTACGCAACAAAGACAATGTGCACACACAAGACACACTCAAGTATAACTCGCCTGCATGAGACAAAATAACTGTAGTTTTTTTTTTTTTTTAATACTTTATTTCGTGACAATCAAAATGTTTATAAAAAAATATACTGGTAGATACCTGTCCGTAAGCTTGTTCCCATGTTCAGGTTATGGATGGTACACATTGAATATTGCGCACCGGAGTAACGTGGGCGATGAACATTCTCATAATTAAATTATTAAATATATCGTAATGTATCTATGGATATAACCAATAACATTCCGTCTGATGTTGTTATCTGTAATAAGAAAATAGATTTCTTATTTAATAACATATTATCATACAAATCCAGTACTATAAAAATATATATTTGCTTTGTTATTGTTATACTATATTATTGGTAATCAACTTTTTAGTTCTTGGTAGGTACTAGTCTTTTTTTATTAAAAACTAGCTGTCCGCCCACGGCTACGTCCGCCAAATGTTTTGACTTGAACCGAGTAGAGAAAAAAGCGGGAGATTACTTGGAAAACCATCCGGGTTTTGCAAACTATGTAATGGAGCGGATCAACATACAGGAAATGGCTCCCAATGAAAGCCAGTACAAGTGTCTGTCATCATTGTTGGGTGGCAGGACGTAGACAGCAACCCAAATACGAGCAAGAACAAAATGATAAATAGGTAGAAGTCTGTATTATAGAACAGTTGTATTCAACGTCTGTTCCAAGAGGGCGGCAAACACAACGCGTCGCTGCTTATTCAATTGGTGGTTGCACTAATCACGACCTACATAGAGTTTCAAAGGGCTTTTACTGGTTTATCACATGGTGTACGTTGCAGAAAACGCTTGTTTTGTACAGATTATATCAACTCAAATTATTGGACCTCTTTTATATGATAACGGAGAGACGGTATTCGCGCCAGACTATCTCACGTCTTGATACATTAAGAGACTCATACCAAAATAAAGTTAGTTTCGATTTTGATAATCTAAACAACATTTTATCTGAAGATTGGGTTATACAGTTCGAGACCATGTTGAATTAGAATCCATGCAGAAGATCAAAGAATGCATTAGGATGCTATTTATTTATGAAATCTCTAAACTTAATATACGAATAGAATTTGAAGCAAATAAGAATTCATCATAATTTCAATCCCCATTAATTCATTCTTTTCTTTTTGGTTATTCACCAGATAACACCTAGTTTTTAAGAGTGGGTACGGGGTCCATATAAAATTACTCATTGTTCTTTACCTACTTTTTTTTGCTTTTGGACGAAATAATACTTGTACAACTTTGTGCCCAGAGAAAAAAAAACGCTTTTCAGGAACGTGATAAGTAGGAAAAAACAATCCTAGCTCCTACACAATGGATCTCAATATTAAGATATTTTCTGTTATCTCTGTGTGCAATAAAGTATATTCTATTCTAAAAAGACTTTTGGACCTTAGAGACCGTATTCCAGAGAAAAAAAAAACGCTTTTCAGGAACGTGATGTAGGAAAAAACAATCCTAGCTCCTACACAATGGATCTCAATAATAAGATATTTTCTGTTATCTCTGTGTGCAATAAAGTATATTCTATTCTCAAAAGACTTTTGGACCTTAGAGACCGTATTCCAGAGAAAAAAAAACGCTTTTCAGGAACGTGATAAGTAGGAAAAAACAATCCTAGCTCCTACACAATGGATCTCAATATTAAGATATTTTCTGTTATCTCTGTGTGCAATAAAGTATATTCTATTCTAAAAAGACTTTTGGACCTTAGAGACCGTATTCCAGAGAAAAAAAAAACGCTTTTCAGGAACGTGATAAGTAGGAAAAAACAATCCTAGCTCCTACACAATGGATCTCAATAATAAGATATTTTCTGTTATCTCTGTGTGCATAAAGTATATTCTATTCTCAAAAGACTTTTGGACCTTAGAGACCGTATTCCAGAGAAAAAAAAAATGCTTTTCAGGAACGTGATAAGTAGGAAAAAACAATCCTAGCTCCTACACAATGGATCTCAATAATAAGATATTTTCTGTTATCTCTGTGTGCAATAAAGTATATTCTATTCTAAAAAGACTTTTGGACCTTAGAGACCGTATTCCAGAGAAAAAAAACGCTTTTCAGGAACGTGATAAGTAGGAAAAAACAATCCTAGCTCCTACACAATGGAACTCAATAATAAGATATTTTCTGTTATCTCTGTGTGCAATAAAGTATATTCTATTCTCAAAAGACTTTTGGACCTTAGAGACCGTATTCCAGAGAAAAAAAAACGCTTTTCAGGAACGTGATAAGTAGGAAAAAACAATTCTAGCTCCTACACAATGGATCTCAATAATAAGATTTTTTCTGTTATCTCTGTGTGCAATAAAGTATATTCTATTCTCAAAAGACTTTTGGACCTTAGAGACCGTATTCCAGAGAAAAAAAAACGCTTTTCAGGAACGTGATAAGTAGGAAAAAACAATCCTAGCTCCTACACAATGGATCTCAATAATAAGATATTTTCTGTTATCTCTGTGTGCAATAAAGTATATTCTATTCTCAAAAGACTTTTGGACCTTAGAGACCGTATTATACTTGTATGGACCATATAAGCTTTCAACCTTATGAGACTTGGACCGTATGAGGATGGACCATAATATGAGACTTGACTTGGGCAGAGTGCAAATTTACTTTTGTTTTCTGTTGGATGTAATAATACTTGGACAACTTTGGAAATGTAACAAGTACGAAAACATCTAAATCCTAGCTCCGACACAAAACCAACTTTTAGTCTAAAATAAAACCGTTTTTGGAAGGAGTATAGCTAAAATATTTCCATTTTTGTAAGAGTATGGCACAGAAGAGAAAATAATGGATTTTGGCAACAAAATGGAATTGAAAATATTCCTCTCGACGCACAGAGACTGTACATGTATTACGGTAAATGCTATGGGACCAGATCCATTAATATAGTCCTGCACCAATTACGTAAATATTTTTACAAGCAATGTTGTCAGAAACACTTTTTACTAAATTCTGCACATTAGCCAAAGCACGGTCGTCCCTTAAAAAAAGGATTTGTACAAACCCTAGCTTATAACCTGCTATATACCTAGCAGGAAATTAAATAACATGAGGAAATACTCGCTGTTACAAAAAGGAAAAAAACGTAGGAAAGCGGATATATTTTTTGACAATAATATAAAAGCAATTAACCCCCTTTAATATTTATTGTATTTTAACGAAACAACACAAACTGACTTAAATTGAAATTAGACAAGTAATGCAATAGAAGGTTTGCATAGATGAAACACCCCAATCACCAGCTGAAATAATTAACGACTTAGTAATCCATGGCCCAAGGAGACACTAGCATAGCAATTTGACGGTTTTCTTTCTTGTAATCTATCTGCAAAGCCCATGAGGTGTAGCTTATTACATGAAAGGATTTACTTAAAAAAAGATTTCTTTTATAATTTTGAAGATACATTAGTGTAATAGTATTTTGAGAAACTTGTGTATTGCAATTGTTTTATTTTGCAAATACTTCTATAATGCAACTTCAACGACTCGACGAAGGAACGGATGATTTTGACCTTCGCTTGGTACAAGACTGAATATATCGAAGAACATGATTCGAACTTATGTGCAAAAAGAGCATAACTTACAATAAAGCCCACGTTTTCCAAATTTGACCAGCTAATAAGGGAAAAACTGGTTAATGGCTAGATTTTTCCAAAATCGTCCTAGACACGAATCATCATTGAAGCAGAATTGGCGCGAATCGTATAGACTCGGGAAAGGGCGAGCTGCGGGAAAATATGCGAGTTTAATTGCAGAACACAGATTGTGCAATTTCAAATCGTACATGAATCAAAGAAATATCTTACACTATCGATACACAATAATATGCCGTTTGGTATCTTTCAATACTATGTCCACAAAACTAAAATGCATGCAACAAAAAATTACTCAACATATGCCACAACATTTTTATGTTTGTTTTGTTTGTTAAGAGTCCGTAACCAAGGTTCGAAAATTACTGGCTCGATGAATGTAGGATCGAATGGTCGGCGGTTCGAATCACTGCTAGTCGAATGAACGCTGGGTCGAAAATCTGCGGATCGAAATAACGCTGAACCGACCATCATTGTTTAGTTTAGTTTAGTTTTATTTATCACATACTACAAGATTGCACACGTTTTTACAATATTATAAAAAAGGACATCCGTAGTATGATCGTCGATACGAGTATGTATAAAAACCAAAAATATATAGGTATGTATATTAAAGAAATTCATTTATGTCAAGGAAATAATGAAAAATGTTATATATCAAAAAATAAAAATAAAAATAATTAGTATTACCATAATGGTAAATTAACTCATGTCAAATGCTAAAAAATGATCATAATACTTATGTCCAGATAATATATAATAGTAAAAGAAATGAATTTAATAAATTCACAATAAAAAATGTCCAAGTAGAATAAAAATAACTTAATAATTGCTTACAATTTTTTACATAAATCTTTGTACTCGTTTACTGAGTACAAAGGATTTTCCAACAAGAGGTTTTTCAGTCGGCGGCGGCCAAATGTTTCGTCAGTCGGTTCATTTTTAAAGTCAGTGGGTAGTTCCTCATAGAACGCGGGGCCGATAACGCGCGGGTTTTTGTTTAGTAGCGCCAACCGGTGTGGCACTGCTCTCAAGCGTCCTGTCTGGCGGGTTATTCTGCCAGGTATTTGCATTCGCTCGAAGCTATTTAAATTGCGACGCGTGAACATTAAGACTTCATATAAATATTGCGAATAGTGCGACATAATATTGTACATTTTAAAAAGTTCTCTGCAAGATTGCCCTGGTTTTACCCCTGCCATGGTGCGTAGTGCTCGTTTTTGTGTTTTGAACACCCTGTCGGAGTCAGTCGAGTTTCCCCATAACATGATTCCGTACGAAAGAATGGAATGGAAATACGCATGGTAAACCTGTAATAGTGCCTTAATCGACATCAGGGGTTTGAGTTTCCTGAGTGCGAACACAGCACTACCAAGCCTTTCGCAGAGTGATTTTGTATGTTTCTTCCAATTTAAGTGTTCATCGATGTAAAACCTAAGAAATTTAATATCATCACAAACTGGTAATTGACACCGGACAGGTGGCGAGGTTAGTGACTGACAAGAGAATAAGATAATACTTGATTTTGTGACATTTAAAATAAGTCCGTTTTTTGGCTCGAAAGGTAAGATCGTCGACATGAATACTATAACTCGATCAGGTTCATAATATCCCTTTCCCCAAAAAATTAATCTGTGTTTCAGCTAAAAGAATTGAACTGATTGAGGAAGGTTCGCCGACCCGAAAATTTTAAGTGCGACGAACGTGAGAAGAAAAAATCTTTAGATCCACGTATCGTTAGCCATTTCGGTAAAATTATAAAAGTCTATAATAGTATGTAATATCGTCGTTGCGCTTTCCAATCCGGATATGTGGAATTTTTGGAAAAAATTTTTTTTGCTCCATTCGCTTCAGAATTTTAAGGCGCATGTACCACAAAAACAGATTTGTAAAAATTCCGCTTAGATTCGGAGATACATTTTTGATATGTGGGTAAATTAGAAAAACTGAACTGACAAGTGCTCATTGAGCACATATCGTGATTTTTGCAAAGTTGAAATGCACATGTCAGATTTTCCGTTTACATATCAATTTGTAGTTTAAATATCAAATTACATATCAGGTTTTAGTGATACATTTAGTGTATTTTGATAAGGGTAAACCTTTGGTATAAACGGTTTTTCTACCAGACCTATCTTTTTCTTTTTGGCTGCTTACGAATCCAAATATTATTTATTCAAACCAAAATATAATAATAAATAAGTAATACCAAAACATAGAAATAAAAATTGGTAGGTCAATGGGCCTTGTTGCTGAGGTAGACATCTCTAGCAGGCAATTTTTAGGTAAATAGATGGCAAAATATTGTTGCGGTTTGGTGGCATCATTTTTTACATAATATAAGTAGTCTTCTTCTTCCGATCTTTTCCCATGTCTATTTGGGGTGGGCTATCCTACTCTTGTTTCTCCAGATGTGTCGTTTCTGAGTCGTTTGAGGGTCTTTATTATCTTTGGCGAGGTCTTTACTATTGACATCCATGTGAGTCGGGGTCTATCACAGCTTTTTGGTCCCGAGTCAAGTTGCAGCGCTTTTTTGGTCATGTGTTCGTCATGGCGGTACATCGTAGGCGTGACACGTGTGACGGATGTGTGAGCTGGCCTGTTATTTCAGCCTGACCAATCACATCGACTCCCTTAAATACCTCAGCGTTTTGATGGATAGATCCTTGACCCTTAGAAGAAACTGCGAAGATTTGAAGCGAAAGGTGCACAGTCGTAAAAATTCACTACAGCATCTTGTGAGGAGTAACGCCGCCGCAAGTGATGCGGACGTCAGGACTGGCGACGCTAGCATTTTCTGTCAGTGAATTTCCATGCCACTCTACTCATGCCAAGCTTGAGGATACAGCCTTAAACGAAACTTGCTGTATTATTACTGGATGTTTAAAGCCGACCCCGTTTAAGTTCATATATCCCCTAGCTGGCATAGCACTTTCAGACGTTCGCAGAACAATTAGTAAGCTTGCGAGAGAGGGCTAAAGTGGATGACATCATGTGGCACCCTCTACATGGGCAAGAGCCACCGCCACTTCTTCTTTTTGACCTCTTATCCCTCAGCAGGGACGTAGGGCTCTTAGTGTAGTCTTCCAAACTGTACTGGTTTGAATAAATCTTGCACTGCACCTTCTAGATCTTTCCAGCAGTAATCGATGGATGCAGCTTCTTTTTCCACCGAGCGGCGCCAAGTAGTTCTGGGTCGACCTTGTTTCCATCTTCCCGTGGCTTTCCAAAACGCTCGTTTGGAAGGATCACAATCCGGCCTTCTAAAAATATGCCCAATCCAAAGCCATTTTCGCTCTAGGATCTCTTCATTGATCTTTTTGACTCGTTTTTCTCCACAGTTTTGCGTTAGAAATGGTTCGTAGGCAAAAGATGCCTAATATATACTGCAGGCATTTATTAATAAATACCTGCGTGAGGTCTTTCTTACCTCACCATGTTTCACAGCCATAAAGAAGAACGGATTGAATATTATATAAAAAAAATCTTCAACTTTGTGCGTCAGGTAATGACCGGTGAACTACATACTGGCTTTAGTTCTGAAGACCGAAAGCTTTCTAAAGTGCGTCGTCCCGCTCACAGCCGAACCCTTTTTAAGCGAGATGCAGTATGTGGCAAGCTCGTATACCGCTGCTAGACCCTTTTGTTCCACTCTCTGAGAGTCTTCCAGCCAGACGCAGCCTTCCGTGGTTAATGTGGAAGTCTTTAAATAGACTTCGGATCCAGGTTGGCCGGAGCAAGAAAACATATTCAGGTGGGGGCTCTCCAGTGACCCGAACCTGAACTGGACTGTATGTGTGGATCGGTACAATCCATGACCCACTTGGTGACCTGTCTTAACTGCCCTGCCACCTGACCTGTTCTCAGCAGGACCTATTGAACGCCTCACACAATGCAGTTGAAGTGGCTATTTTCTAGGCCGCAAATATTAAAAAGGAAGGTTAGTTATCGACTCGCAAAGAAGAAGATTGTGTGTCTGCAGTATTCAGGGTAGAGTTTGAAGCTTGATCGTCTGTATGCTCGTGTACCAGGGAAGAGGCAGGTCATATGCTTCGTTTTCTCCCTGCTCTTCTAAGGCCTGCGTTTTCTAGAGACGATCTACTTTTCTAGTTTTGCCTATAATGTAAGCGAATTTTCATCAATTACGAGTAAGAAGACGTCGTCTGCATATAGCATGCTTCAAGGTGCAGGTTGCTGGATTTCTGCCGTTAGGTAGTTATCACCATATTGAAGAGCACGGGGCTCAACGCCGATCCGTAATGAACTCTGACATTCAGGGCAACGTACATTTTTGTGGAATCGTAATAGTAGATTATCTACTACCAGTTTTATGTACCATTCGGGGTTCTCTTTGGGAAACGGTCGAACGTGCCTCTTAGCCTTAGCACACATTCCCCAATTTTAAAAGTGTGTGAGATCAGCTTTACAGCTCTATAGTTGCCGCAGAATCTTACGTCGCTTTTGTTCTTGAAAAATGGTACCAAGAAGCTTCCTCGACGCGTCTGGAATGCTTTCATGAGCGATTTTGTTGAACAGTGTCTGTAGGAAGTACCTATATAGGAACGTCCCCGAGTTTTGCCCACATTTCGGCCTGTCGTCAGGGTCCGTGGCTTTATTGTTGGCCATTTATATTCAACAAGTTAACACAGAATGTTCTAATATTCTAGTGCGCAATGCACATAGTGGAACCAAAAAGGAAGAACCCGTTAATTAACTAGAGTTGATATGTGCCCAGATAATACATAATTATTTTTGGAGACCCAAACCAAATCTTACATGTGCCTGAAAATTAGAAAAAAAATTATAGCGCAGGACACTCACCAGATACCATCAAAATATTCTAATAGCAAAGAGTAACGATTTTTTATACACCTTTTTGCATTTAAACGATAGCGTTTTTGCTAATAATGCGCCTGTAATACGTTTTTTTGCTCTCCTGAAAACTATGCAAAATGCACATATCTAACTTGGAAAGCGCAACGACGATATATCTTTATATTACTTTAGCGTCTATTTAGCCAGCATTATTTTGAGTATTATTATATATTTATATCTTATAATCTATACAGGGCGCCCCACGGCTGTGCCACATGGAGGGAAAGTACCGTAGTAGTAAGAACGCACTAACCGATTTCCACGATTTTGCATTCGTTGGAAAGGTCTCGAGCTCCGTGAGGTTTATAGCAAAGAAAATTCAGGAAAAAATAACGTGGGCGGAGCCGCGGGGCGGAAAGCTAGTAACACATTTTATTGGATTTGTGATAAGAAGATAACAGGAGGTTGTGGTGTTTGCGTAAGAACGACTTTGGTAAATAATATTCATGTACTTTCATACAAACCTATTGAACACTGTCATAGCCCAGAAAAAGAAAAAGTTGATGAAATGAATCATATATCAAAACTGAAAATTAAAGCCATGACTAGCTTAGACAGCCCAGCACAGATTATCCATAACTGCAAACAAGCTATTCCGGCAACCAGTGCCCCATTCCTACCAAGTGATGATGCTATGAGAATGACTATTAATCGCGCGCGCAATAAACATTTACCCAAGCTCCCCACAAATGTAATCTGTTTTATAATCCCTGAAAATCAATACAAGTTCGAAGATCAAAATTTTGTTATCGGTCATTCATCATATTTATGACAATGAAAGTGTAGTTGTGTTTGGGACCATGGATGACACATTTAAATGTTGCCCGTTCCCATTCTGTCAAATCTATACAGTTCATTGTATTTATTTATTTTTATTTTTATTTATTTAGGTATATTTATTTATAGGTATTTTTATTTTTATTTATTTAGGTATTTATTATGGTCGGAACTAATGATGGCGTAAATAAAGTTGTACCTTTGGTTTACGGGTTATTGAGCCATAAAACAGAAAAATGATATTTTATATTTTTGGAGCCCATCAAAACATACGCTAATAAATGTAATATAATTTTGTCACCGGAGGTTATCCTGACCGACTTTGAAATGTCAGCTATTAAAGCGTCAAAAAAGGTATTTTCCAATAGCCGACATAAATGCTGTTTTTTCGTCGATTTGGAGACGCTGCGGGTCTAGTAAAGAAGTATGGAGAAGATAGTGACTTCGCCCACAAAATTCGTCATCTTTCTGCTTTGGCTTACTTGGAACCTAACGAAATACCTGCTGCTTTCGATATGCTCAAGGAAACAGTATTGCCAGTGGAAGCCGAATCGATCGTTCAGTGGTTTTCCCGTTATTATGTACACGGCTCCATTAAATCTATCGCAACACATGAATTAAAGGCAACCATCAAGAAGATACCGCCGAGGTATCCACCCGAGATATGGTGGAGAAATTCAATTTATGGTCTGGAAATGGATACCTAGTAAATAAACGACTGAGTTTAACTTACTAACCACACAGTGGACGACCACAATGATACTAACAACCCAAAGACGCGGAAGAAGGCGAGAAGCATGACGGGAGGGGGGTCTACGTGCGATTTGCACAACATGATTGTTCTTGCACATAAACCTCCATACCTCTCCTGTTGCGTACGCGCCGCTTTCCGCGTCTATGCATAATACCAAAAAAGTATGACGATAATAATATTATTTATCGGCTGGACGAACATAAACGCACATAAATCATTCGAAAGATTGAAGTTCGTTTATGTTTGTGCAGTACTACTCATTTATATATATTTTTTAATTTACCTATACTTGTTTCGAAAAGGTATGACCAATCAAGCTTCGCCGGACTTGCGGGGGAGCGGAAAACTACCCCAACACTCATTTATAAGCTTTTAAAATAACTGATCAAATTTAGTAGAAATTAAAAATAAACAGAACCTTGCCGGTCAGAAAGTCAGAAGGAGACTACTTAAGTCGAGGAAATGGAAATTCAACTATCTCAACAAGACTTACGTCGAAATTTACGACGAATAAATTTAGGTACCTACACATTCCCTAGCCGCCTAACAGGCGCAAGAGGAACACATGATATGATGATATCACAACGACGACGATTATGGCACTTACTTTCCTTCCAAGTTATAGCACTATAGCACAAAAGAAGAATTAACATATAATAAAGGTGAACCAAGAAAGTCGCCAACCCAGGGACATATTCATGCGTCTAAACTCAGTTGGTGACTCCCACTATCGCACTTTTATTACTGCTTACCGATTTCAAACTCTCTCCTATGTTCACAAATTTTTGTTTTCTTTAATTTTGTAGATAAAACTTCTAGATAAAACTGAATTTTATTATCGAATTAAAATATATTATTTGCCCTTTGATTTTTTGTAACTTTGAAATATTCAGAATCACAAAAAAAAAATTAACAGAAAACGATAGTCTGTTTCTTTTTGATATTTTTTTTCGCTATTTCAAAATAATTCTATATATCTCACGTACCAGTCTTATCTAAAGTGATAAAAAGGTTTCTAAACTCTGCGATAAAATACTTTTTTGTTTGATATTACAATACCATGGCACACCATGGACTACGTAACTTTTTTTGTAAATATTTTTAAAGCTTTCTCAAATACCCTAAATCCTCTAATAATATAGAGTCTAAATTATACAACGTATTAAGTATTTCCACTCTGCATAAGATAGAGTAAAAGCTGTTTCGATGTTTTTATAGAAAGGTTTAGTTTTTCTTTTTTTTGTTTGGTTTGGTTTTGGGATCAATAAAATTCTAAGTTCTCAATAGGCTATTGACAATAGTGAATCTAGAGGCCGGTATTTTTGTCTTGTCTTGGCTCTCTCCACTGTGTCTTTTTTAACATACCCTCGCTTTAATTCAAGGAAGCATCTTGTGGCAGCATTGCTGCTTCGGCATGGGTTATCTCATCCACCCATCCTCCTGGTTTCGGCGTATTTTCCATTAATAGACGCCTTGTTTGACCCGACTTAGGCGATACTCTTAGGTACTGTAGCAGGAGATCTCAATTCCAAGCATCACTCTTTGAACAATTGAGTCATTACCCCTGATGGCGTTCAACTTTACGATCTCTCGAAACTTCATCCAACACCAACCAAGACTGCTGCTGGAAAACGACCTACGTTTACATATGAGTGATTCAGCAGTGTGACACAAACTTAACTCGGATTATGGCCCTGTTCTGATGGGTTTGATTCAGGACTTTCACTGCCACTGATGATCCCAGCCCAACAAAGACTTTAATGAATTGATAGGCAGTCCATATTGCTGTGAGCAATTTCTTTCTCGACAAAATCCCGACTGACTTATCCACGCATGGAATGGCAGGTAGAAAAAGTTCCGAGGCAATATTGTTCCCTCAAATCCACTTTTCTCGACGTCATCCCGACTGACTTATCCACGCACGGATTGAGGGGTGGGAAAAGTTCCTAGGCAATCTTCCATGAAACCAGACTTACTGGCAAACTGGCCGCTCGTTCAAAGCAGCCGCAGTAGCGGCCCTGCCCCTACTTATTCGACCAAACCAGCCACCAGCCTTCAAAGACGATAATAAGGCGGAGAGCCTGGTTGATAGCCTTGCCGCTCCCTGCCGACCTCAACTTCTCAATTATTTCACTTCTGAACTCAATCGCAGAGCCTAACATTCTCCGTCTAGTTCACCCTTTCCCTGCATTACAAAGAAGGAGGTTTAAGAACTACTCAAAGATCTACCTAAACATTCTATGGAAGAATGCATCTTTCAACAATCGTGGAAAAAAGTTGTCGTTACCGATATTCATAATCCTGGTAAACCTACCAATCTTATTTCATACTGTTAGATCAGTTTACTCATTAACAAGTATACAATTTACGAGAAACTTATTATATTTTACCGCCTGACTGACTAATACTTCTTCCTAACGAGCAATTTGGTTTTCGTACTAAAAACGTGGTGGAAGACGTGTACGACCACCTTCTTTAACCGGACCGTTTTTAGCGTAGCAAGAACTTTTGACTAAGTGTGGCACGACGAGGGCTTGCTTTACAAGATCTATAATCTTGAAGTTCCAGATCTTACGAGAGTTTTTGTCGAATCGCACATTTCGCTACAGATACGAAAGGATACTCTCGACTACACGATCTATCCAGGCGTGAGTCCCTCAAGGCTTCGTCCTCTTCCCGACTCTATTTTCACTGTACACTAGTGACATGCTCTCCTGTATACCGGTAAAAACTACTTATTCCAAACTTGCCCTCTACGCAGTCGATCTTCGAGTTTGTCTTTGGGAGTAGGATGGGATCATCCTGCTCCCAAAGACTGCAGACTCCCAACTTGTTTTTGTTCTCGGTCATTTACATCTCATGATTTGACAGCAATTCTGCACCCACACATCTCAATAACTTGCAAACTATATAAAACCGTCGTGGCACCGGTTGTCTTTAGTTCGTTCCTAACATCGATTCTGAGCTTTCTACCACCCCCTTAGAGGTTTCATGAAAGAAGCGTTCAAAAGCTACTTTGATGAAGGCTCTTTCCATTCCAATCCACATGGGGTGAAGTTCATATTCATAATCGTCATCATTTCAGCAGACTGCTGAATAAAGGCCTCCCCCAAAGATCTCCAGGATGATCGGTCTTGCGCTGCCCGCATCCAGCGGCCTCCCGCGACCTTCATTAGATGCCCACGCTACGTCTTCCGGCGCGCGGTCGCCATTCAAGAACCTTTTTGCTCCAACGGCCGTCGGTTCTACGCGCAATGTGCCCAGCCCACTGCCACTTAAGTGTAGCGATTCTTCGGGCAATGTAGATGAGGTTCATATTAGCAGTGATTTAAGCAAATCTAAAAAAATGTGTATTTTTTGATACTTTAACGTATGGGATTAGCCATTTAGCCAATAGTTAACATTTCGGTCGTTTCCTCTAGCGATTTGATGGGGTCTAGTACGGTAGTACTTATAACATCCTTGGGTTTAGCTAACATCGACATGAATAATATATACAACGACGACGTCATCGTCAAGATAGTAGACTTCAGTGGCGAATGGTCCATACAGGTGAATTCCACCGGATTATCTTTCAAAAATCTAATGTATACTAGCACATGCGTAGCAGTAGGGGTGAATTTCATAGTGCGAATGTCCAACCGCATGTGCTGGCTTCTGTACTTTCGCTCGCAACTCGCAGATATTGTACGCTAATGAACAATGAAACAACCTTGGGATGGGAATGGGAAATATTTATTTTTAGCACACTTATTTCTTCTTATTTTTAAAGCAGAAAAATAAATAAATTTAATAAATATATTTTGATTAGACTGTATGGCTTAGCTCTTTTGCCTTTCCCTTTGAGGAAAAGATGAAAAATCAACAACTCTTGCTTTCTTTTTTAATTTATGACATAGTTACGTAAGTAATTTTAAGGTGCCTATAGACAGACGGCAGCTATAATATACATTAATATAAATTACATCCTCGGATGTAGGCTTTATATTTATATTCGCGCACCCGTGCATGAACTTGGTAGCTTAATGTATATTTTGCCCTTCATTTCATCCTTCGTCGTGGCTGATTCACGAGAACGACTATACAGAACACGCATAGTGAGATGCATGGTAATAATGGTAATGTAATAAATATATTTCTGTACCGCTTGGTATCCTAAGATACGAAAATGTCCTAAGATAAGAATAGCTGCCGTGTGTGTATAGTTTCCTAGAGGATGGAAAGATGTATTGAATCGAGCTATAATGTACACCTTTACATAACAGCTGCCGTCTATTGGTACCTTAATACGGGGAACTAGAGTTCGCGCCACCACTCAAGTCCCGCGGAAAAACGTAACAACTAAAATTACAACTCCCCTATTTTGAAGGTGATAAGTGTTGATTTTCGGTGCGTTGTGCGATTGCAACGCCGCGTCTGCGGGTCCCCTCAGGCGTCGTCTCCTTCACGATGTTTTTCAATATCAACGCGCTAGGCCGTGGTCCGAGGCCGCCCCTAGACGCGTTGGTATATGACTTTTTTTGGGGTAGAGTCTTCCAGATTGGTCGTACCTTTTCGACACAAGCATAGGTCAATGAAAAAAAAAACCTGCGTCTGCGGTACTTGAGTGGTGGGGCGCAGACTCTATTGTTTGGACCAAAAATAAAACCTAAGCCCCCGTTTTTAATTATTTTTTCTCTTTGCATTTACGTCTGTCAGTTTTCATTATATACTTGCATTATACATAATTTAAGTTGGTTAAGTTGTATTTTTTTCGGATTGCATAAATAATCAATTTACAAAAATTGATTTACATTGAATAGAGATTTTTTGCGTTTGCGATGAAGCAGCAAAAACACCAAGTGAAGGAAAAATGGAGAGCGGAGTCAAAGTTGGTATTTATAGAAAGGCAATAGAATGGTGATAAAAAGGCCAACCGTCATCATTTAAATGAAAGACGTACGATTTAGGAGGCCTATGTTTGGAATTTCTCAGCATGATCGGATCAAGATTTATAATTTACATAGGTACTAAACAAAAAACTGAACGGTTACAATCGTGCATATGTGTGTGTATGTGAATCTTCATGTGTGTGTGTGTGTGGGGATGTGTGAGTTTGTGATTTTAGCACAAAACTACTGTAGCACAAAGCAAAGCTACTTTTGCCCATGTTTTCTCTAAAGCTTTGGACCTAGTCCACAGAGCACTTTGTTAATAGGCAGGTATAAGTAAATTATCGTATGTTGGCAGTTGCACCAGTTTGTAGTCAATCCACCCCGATGCTGATCGGCGCTCGAATAGACGAGCAATTACGAATACGCTGCTCTGTAAAAGCTGATCCTGCAGAAGTAAACTTCACCTGGATATTTAACAACAGCGACGAGAGCTTCGAAGTGTCCCCACATCGATATGGTGAGTTCATATAACACAATAAAATTAATGTTTCATCGATTGCACTCCATCTATTAGCAAGCTGTAAAGTCGGTTCTTTTTGTTAGGTAATTTAGCCAACACATGCGGCTGGACATGTTGACGTGATATAAGAGCGCCCGTGTTCCTTAGAGGTAGGGGTGAATTTTGTACTGCGTGTGTCCATCCGCATGTGCTGGCTTCTGTACATTGATTTATCAGGTTCGTTCGTTCCGTGTCGTGGTCGGGTCAGGAACCACAACACTTCCATTGAAAAGTCCTTCAACTGTAGGTAGTTGTTGATTTTAGCAGTGCAGGCATATTTTTTTTCTTGTTTCTTCAAAATTTGGATCCGTGAAACCGTATGTCAGAATGTGTAAATAAATAGGTTACTCTTTTGTACTATTGAAAATTTTAAACATTTTATCATCATAACAGACCATGCGGCTGTTTACAAAACTATGCCAGTTGTAGTGACTTAAGTCATTGGAGGATAAATTTAATAGCCTAATATTTTAAAACATTTTCCTTTAAAACGGATTGTTTCGGGTAGTTCATTTAATTTTACTTTATCTGTCCAATTCACATCAAATTAGAGAGCTCGTGATTTGAATATCTTTCGTTTATGTGGCTGGAGTGCTGTAGACAGACAGACACGTCAAACTCATAACACTCGTTTATTTGCGTCGGAGGTTAAAAATAATGAAATGAACTTGCCTTCAAATATTTCTTGATTACACACATAAGACTAAACGAAACTTTACATCGATTTGGACAATAATAAACTTATGACAGTTATAAAAAGTTACTTCCTACATGGCAATAAATATTTTTTATCGGCTCATTCCCTGGGAAACTCTAACAGAATACTAATTCACGGGCGAAAAGTCTTTCAACTGCAGTGTTCGTTCAGTATAGAGTAGAGAACATCGCAATGTTACGCCAAGAATGTAGCAATAAGTCTGTCTATTATGTGCATCTGTTATTGCTTTCAGAATTGTGTTTTTACTATAAAACGCACAGGCGGATTAAAAAACTTTATTTGATAGGCATAAGTTCATGCGTATTTTCAAATATTAATGGTAACAGATTTATGTCATCATCATCATGTAAATGTCCCCACCGAGGGGTTCGAGCCTACCCTGAACAGATTTATGTATCTTTACTAAAATAAATTTGTGGTTTGTGGTAGCTATTACCTATAGATCACTATTTTGTAGGTTTGTTCCAACAAGAAATTCGAACGGGAACAGTTGCATTACGAAAAATAATACTATTTCTTAGTTTACCCGACTGCCCGAAGAAAAAAAGGAGGGTTACATTTTTGACCTATGTATGTCCGTCTGTTTGTTCCCTCATAACTACTAAACGGCTGAATCGATTTTGATGTCATATGGGGTCGTTCTTGAGCAAATGTCACTGGCTATATAAAAAACTCAAGAATCAAAATGGCAGTTTATTAGCGTTAAAATTAAAGCTTTGTTTCAATACCTACACTACCAAGTGAATATCAAATTAAAGGATTTTAACTCTTATACAAATATATTATACAATTTGTAGGTATGTTTAAATGTAATTTAAACTAAAAAATGTCTCAAATTACTACAAATGGTCGAGAAAGGGCCAAAAAAGTTTGGAAAACTAAACAACATCTGTGATGCTAAAGATGTACAAAATTATTTTTGCACAAA
The DNA here is from genome assembly GCA_948473455.1 of Teleiodes luculella. Classification (NCBI taxonomy): domain Eukaryota; kingdom Metazoa; phylum Arthropoda; class Insecta; order Lepidoptera; family Gelechiidae; genus Teleiodes; species Teleiodes luculella. The sequence continues at coordinate 28,347,941 of OX419582.1, read as the reverse complement.
AAATTAAGAAACAGGTCTATCGGAAAATTGTCAATTTCCGATAGACCAGTTTCTTAGCTTAAAAAAATAAATTGATTTTTGAGGCATATGATGTATGTGAGAAAATGTCTTCTTCTTCCTTGTCCACCTCTCTTCTCAGTTTAGCTGGGGTCGGGTCTTCTTGTACTACGTATAAGCTAAGAAATTGTGTTGGCATAAATATGGATCGCGGCTTTCAACAGGGCCGAATTTCGTGATGTATCATGGAGGAACGGCGAGTGAACTCCGATATCAGGCGTCAAGTGAGCGTGACTACGGGACGTTGACGTGTTTGACCAAGAATGCGGTTGGCGACCAGAACAAACCTTGCATCTTTCAAGTAGTTCCAGCAGGTATTTATACCTTTTCTTATAAAACAGACACTGCACGCACATAACACAATTGTAGCAATCTGGCTACATTAAATACTGTTTTTTAAGTATTATTTGTTGTTGGCAACACTTGTAAAATCCTCTGCTCTGCACGCAACATTGTAATTTTGTTTGTGCTTGATTAAAAAGTATTTTCCACGCTAAAGTCAGTGTTTTCACTTATAACATCTCACGAGAAGCCAACCCAGCACCTCTTCCTTCAACAACATCTACAGTCCACCAACTTCGAGAGGAACATATGGTCCATCGAGCAAGCAATCAACGCACGCTTCTATCTTGTGAGTTTGTTCCAATTTACTAAAGCGCAATATTTGGATAATACCAAATCGTTTTAATCGAGCAGACAAACAACTATTTGATGAGCAGTCAATGCGTTTACAACGCCACGCCATCAAAACAATCGTTTGTTCATTTCATTCATCGTCGTGAATCATACAAGAAAGCATACAAGCAAGCACGAGGCAAGGCAGCCATTTTATTTTTCTTTCACCAAGCAAGCAAAACAAGAAAGTACACCTTCTCTAAACATCGGCTCCGATTTCCGTCTCCGGCGTCTCCGCCGGAAGAGCAAAAATTGTATGGAACTATTTTTGTGGGAGGGCAACACTGTACTTTTTTTTTTTTCTGCCGTTTTGCTACAAGACAAGCGGTACGTTGCTGTGAAAATAACATTTTTTACTAGAAAATCAACATTTATCCAGTAATTCAACTGTCTCAAAGTTCATTTGTCGTCATTGTGCGTCTGTGTACCCAGTGTAACGTATCAAAATCGTCTCGAGTTCATAAAATAACCTGCGAAATTGATACGCGTTGTGCGCGTCTGTGTTTGAAATTGCAAGATGGCCACAGCCACGGCTACGACAAAAGCAACTGACGCTTACGCCAGCGCAAACGAAGACTCTGATGACAACGAAAAGATGTTGAAGCCTTTGGTACGCAAGAGAGGTCACATTAAGGGAAGCCTCACTAAATTGATCAATTCAATTTATAAAGAGTCATCCGCACCAGAAAGCAAGCAAGACCTAGCTGTAAAGGAAAACCGCTTGACAGCGTTGTTCGCCAGCTACGAGGAGATCTGTCACCGAATCTGCGGCTTAATCGAGGACGATGAAGAAGAAAAGGAAGATTATGAGCAATTTTCGACCACAGAAGACAAATACATGACAGCTTTAGCCTGCCTTCGTGAAAAAATTGCCGCCAACGTTCAATCGACTCAATCGAATTCTCGCGATAACGTTAAAACAAAACTACCGGTTATTAATATTCCGAATTTTACTGGTAAGTCTTCAGACTATAAGACATTTATTGCTATGTTCAATTCTTTAATACATAAAGACACAAGTTTAGATGAAATACAAAAATTGTACTATCTAAGAAATTTTTTAAAAGGTGAACCTTATGAGCTTATAAAAAATCTGCCTTTGTTGGGGGAAAGTTATAACGAATCACTTAACATTTTAAAAGATAGGTATGATAATAAATACAGAATCATCAATGATCACATTAATTTATTATTAGACCTCGAACCCCTGCAAAAATCTACTTCAGAGAATATTAGAAGCTTTGTTTGTACTATTAAGCAACAACTAGCTGCATTAAAAAATCTAGATCAAACTGTGGAACAGTGGGATGCCATCATTGTTTGTATTTTAACAAGAAAACTTGATATGTATTCTAATAGGGAATATCAATTAAGTAGGGAAGCTGATGACATACCCTCAGTAAAAAATTTAATTGATTTCTTAGAAAAACGAGCATTAGCACTGGAGAACACGGACTCGGCTAGACAAGCTACACAGAACCAGGGACAACGCCAGCTACCTCGCACTTCAAAAGTTGTTGGTATTGCTTCTACTGCTGCAACAAGTGTGAGCAACCTAACTAAAGCTGCATCCTGCTTATTCTGTAAGTCTAACCACAAGCTTTATTCTTGCCCAAAATTCAAACTCTTGAATTTTTCAGAGCGAATTAACTTTGCAAATGAAAATAAACTTTGCAAAATATGCTTAAATAAGCATACTAACAGGTGTCGCTTTCATTTCAAGTGTGATGTGTGTAAAAAGCCTCATAACACGCTTATGCATGAGGAAGAGCCAGCTCAAATCCCAATAACCATGATGTCAAAAACTACTGCTACCGATGTGCTCTTGCCTACTGTGCAGGTTAAACTGATTGCGAGCAATGGCACAGAGGTGCTTGCAAAGGCTTTGCTGGACAGCGGCTCTCAAACTTCATTTGTGACTACAGAGTTAGTCAAACAATTGGGCTTAAAAACTAAGACTGTGAACAAAGGTATAGTTGGAATAGGGAATGCTTATAGCAACATTAACCAATGTACACAATTGGAGGTTCACTCACCAGTATCATCATACAAGCTGTCTATGAATTGCTATGTAATTGATAAAATTACATCTCAACTACCACAGTACAAAATTGATACTGCTGCAATTAAAATTCCTCCTAATATAACATTGGCAGATCCAAAATTTAATACTCCCAGTAACATTCACATTCTTATGGCAGCTGATGTATTTTTCCAGGTGTTGGAACATGAAGACCCTAGCACCCAACCATCAGCACAAAGCAGTCCAGACAACTCAGCCGGTCAGCCATCATCACACTTCCTTAGCACAAAATTTGGATATGTAATTGCAGGTACTCTTCCAAATCAAGCTCACTCACATCTGAAACAAAAACAAGTGTCTTTATTTTGCAAAACTTGCGACTCAAGTTTAAATGACTTAGTTCAAAACTTTTGGCAGGCCGAGGGTGTGCCTGAAATGTTCCCAGAAAAAAGACCTGAGTTTGAGCAAACAGAAAGTATTTTTCAAGATACAGTAAGCTATAAAGATAATAAATTTGAAGTTAGCTTACCGCTTAAGGTTCCTCTTGAACAAGTAAATGATTTACTTGGAGACTCATTTCATTTGGCTTTAAAAAGATTCCATAACACAGAGAAAAGATTATCTAAAGAACCTGAACTTTATAAGCAGTACAAGGCTTTCATAGATGACTATGTTGCTCAAGGTCATGGATCTTACATAGACATTGACAAATATAACCTCACTAAAGACCCTGTCTATTTTTTGCCACACCATGCGGTGTTGAGACCTGACAGAAAGACTACAAAGTGTAGAGTAGTATTCGATGCGTCAATGCTAACAAGTATGTTAAGATCTCTAAATGATTTACTATTAAATGGTCCTACTGTACAAAAAGAACTTTTCGACATATTACTTATGTTCCGATTAGGTCCATATGTGTTCAGCACTGATCTAAAAAGTATGTTTCGCTGTATCAGTCTAGATCCCAAATACCGATCTCTTCAACTCATCCTGTGGCGAGATTCTCCTCAAGAAAACATCAAATGTATCGAATTAAACACCGTTACATACGGATTCAAGTCTTCTACTTTTCTTGCTACCAGGTGCCTTGTAGAGTTGGCCAAAATATATCAGACACAATACCCAACAGCATCACTTGTTTTAAAAAATCAGACTTACTGTGATGACATTTTAGTGGCCAGCAGTTCACTAGAATCACTTATTGAAACAAAACGTCAATTAGTTGAATTGTTAGAACTGGGAGGATTTCATGCACACAAATGGTCATCCAATTGTAACGAAGTTTTGCAAGATATACCACAACACGAACAACACTTTGATGAGCTGGACATGCAAAAAGAAAATTATTATTTAAAAACACTAGGTGTCACATATAACACAAAAACCGACACTTTCAAAATCTCAAGCCCTAATTCAGATGAAAAACAACCCCAAACTAAAAGAGAAATATTGAGCTATGTATCAAGATTTTACGACCCATTAGGTCTAGCTGGTCCAGTGACTGTACTTGCTAAAGCATTTGTTCAAAAACTATGGATCGAAAAATTAGGTTGGGATTTTTGTTTGCCATCTGAATTACAAAATGAGTGGTCTCAATTTTACAACAATCTAATAAATATGTCTCCTATTAACATTCATAGAAATGTAACTTTGCAAAATGCAGATACTACTCATTTAGTTGGTTTTGCTGACGCTGCAAGCTCCACAGCATATGGTTGCTGCATATACATGCGTACAGTCGACAAAAAAGGTAATGTGAAACTTGCTTTGCTTTGCTCTAAGTCTCGATTAGTTCCTATTAAACAAAAGATCACTACGCCCAGATTAGAGCTTAACGCAGCATTGTTATTAGCCAAACTAGCACACAGAGTTTATGATACCTTGTCTATGCAAATAAAAATAGATAATGTATTTTTACACTCAGATTCACAAATTGTGCTGGCATGGCTGAAAACAGATATTACTAAGCTAAATGTTTATGTCGCCAACAGAGTAAAGGAGGTTTCACAATACACAAAATGTTTTTCATGGGCTTATATAAACACTGCAGAAAATCCAGCTGACTGTCTTAGTCGTGGTCTTAGTCCTCTCGACCTAGAGAGACACAATCTGTGGTGGCAAGGTCCGCTTTTTCTGCATAATAAAGAATACAAATTTTCAAACACTACTGACTTACCTGTTACACTACCAGAGATGAAGGCTGACCGCGCTGATGGTGTAATCGCTAGTGCAATGGTATGTGGGAATAAAACTGTAAACAAGCCCTTGTGTCTTGACTTTCTTAACAAGTTTTCTAGTATTACAAAAATGCAACGAGTTCTTGCTTATGTTATTAGGTTTTGCAATAATTTAAAAGCTCATGCTGTAAAAACTAAACTTAACTACATTACTAGTAACGAATTAAATTGTTCTCTTTTTATGATTGTAAGATGGGAACAACAAAAATATTTTTGTAACGAAATAAATTTACTAGAACAAAATAAAGTTATACAGGGTCCTTTAAAATCATTAAATGTGTTCATTGATGGTGCTGGTCTATTAAGGGTAGGCGGCAGATTGGATTGTGCGACAATCCCTAATTCCCAAAAGAACCCCATGATATTGCCTAGTAAATCTTATGTCACAGAATTAATTGTATTTAATGAACATGTAAAAAACTTACATGCAGGCCAAAAACTTGTACTTTCGTCGCTTAACCAAAAATTCTGGTTAATAAATGGTATTAAAGAAATTAAAAGAATATTACATTCATGTACTATTTGTTTTCGCTTAAAAGCACAAGTAGCCAAACAATTAATGGGCACGCTTCCTCGCGACAGAGTAAATGTAAGTAGACCCTTTCAAAAAATTGGTATTGACTTTGCTGGACCAATTTCGATAAAACAATCGCGTATCAGGCGCCCGCTAGTCACAAAAGGTTACATATCGAGGGCATCATTCCATAGGGGCGTATGCGCAAAAACCAAATTTTACAGGAGAGACAAAAAACTTAATATTTCAGTGAAAAATTAGTCTATCACAATGATTTTTATAGTAGGGTGATATTATTTCATGTGTGTTCGCTGGGTAGGAATAGAAATTGGATTCAAAATGTATTTTAGGAAATATTGCATATACGCCTATTTGGTCCGACATCTATGGCAAATATCTGTTACTCTATTTTCATATATTAAAAGGGCGTAAAAATTAAAAGCATTATATTTACTGTTATTGTTGAATTAATTACGGAATCCTTTGATAGCATTTTAATAATATTATTAAATAATCACCAAACACTTGATAACTAATCAGTTTCTTTGTTTATACGCCCATATGGCACAAACTTGAATTCAGTAACTATCAAAATAAAACAAGGGCGTACAACACATACTCATAAAACCTTCGTAAAATAAAAGATCATCAACTCAATTAAACGATGATACAACTAACCCAAAAAGATACAGCCTCTAAGGCATCAGTTATATCGAAGTAACGCGGCGGTGGCATATGGCGAAAGCGTGGCGCGTCTCCAAACACAAAGGTATTTAACGTACTATTAATGAAAATAAATAAATAAGAATACCTTCAAAAGAAAGAAATTGTTTGTTTTGAACTGAAAAACCGATTTGAATGCCAAACTATGCCAGGGAGTGGACGAATACAATGACAGGTTCGTGGAAGCTGTCCATACAGCGGGGTCCAAAATACTAAAACTAAAAAGAAGGAGGAAAAAAGACGAAGGATGGTTCTGCAGTCCGATTGACGGCGGCTCAACAGGCAGATCTCAAAATATCTTACTCGCGAGGTTCGCCAATTTAATACGGATTGTAGAGGCCATTGGGCGTAACAAAAGCATCAGTGTTCGCAAGAGATTTGTCTATTTGGCAAAGTCAATTGACGAAGCTGAAGACTGCGGACGGTAGGAACTGTAACATCTAACCTTGAGCTACTAAAGGAAATCGAGGAGTTCTATGGACAGCTGTTGTACACAACAACGCAGACACCTGTCAGCCAAACTGCAAAAGTCTGTCTTCTGTATAGCCAAGCAGCAAGCTGCAGCAGACTGTCTTGTGTATAAGAAATCCCGGACCCCGGACAAGATAAGGATGGCGATCTAACAGTTAAAAAAAACAAAGCACTGCTGAACTTCTGAAGGCAACTAGTATACCGGTCTTAAAAGCCCTTCAGAAACTTTAATTCCGTCATCCTCGAAGAAGCAACGCCGCAGGTTGCTCAGATGTGTGGTGGTCCTCTTCGAAAAGGGTGATAATGATAACACTCTTTTAAAGAATTAGAGACCCATCTCGTTTTCGACAGTTACTAATCTCACGCACAGATTCAACGACTTCTAGCCTCCGGAACGAGCCGGTTTCCGAAAAGGCTATAGTACATAGAGAACATTCACATGTTGCGGCAGTTTATATACAAGATCGTAGAGTTTAACCAGCCACTATGCTTAGCGTTCATGGATCGAGAGAAAGCCTTCGATTCGATCGAGATATGGGCAGTGCTACGGTCTCTTCAGAGGTGATAAATCGACTACCAATATATCGAGGTGCTAAGTGTTTGTAACAGAACGCAACCATCCTACCATCTAAGTCTGACTCCAGGCTCAGAACTTTAGTTAAATCCAGCTGCAGCGGGGTGCGCGACAAGGAAATGTTTTCTCTCCGACGTTGTTCACCGCTGCACTGGAGAATGCCTTTGCTTCTGGACTGGGAAGGACATGGTATCAATTATAATTTTAATGATGAATAGGTACATTACGTACCTTAGGTTTTCCGACGATATTGTAGTCATGGCTTTAACCTTGTTTGGAGGACCTCAGCGCAATGCTCGATGACCTCAAAAGTCTCCCAACAAGTGGGTCTGAATATGAACATGAAGAAGACAAAAAGTAATGTCGAATGCTTCTGAAGTACCTAGGATTCCAATAAAAGTTGGGGACTCTGCTCTTGAAGTTATAGACCATTACCATTTATTACGTCTATCTGGGACGAAGAGTCCAGTTAGGTATATCTGACTTCGAAAATGAGGTTAATCGTCGAATCCAACTCAGCTTGGGCGTTGAGCGTTTGGGAAGTTGTGCAAAATCTTTTCGTCCCAAAAACCGCAGTGTCAAAAGTCGTTGACCAGTGTGTGTTGCCAGTGATGACTTACGGATCTGATCTGAGACATGATCGCTTACGATGACGGGCCTCATAAGAAGGCTCAAAGTCACTCAAAAAGCGATGAAGAGGGTTAAGCTCGGAGTTTCCCTGTGCGATCGTATCAGGATTGATGAGAAAACTGGAAAACCATAGTCACCGACCGGTAGAGCACATTGCGCATAGAACCGACACAGTAAGTATTAAAGGTATCAGTTAAAGTATACAAAGTAAAAAAAAAAGTAAAAATTATTCGTAATTCTCCTGTAGAAAGTGAACCTTTCGCTATGTCGCCCTTTTGTACAAAGCAACGAGCTATTACAGGGGCGTACAGTTTAGGTCACCTCCGCCCTCACGCCTTTTTATTATATTTTGTAACGGACCAAAAAGGCACACACGTTCATACTACTGTTTGGCTTGACAAAATATTAAAAATTGGGTGGTTACGCCTAGTATACGTCTATCTGGTTCGATATTTATAAATTGTTATTAGGTTACGCCTATAAAACTTTAAGCAATATTGGGAGTAATATTTAAGGTGCTTAAATGAGTGTTTTTGCATCTGGTGCGCCATTTCAAACAGAATCCAATGGCATAATAAAAAAAAATTCGAAAATCCGTATGTACGCCCCTATGGAATGATGCCCTCGATATGTGTGTATGTTTGTTTTGTGACAAAAGCTGTTCATTTAGAACTGGTCTCGAGTCTCACTACTGCTGCCTTTTTAGCGTCATTCAAACGTTTCTTGTCGCGGCGAGGTCTGCCCTCAGATGTTTATTGTGATAACGCTGCCACTTTTAAAGGCGCAAATAACCAACTTATAGAACTTTATAAACTTCAGAATTCCACAGACAATCAGCAGCAGGTGCAGTCTTTTGCAGCAGAAAAAGGTATCAATTTTCACTATATACCGAGCTACTCACCTGTTTTTGGAGGTCTGTGGGAGGCTGCGGTAAAAAGCACTAAATACCACTTAAAAAGGGTGGTTCAAAGGGCACTTCTTACATATGAAGAAATGACTACAGTTTTGTCTCAAATTGAGTCTATTTTAAATAGTAGGCCATTGACCCCTATGTCCAATGACATTGATGATTATACTTATTTAACCCCTGGACATTTCCTTATTGGTTCTGCACTGAATAGTTTTCCTGAAAAAGATTTAACAGACTTACCCTTAAATAGATTGAACTTTTGGAATATTTGCTGTAATATGTACCAACAATTTTGGAAGGTTTGGAGAAAGCATTATCTCAATAATTTACAGTGCAGACCCAAGTGGAAGGATAGTCTTCCTGATGTGAAAGTGGGTTCTTTAGTTATTTTGAAAGATGACAATGTACAACCTCTATACTGGCCCATGGCCAGAATAGTAAACGTTTTCCCTGGTCCAGATAACAAAGTTAGGACTGTAGAGGTAAAAACCAAAAATGGAAACACTCATAGAAGGTCTATTACTAAAATATGTTTGTTACCAATTGAATGCTCATAATATTAAGTTAGTATTAAGGTTTTAAGTACATACTTAATTCATTTTTTCTCTTGCTTTATTTTTAAGAATGTAAGTTGTTTTTTTTGTTGTTTTTTTTGTTGTTTTTTTGTTGTTGTGTTTGTTGTTTGTTGTTTCTGGCTAGTATGTAAGAGTTTTGTCAGTGTAATACATAGATAAATAGTATATAACGTCGTTGCCAAAACAAGACCTTGTATGTGCACAGATGGTACTTTTGAGAAAATCGAAAAAAACTTCTTCGTGAAAAAAAAATGTATGGAGGCATGTCAATTTTATTTTTGTTATATATGTATCTATATTTCAGACAATTTTTATAGTTATTACAGTATCGATACCGAGACATTAATCCACTTTTTTTTTATTTTTCTGACGACTGCTGCACATGAGAGGTTTTAATTGCTAATTTTAGAAACATAAGAGGTTTTATGAAACTAAAAATAAAAGACTACTATAAAATCAACCTCTATAATCTCACGTATTTTAAGTCGACATTCTCAAAAATACAAAATATAAAAGAAATTGTTCAGTTCAGTCACAAATCAGTTTTAAATTCCAGGCACAAAAATAAGAGAATCATAAAATGGATGATAAGTAGTCGGTCTACGTAGCTAGGTCACACTAAATGTTTTGCGTAACTTAAAAAAAACAAATCATGTTATAACCAAAGTATTATGTTTCTTGCTTTCCAAAATACTCTCCTATACATAAAATTCATGAGATCGAACCATTTTTAAAACAGGAGGACCACTGATCTGAAGATATGTTTTCTATGAGGGGGTCCAACGACAACAAAGTTTCCAAACTTTTAATTCTTCGTGTAAAATTTTATGAATTTGGCTCACTCCAATCCCCAATTGTCCTCGAATTGTCTCATAGGTAATCCGTGGGTTTTCTTCAATTAGCCGCTTAACAGTTAGCCATATTTTTTTTTAAGCTGCCCTTCACGAAATTCGTTATGTAGAGAAACCCGACCTCACTGAAATTCAGCAAACCATCGCCTCACGGTGCTCAAACAAGGTGCTTCTCCCCCAAAAGTATTTTGATGACAAGCGGCACAGTCTTGCAGAGAGAGAGAACTTTTAAAATCATAAAAAATCATCGCTCTAAAACATGAAGTAAGAAATTTTAATGTTTTATTTTATTTTAGGCGCGTAATTTTTGTTTTCTTCATGCTCTAAAATATTTTTGGTTTAATTCCATTTTCGTTGCGTACCTACGTTGTGATGTGTGATAAAAAAAACATGATTTCGCGCCAAATTTTTTTATTACTATGTAGGTTGCAAAGTCTATTCTATTATACATCAAGGTCAGATTGGTAAAGGTACCAAGTTTCATCAAGTTTCCGCCCCACGGCTCCGCCCGCGCTTAGTCTTTCCCGTGGGAATGAGGTATTTTCCCGCAGTAGAAAGTAGCCTATGTCCGGCTCCAAGGTCTATTTTACCTCCGTACCAAGTTTCATCAAAATCGGTTCAGTGGTTTTGGCGTGAAAGCGGACGTAACAGAAAGACAGACAGACAATAACTTTTGCATCTATAATAATAAATAATAGTAGGGATAGTAGGGATTGTCCCGTCTGGGGAATATTTATAGATTTCAGATTACTATCAAGGTTTTCGTCATCTTCATTGATCTGTGTAGTTATTTGTCTCACCTAATAAGTATAGAGCATCTTTTTTATACTTGAATAAGAAAGTACCTAAATGCAAGTCAAAACCTCGCAAGTGTTTATCATTAGCACAAAATATCATTTTAGCGATATTTAAAATATCTCATGTGCACAGTTGCACCACATGAGATATTTTGATCGTCAATTATTTTCGAGTGCCACATGGGAGATATTTATCGTCGCCTGTAACTCTGCGAATATATAAGATATTGACATGGGAGTTTTTGTGCAAGGTGGAGAATTTGTTTTTTTACAACATGGTGTAAAAAAGTGATTTTCGTCCAGGGCGTCACATAAGAGGTCTTGTTTTGGCAACGACGATAAGTATCTTTTCCCGCTGGGACCATGTAGCAATCTGGCTACATTAAATACTGTTTTTTAAGTATTATTTGTTGTTGGCAACACTTGTAAAATCCTCTGCTCTGCACGCAACATTGTAATTTTGTTGTACTTGATTAAAAAGTATTTTCCACGCTAAAGTCAGTGTTTTCACTTAACATCTCACGAGAAGCCAACCCAGCACCTCTTCCTTCAACAACATACAGTCCACCAACTTCGAGAGGAACATATGTTTTTTTTTTTTTTTTTTTTTTTTTTTTTTTTTTTTTTTTTTTTTTTTTTTTTTATAATTATATAGGTCAAAATGAAAAAAATGAGGATTATAAGCTGGTACAATCAGGTCAAAGTGTATGTTTTGAACAACTGAATATCAGTTTGTTAAAGGTCTCCATTGCCCTTCGTTTGCTGGTAAAGCATTTAACAGATCGTCCCAGAATTGTATCTTCTCCTCGGGGGTTTTGAGAATCTGATATCTTTCCTTAGAAGAGTCAAGTTGAATCTTAGTGATCAATGCTTTTAAATCTTTGTTCAAAACCATTGTTAAAGCTTTGGGACTTAGACCCAAAGTGAGAAAGTCTGCAAGTATTTTAGATTCCTCTTTGAGTGGAATGGTGTTGTAATCTCTCTCACCTTTCATCGAAATCTGTAAATGAGAGCTAACCATAATCTTTCCAAATTCATATTTGAATCGAGTTCCCTTGGGGCCTCCTGCATAAGAAGAGGATCGGGTGGAAGGTGCAGCTTGTGCCCCAACATTCGGGGTGGTTTTTCCTGACAAAGGAGTGGAAACTAAATTGGTTTCAAATTTTGCCGCGTACTCTGCAAAAAGGGCTGTCAACTTATTAAACTGGACTGCCATCTGCTCTTGGGCTGTTCTCCGTTCCTCTATCTCCTTTCTCATAATAATGTGCTCGGTCTTTAAATCGTCGGCCACCTTCCCGATATCCATCACCACACGGTTGTACTGCGCGGGTCTGATAGCCTGGTAAGAATCAATCACTCCTTCCGTGAAACTGGTTAGATTAGAGGGTCCGAGAAGAACATGTTGAGAGAGGCCTCTTCTGAAACAGGAAAAATCGTCTCCTACAACTTTCACGAGTCTCATGTATTGCTCGACCATGTTTTTCTTATTCCCCATTAAAATCTCTAACTCATGTAGTATATGAAATATCTGAGGATCAATAGGAGAGGGGCACTCCTGGAACAAATGATGAAGAATTGTAGTCAGATTGCATATGCATTCTTCTGTACTTTTGATTTGCTGAGAGGTGGATGGTCCGGGAGGGCAACAAGCCTCTGTGTCTTGAAGGTTTATAGGCATATCAAGGGTATCAACAGCTCTTTCTAGCTGAATTTGGAGAGATTGATTGTCTCTCTCAGCTCCTTCAGGAAGAAGGGTTCTCTCGGATTCATCTTTCTTAAATTTGATTGGTGTATTCTTTTTACCAGGTTTCATATCTTGCTTGTAAGAGTTTCTACAATAAGGGACCCTTAGTCTAACCAGATGCTGGGATGTGGAATTAATTTTAGCCCAGATCGTGTTGAACAGATTCGTGATGCTTGTTCTCAATATTCTTAATAGTTCTAAAATTTTAGGCATAGTTTTGCATATGGTTGCTGCATATACATGCGTACAGTCGACAAAAAAGGTAATGTGAAACTTGCTTTGCTTTGCTCTAAGTCTCGATTAGTTCCTATTAAACAAAAGATCACTACGCCCAGATTAGAGCTTAACGCAGCATTGTTATTAGCCAAACTAGCACACAGAGTTTATGATACCTTGTCTATGCAAATAAAAATAGATAATGTATTTTTACACTCAGATTCACAGATTGTGCTGGCATGGCTGAAAACAGATATTACTAAGCTAAATGTTTATGTCGCCAACAGAGTAAAGGAGGTTTCACAATACACAAAATGTTTTTCATGGGCTTATATAAACACTGCAGAAAACCCAGCTGACTGTCTTAGTCGTGGTCTTAGTCCTCTCGACCTAGAGAGACACAATCTGTGGTGGCAAGGTCCGCTTTTTCTGCATAATAAAGAATACAAATTTTCAAACACTACTGACTTACCTGTTACACTACCAGAGATGAAGGTTGACCGCGCTGATGGTGTAATCGCTAGTGCAATGGTATGTGGGAATAAAACTGTAAACAAGCCCTTGTGTCTTGACTTTCTTAACAAGTTTTCTAGTATTACAAAAATGCAACGAGTTCTTGCTTATGTTATTAGGTTTTGCAATAATTTAAAAGCTCATGCTGTAAAAACTAAACTTAACTACATTACTAGTAACGAATTAAATTGTTCTCTTTTTATGATTGTAAGATGGGAACAACAAAAATATTTTTGTAACGAAATAAATTTACTAGAACAAAATAAAGTTATACAGGGTCCTTTAAAATCATTAAATGTGTTCATTGATGGTGCTGGTCTATTAAGGGTAGGCGGCAGATTGGATTGTGCGACAATCCCTAATTCCCAAAAGAACCCCATGATATTGCCTAGTAAATCTTATGTCACAGAATTAATTGTATTTAATGAACATGTAAAAAACTTACATGCAGGCCAAAAACTTGTACTTTCGTCGCTTAACCAAAAATTCTGGTTAATAAATGGTATTAAAGAAATTAAAAGAATATTACATTCATGTACTATTTGTTTTCGCTTAAAAGCACAAGTAGCCAAACAATTAATGGGCACGCTTCCTCGCGACAGAGTAAATGTAAGTAGACCCTTTCAAAAAATTGGTATTGACTTTGCTGGACCAATTTCGATAAAACAATCGCGTATCAGGCGCCCGCTAGTCACAAAAGGTTACATATGTGTGTATGTTTGTTTTGTGACAAAAGCTGTTCATTTAGAACTAGTCTCGAGTCTCACTACTGCTGCCTTTTTAGCGTCATTCAAACGTTTCTTGTCGCGGCGAGGTCTGCCCTCAGATGTTTATTGTGATAACGCTGCCACATTTAAAGGCGCAAATAACCAACTTGTAGAACTTTATAAACTTCAGAATTCCACAGACAATCAGCAGCAGGTGCAGTCTTTTGCAGCAGAAAAGGGTATCAATTTTCACTATATACCGAGCTACTCACCTGTTTTTGGAGGTCTGTGGGAGGCTGCGGTAAAAAGCACTAAATACCACTTAAAAAGGGTGGTTCAAAGGGCACTTCTTACATATGAAGAAATGAGTACAGTTTTGTCTCAAATTGAGTCTATTCTAAATAGTAGGCCATTGACCCCTATGTCCAATGACATTGATGATTATACTTATTTAACCCCTGGACATTTCCTTATTGGTTCTGCACTGAATAGTTTTCCTGAAAAAGATTTAACAGACTTACCCTTAAATAGATTGAACTTTTGGAATATTTGCTGTAATATGTACCAACAATTTTGGAAGGTTTGGAGAAAGCATTATCTCAATAATTTACAGTGCAGACCCAAGTGGAAGGATAGTCTTCCTGATGTGAAAGTGGGTTCATTAGTTATTTTGAAAGATGACAATGTACAACCTCTATACTGGCCCATGGCCAGAATAGTAAACGTTTTCCCTGGTCCAGATAACAAAGTTAGGACTGTAGAGGTAAAAACCCAAAATGGAAACACTCATAGAAGGTCTATTACTAAAATATGTTTGTTGCCAATTGAATGCTCATAATATTAAGTTAGTATTGAGGTTTTAAGTACATACTTAATTCATTTTTTCTCTTGTTTTATTTTTAAGAATGTAAGTTGTTTTAGGCAGGTAACTAATACTGTGTCTTATCACAATATTAAAATATTACTTTAAAAATGTTGCTATGTTTACCAGTTACTTAATAATGTTAAAGCACTTTAACATACACTTTAATGTAACTAGTTACCTACCTATTTACGTAATATCGTAAGATTTAAGTATGTAAAGCTCATTCTATTTTTAATTAAATTTAAAAATATTAAAAGAGATTTAAGTTAGCTTTGTTCACAGGATTTATAAATAAAAGCAATGTTGAACTGAGTAATAATATCTTTATTAAACTGCTCTAATACTAGATTCTAATTTTATATACTTACAGGTTAATTTTAGCCTTACCTTTTTATTCCTGGCAATGCTCATAGTTTTTGTCCACATGATGTAATACATAAATAAATATATAAGAGTTTTGTCAGTGTAATAATAAATAAATAGTATGTAAGAGTTTTGTCAGTGTAATACATAGATAAATAGTATATAAGTATCTTTTCCCGCTGGGACCATGTAGCAATCTGGCTACATTAAATACTGTTTTTTAAGTATTATTTGTTGTTGGCAACACTTGTAAAATTCTCTGCTCTGCACGCAATGTTGTAATTTTGTTTGTGCTTGATTAAAAAGTATTTTCCACGTTTTATTCAGTGTTTTTCACTTAACATCTCACGAGAAGCCAACCCAGCACCTCTTCCTTCAACAACATACAGTCCACCAACTTCGAGAGGAACAACAATAAGGTACAAAATTAAATTACTCAAACTCAAGACATAGTAACAAATTATACTAAGAGCAGTAGGCTTGCAATTATAAATTAATATGAAATTGGTTCAGATACATTTAATTGTTAAGAACTTACTTCATCTTAAAAGCTAACAGCAAATCCAAGTATTACACAACAGAAAGGGTGTAGAAGTAAAAACCAAAGAGGTTTAACAGTGGCGTTGAATCAAATTGATATAAATATATAGAACTGAAACGAATTTTACATATTGCCGTCAATTTAAAGAAGTATTAGGTATATCGAGGCCACTAACTAAAAATAGACACGGTGTAAGTATGTGTTATGATTCTAGAGTCTGTGTCTATTATGTCACATAATACAGAACACTTTACAGAACACAAAAAGAAAACAGAAATTATATACCTACTCAACAAAAAAAAGCACAAAGTTGCATCCTGATACATCGAAATTGTAAAGAAAAAAGTTTTATAACAAACCTTGGTGATTTAATAATGACATGATGTTAATTCTCTACATCGCGACTAGATTAATGTGTATATTAATAATATCTGTAAGTTACTTAATTAAAACATTCCGCGATTTGCTCGAATACCAGTGACCGAGAGGGAATATTCCACTTGTAAAATACGACCGAAGTTTCCGGAGTTCGTCGCAATCACGACTCCAGCCAATATGGAACGGGTAACGAGAAAACTTACTACGTACAACTTCCCACTTACCCATTCGGTTTTTAAACGTACGGCCACTTTTTTACGAGCTGAATTCCATTTTCTAAATTCCCGCGGGGCTGGAAGGAGAAGGAGGGGTAACCCCCGTGAACTAGCTAGCGTTTTTTTAAATGTCGCCGCTTGTGCATACTCGTTCCTGCATAATAGAATACTGGATTTTACAGACTTGGCAATCTTATTAAAATAGGAGGTTTACTCAAACATAAGGGGTTGCGCAAGTGCGGAAACCGATGCGATATCGGAAAGTTTCCGATTTATTACATATCTACTGATATTGAAAGTAATAATTTTATTTTTAGATATACTTTGTAATGCGTGTGTATCATCATCATCATCATCAGCTCGTCGATTATAATTATTATCATATGACCTATCTGCACGGATATTTGCCAATGTTCAGCTGGTGCATTATAAATTAATTTAAACAGTGATGGTATATCTGCACGAATATTTATCTGTAGTCACCATTATACAAATAGTGATGATCTATCTGCATGAATATTTGTCTGCGATCACCATTATACAAATAGTGATGATCTATCTGCACGAATATTTGTCTGCGGTCACCATTATACAAATAGTGATGATCTGTCTGTACGAATATTTGTCTGTGGTCAGCTCGTCCCTCGCCGCCGCGGAACTGCACGGCGCTGAAGATCCCGCGGCACGCGGAGCCGCTGCTGGCGGTGCGCTGCCTGGCCGGCTACGACGGCGGCATGCAGCAGCACTTCACACTCGAGACCACCGGCCGGCCCTCACAGCTACTCGTCAACACGTCCTCTGGCTACCTAGGTAATAAAATAATAAACCCCGCATTAATAACATGAAGTGTACAATACAACAAAAACATAGTACTTACAACAATTTAATATAGTATAGGTGCATCATAATTAAGGAAAAAGGAGGAAAGTACAAAAGATGCGATTCTGTGGAGTTTTTTCAACGGGTTCTTCTCCACAGCAGCGCACACATTGCGCGTTAGCGCCTCGCCACTTTTAGACTGATTGATCTCTTTTGTATTGCTTAGACTTGTACATTCGTTTGATACGAGAGCCAGTCTTGGTTTGAGCAAAGCTTTTAACTTCTGGAATGACGTTATTGTTTTGTGAATTTTGTCATAGTACAACATTAGTATAGCATAGGATATACTAATGTTGTACTATGTCCATGTATCTATGATTAACTGCGAAGAAGCTGGATTTGTTTTGTGGATTTAAAATACTATAAACGTTTTAAACTTGACTATATTGTGTGAATATAGAAAAAGAACAATTTGTACAAAAAGTAATTTTGACACACATAAAAATAAACAATATTCTATTGTATTATTAAACTTATTATTATTTTATTGTTTTTATAGCCTTTAAAAAATATTTAATGTTGGTTTCCAACATCTGTATGTTGGAAACTGACATTAAATCTTGACTGTCAAGAACATTTCAATCTCACCAATTTGTACCGTTCTTATATATGAACAAGGGAATCGCAATTCGCGTGTTCACCCTACCCCTTTTGTTGTATATTTTGTTGTTTCCTATTTGAACAACGATTTATGTATCTCCCTTTTTGTTGTATATTTTGTTTCCTTTGTTTTCATATAATCATAGACATATTATGTTCTCTTCTTTGTGAAATAAGCTGAACTGAATTTATAGCACTTTCAATGTTTTGGAATTTGTCTTGTAGTAGACCTTCACGAATCAATGGGTTTCGAATGCCAATAGTGAACATATCTTTTACAAGGGAGTCTTTCTATGTATCAAGTTCACAGCTGCGAGAGCAAGGTTGTTCAAGGTCGTGACAAGGGGGGATCCCCAGTGGCTATAGTAAGTTTGGCTTCTAGTGCCCATCATTGCTAGTCTGTAAATAATAATATGACAATACATACATTGTTTTACTAACAGTTTGACACCAATTTCGAATTCAAAAAACATTGGGACAAAGTGTGCCCTGGCTCTGTTTAGATTTATTTGTTGAACATTATCTGATAAATCATTATTCCTGTTCAGGTTTTGGTTTATTACATGGAGAATTTGGCTTGCATTATCCCTGTCCCTTAATTTAGTATGGAATTTATTTGTCAGAGCCGCTGCTACTGCAAAGTCAATCATCAGGTGAGGTGAAGCCCTGAAAATAGTTTTGAAAATTCTATTTACCGTCTCAACTATCCATCGGTAAATGGTCACTTTTCTTGATCGGTTTGCATCTATAGATGTTAGCTGAGTTTGTCCTTCTTCTGAGGACAGGGGAACATGAGCATAGTACCCACAATTTTCCATTAACTGTAGCGCATCCCTAAATCCCCTATTTAATAAGACAGGGTCGCCAGGTTGAAAATATTGGCGACATGCAGTATTTTCGTGACCGAATTCCTGGTTTATAATATCTGCGTCAGAAGTTGTGGCTGCATAAGGGCCTAGCACCTCAATAATATACGCATCATATATCAATATCAATAATATACGCAGAAACGGCTTTACCAAATTACGGTATTTGTGCAGAGAATAGGTTTTTTTTTATAAGTAGTTATAACTTTTTTCTATGTCAGAAGAAACAGAACAGAAATGTTGGGACCACATGCCTTTGAAACTCGGTGCATCACAGAAAAAAACTGGCTTTGGGATCTAGCTGCTCGCGTATAATTCGGTAATATAGTATATTTCATTACAAGTGCGGAAAGGCTGTCATTGCAAAGAGTTCCGACAAATGTGTACCCGAGCCGAGGCGCAGGCGGAACAAGTTGCAATGACGGTTCCGCACGTGTACTGAACGACTATTTAAATACAGTTGCGAAAAAATGAAACAATTTAATAAAATATATAATAATAAAAACAATAAACTCAACTAACTTTTTTCTTCACTCATTCTGGTATGCAAAGAGCACAATGCCCACACAGCCAAGTCTTCAGTAGAATGTTTATATTGATATGAAATGAAGATGAAATTTAATGTGATGAAATGATTAAACCTAATCTAACTCATTTAATCAAATAATTAAATCTGATATTGAAACAAGTTAGAGCTCCTTTTTAGAAATATACGTATTTGCTTTTAGTAAAAACTTCATGGTTGGTTTTTGTTTTTAATAGACATTATTTTGACAGTTGGGAAAGAACACGCACGAGTGCGGGAAAGGTAAAAAAAAGCACGAGTGTGTAATAGCTCACTTCCCGAACGCTATACGTCCCTGCAATACGCCACTTTTTGAGTAACTGTATTAAAATAGCTATTTATGATACTAATGCGGAAAGTATGTGATTTCCGATGAGTGTATAAGCCGACACGAGTCGGAAATCATCTTTCGCACGTGTATCATACAAGATTTTACTATGCATTGTGCAAGAAAACAAACAGTTAAATATATTAAAAAGGCGTTATAAAATGGCGGGCTTCTTAAATACATGCGCGCTGAAAATATTATCTACTGCGCATGTGCAAATAGCTATAAGGCATGAGTAATAAAATGTATTCAGCCACGAAATTTTTTATTTAATATTTGAACGTAATTTATCAATAAAAATTAATTTCTAAAGTAATTATACTAATTATAAACGCGTTTATTGAATTGTTATTTTAATTGTTCCCTTTATATTAGTAACAATTGGTAATTGAGTAATTTGTAAAAACATCTCAAAAACTGAAATGTCAGGTTGTGGCTAAATGACAGGCTGAGCAAAAATAAAAAAAAAACTGAAAAGTAAAAAGCACTAGTGCGGAAAAGTGCTACTTTCCGCACTGTTTGGCTGCTTAGAAAACGCTCTTTTCGAGCACATGCATTGTAAAGATAGTTTCAGTGCCCGCTTGTGGTTGTAATTCTTCAGATTCTGAAGACGCTTGACTAGCAGTGTCAGATTCTTGCCCTCGTCTCCTTCGCCAGCATGTTTGACAGACTTGAGCCAGTCTTGGCAACTGTAATTAAATTAATTTATACAGTATTATTTTAAAATACAATTCTTATAGTCATATGGAAAGTGAACCAAATTATTATTAATTACTTATTTTTTTATTAAGTATTCGAAACTTCGTTCGTCTGTGGGTTCAAGAAATATTGTGCACTGTGTATAGGTACTATTACACTACTATTAGGTATTCTGTGCTATTACTTATTCTTACCTGACGCGGTGCTATCTGGCAGGTAATCACATGTCTTATAGACTGGTGGCTGCTTAAATCAACAACTGCACCAGTAGGTGCGGCTACTATAACACTTTTACCGAGATTATTTTGTGTTAATCTTATTTGTTCGACCAGTAATTTCAGTACAAATGTTTTCCCACTTCCCGCACCACCAGTTACGAATACTCGCAAGACGTTGCCTCACGATCACTAATTAAGTTTTCATCTACATCCCGGCGAACAGACTCCTCCGCTAGATTTTCAGCTACTACTCGGCTTATGGCTTGTTGAATTTCTGTTTCCTACACAGCAAAAGTTTCTACATCAGTACCTTCCTGCAGTGGTCGTAATTGATTTCGTTTTGCATAAAAAGCATCTTTTGCAGTATCAAAACCATCCAGTAACTCACTTTCAATCCTAAACGGAAAATGACAACCAAAAGGGAATACTACAATGCTTCTGGATTTGATGCCTGATGAGTAAAGTATCGAGTGCGCAAAATGGCTGGACGTTTCCTTTTCTTCATTCGGCCGGTATTATCCAGAAGCGTTATGTACTATTGCGGTTGATCCATATATTCTTGCTCATTCTCATATGCATCCTTATCTTGTTCGTCACCGTCACAAGTCATTTCGCTGCGGAGCCACTACATCATATGAAACGGCAAATGAACATGCAATATTTTAAATTTTTTTATTTTAAAGAATTCCATCTAGAATATGCCACAAATACATTAAAATTAAAACATTGTAATTTATCGGAAAAAATGCGCTTTGAAATTGACGCTCTAAATTTTCGCCCGAAAACGGACCAATTTTTCTGATGACGTCATTCCTGTCTGTCAATTCTGTCATTGGTCGTACGGTCGTAGGTCGTAGTGAGACTGCGTGAATTTGTTTTTCTAAAGCCACATGCCTGTGTCGATCATTTTGTAATTCCTCATTTAGACTATAGCATAATCATTTGTTGTGCGCTTGTCAATTTACAATCACCTTTAATTAAAATTGAATAAAAAATAGTATTTACAAAATATAGAATTTTTTTAGTAACGTTACCAAAAATGTTACTAAAATGTGCTTAAATATTATATAATAAATCTTTTAATTTTGAATTTTTTTGCAGCATTTATAATAGATACAATGCTGTTATCATATGGCACATTATAAATATCTACTTCTTTTGATTTCTCAAAGTTTAGGTGTGCTATACAGAAAAGTGCCATCGTTCGTTTTTGCTGAAAAACATTTTTTAACAATAAATTAACACCAACAGTTTCCTTTGAAGGACATTTCACCTCTACTGTGTAATTTTCAGTAAACCCGTCGGGTGTTGCACCAAAAATAGGATACTCGGCATTAAGAATAAGTCCAGCTTCTTCGATTTTAATCTGAAAGAAAGAATAATATTAATTACTACAAAAGCCTTGAACCAAATATAACAAATAATTTTCTTCAAAATATTTAAACTACAGAAACACTCACAACTTTGAGAACTTTTTTTTTTCTAGTATTTTCCCTCTATTCATCGCAATGGAAGTAAATTTCGAATATTCTCCCATAATTTTGTTCAGTAGGGAACCAATTTTAGTTCTGCAGTGAGCAGCTTCATGAAGAGTTGAGGCAGTAATTTTTCCATCTGTAAAAATAGAAAAAATAAAAATTGTTGTTTGCAGTAAATATGCCAAGCGAATTTAGGCTATGTGATTGATTATGATAGTGAATTTGTTTGTCTAAATTTAATTATTTGTTTTGCAAATACTTCTGGAGATTTAAGTGTTTTTTTGTGCTAAATACAATAAACAAAACTAAGCTTGAAGCCTTACTATTTACCTCAACTCAAACCACAGTGGTGAATTGCTTTGATGTTTGGTGGTAGAAAAAATCATATTAATTTTATCAGTGGTGGTTTGCTTTGATAATATTTCAAGAAATAATTGTGGAGGGTCCAACTTTCCTATCAAGTTTGAGCACAGTTTATGTATGCTTATATTTTGTTGTTTTTCTTGAAAGTAGCTAAGAATACTCGCTCGACAATCTTATTTTTTGACAGCATCTAGAAATTCAAATAAAATATCCACCTAAAAATATGCAGTTATTATTGTAACACACATTAGAAAAATATTTTGAATATAAAATCTAAATATAAAACTACTTACTTGAGAGAAACTGTTAGTGACTTAAATATGACCCATTTCTTTGGCTTTTATATAAAATGTTCCAGAACTACATGTAGATAATTTAGACTTCTTTCAATAACATGTAACGGGCGTAACCGGAGGCTCTTCAGATCTTCTGTGCAACCATAGCAATAGTGCAACAGCATGCTTACACCCACTTGAAAATAATCCATACCACATATAGTTTAACTACTAAAAATAACCATTATTATTTTCATAACAGTTTAATTATTTAAAAACAACCTCAATTCTTTACCTTCAGAAGCTGCACAATCTTCAGATTGGCAGGACTGATCCAAGCTTTGCGTTTCATTTATAATAGCTGTAACACGATAACCTTTTCCACGTACTTTATGCTCCGGAGTAACTTGACTTTTTATGGTCCATAATTCTCCATCTATTTTAATTTGGACATAGCCGATTGCGTTATCGCCGTAAGATTCTCTTGTTGAGCTGAAATAATGTATTTATGTAGAAGTCGCTGAATAAAAGACAAAGTTTAACAACTATGATTTATACATACCTACCGTAGTAATTTAATTTAGTCCTAGTTTCATTTCTACACTTGAAAACTCTGCACTTTCGACAAAAAAACTTACAACCATATCAACACTAATTCTTGGTAAATTCCTGGAGTCTGCTTTCTTAAACCCAACTTCCATTTTTATCTAAAAAACGCAATTAATTTTCATAATAATATTCACTTTTACAACCATAACCTACGCATAACCTCAATAAATTTTTTTTTTTTTGTTCTCTTTGTCCATTCTGGACAGGCGAAGGGAAACTTAGCCCATACTGCATCGTCAGGAATTTATTTATTTTTGCTTTTTGTCATTCATAAAGGCCGAAGCCAAATCTTCAAATAGTCAATCCAAGAAAATCATGTCAGAGCCGAGAAAATCGTGTCCTTAATCCAGAAGCGTCAAATCCAAATTCAATCCAAATCCAAATCCAAAAATCCAAATTCAAATAATAATCCGTGTGATTCTTGTTTATATGTCATTTATAGTGCTTCGAATATACTCAACTCAAAGACATAATGATATGTGTCTGGAGTCTTGAGTATATCATTATGTCTTCAATGCAGCGCGGGACATTTTCAGGACTTCGGTAGACAGATAATAAGTTTGCAAAGAATGATAAGCCGGCTACACACGCTAGGTTATGCATGTCAGTTTTTCATGTGCAAGCAAAACCGACAGTCTCGACCGAGTTTCATAGGGCACACATACGTAACGACAAACCTGCACAAGCTCTCAGTCAGCATCATGGCACCGACAGCGGTGGTTGACGTCGACGCAATAGCGCTGATAGGATTATTTTTAATAATTTTGAAAAAAAAATCCAAGAAACGATTATATAATAAAATAAATTCTTCCAAAATTGCATTTCGTTTGCAAGACATAATTATTGCGTAATGATGTACATAAATTGCCCAAACGACGACCTATCACCTGTGCACTTGGTGGATGACTGAAGCCCGCCTGCTCCACACGTTCAGTCTTGCTTGCGCAGGCGAACTGTGCAAGCATAACCGAGCGGCAAAAATATCAAGATTTATATTTTTAATTTTGCTTGCGCAGGCAAGAATTTGTGTCATACACACGTTCAGTTATGCTTGCACAGTTCGACTGTGCAAGCATAACCATCGGTTATAACCTAGCGTGTGTAGCCGGCTTTAGGCGTTGAATATGGAAAAATCGTCAATAACAGGAGTGACGTCACGGTGTTGATGGGTGTTTTGAAATACGTTTCGTTTCTAGTAATTTCTATTCGTAATTATTGCTAAAAATCAACATTATGTAAAATAAAAACGTTGCAGTGGCCCTTTTTTTACATTTTTTAACATTTTAAGCAGCTTAGCAGAGCGCTTATACTGGGACAAAGCAAAATGTTTTGTATTTTGAACTATGGTAAGCAGCCCATGATATTGATATATCATGGGCTGCTTACCATAGTTAAGTCTAAATCATGATCAGTAATTTTTCTCTGAATATGTTCAAGCCAATGTGATTCATTTTTCCATGTATCATCCACTGGTTCTGAAAATAATGAAGTAGCTACTTAATTTAGTTTAAGTAAATCGAAAGTCCTATAATAGAATTGATATGAAAAATTCACATCACTTACCAGAAGAGATGATATTATTATTGTTTGTAAGGGCCTCTGATCCTATAGGAATGGAAGGGTGTTTGTTATGTAACGTGTAATCTTTTACCAAACCATAATGGTCTGGTAATAGTGGCACTTTCACATTACCAGAAATTTCAACATCTGTGTAATTTATATGCGGAGTTCTCTCTGATCCTGTATTTTGTAACATTACAAGCTGATATAGTGAAAGACTTGTACCATGAAAAGATCCCGTAGATGTGGTACTACTAGGGTTGTGGTCTACATTATCTATAGCAGCAACAGTGAAAAGATCTGTATTGAAATTAGATGGGCACAAAACTTTTTCTTCTTCACATCTTCTCACAACCAGTTCTGAATATGATGATGTTATTTCCATAACTCGGTGAGATGAAATAGAAATTCCAAGCTCATGTAGCTTGTCAATAAATCCTTTTGCTCTAAATTGACTGTGCATTTGAAGGCCAATGTATACGGGAATGGAAGGCTCATTTGCACTGGAGTGACGAATGTTTTCATTTATAGGTCTTTTCGATTTCACATTGTACAGAAGGCAGCACATGCGGCTGGACATATTACCTTGAGAGCGTCCGTAATCCGTAGCGGTAAAAGCGAGTTTCGTAGTGCGAAAGTTTTTGTAAAGCATTATCAGATTTCGTGTGATTTAAAAATTTATTAAGTTTTTCCTGAGTAATGGCTAAGTGTGATATATATAAGCAAATTTACTTGACATTCAATATAACTATTTAATTCATTAAAGTCAAAATTTTCTACCTTAGTTTGCTCTTGATAATGTATACCATTTCAGTTCCTTTTGTAAATGATACAATTAAATCATATGACTGTATTGTTATCATCATAGTATACGTTGGAGTCTAGCCGGGACGTCTGAAAGAGGTTTTTTGAAAAGGGTAACTAGGGGTTGATGGTCTGTTTCAACTTGAACTGTTTTGCCATAAATATATTGATGAAACTTCTTACAGCCAAAAACAATTGCATATAATTATTTTTCGATTTGAGCATAATTTTCTTGACATTCTGATAGAGATTTAGAAGCATAAGCTATAGAATTCTTACAATAAAAAATTACTGCACCAACAGCATTTTTTGAAGCACCCACAGACATTCTTATGGGTTTATTTACGTCATAATGTATTAAAATAGGATAATTACTTTTAATTTTATGAACTGTTTTTCATGATTTTGGTTCCATTGCCACATATTTTTCTTTTTTAATAAATCTCTAAGAAGAAGAATAATTTACCATTCCAAGAAATCTTTGAAGCTCCTTGACATCCTTAGGTCTCGGCATTCCCGTGATAGCCTCCACCTTCGATCTGTATGTTTGCTCAACTATCGATAGCTATAACGTTTGACTATCGAGAACTATCGATCGGCAACACTAAGCTACGGAACCCTAAAAACGTGATAAAGTAAACACGTTATGAAATTAATATAAATTTTTAATAAATTTAAAAACAACAAAACAAAATGGTAATATCGAAAAAATAATCTTACCTAAAAATCAATCAGTAACCTAATTGCTCTATCTCTAGGTCACACAATCATATAAATAAAATCAAAACAATGAATATTATTTTCATATTTCCTTTGGTCAAACTAGCGCTTGTGCCATATACTGACTTGCAACGCTTTTTTTCATTTTGTATCTTGTTCTCCTTGTTATAATATGGACTAAATAATATTTTATATTCGACGCGTTCGACGCCCTCATAATTACATTCCTGTCCAAGAGTTGTTTTTTTTTGCTCGTTCCAATTGGATTGTAAATTCTATTATACCGGGATGGTTGGGACGGGATGGTATTGGAACGTCCTCACATTGTTGAACTGTTTCATTAGCAAATTTGCATGCACCTCTGTCTACTTCTTCCTGCCTCCTTCCCAACTTTATTTGGGGTCGGGCATTCTTGTGAATTTGCGCCAGGACGACCTGTCCCGGGTTGTCAGCGGTGGAATATTTTGCAGCCTTAGGTTTCTCTCCACAGTGGACCACCACGTGGCCGGTGGTCTGCCTTGTCCTCTTTTCCTGGTGCTGATGTTAGCACTTTCCTCACGGAGTAGCTTTCGTCTCGTCGCATCACATGACCGTACCATCTGAGTCGGCCCTCTTTAACTTTTTCCGTAACCTCACCTCAATTTTATCACCACTTTATACTTATTACACTAAAGTAATTTAATCACTCCGTATAGTGCAACTACAAATAAAATAAAATTTCATTACCCACCAAAAATTCTAAGTAGGTACTAAAAATAACTTGAGCGAACTACCTTCTCCAAAACATAACTGTGTTGTTGTTGTTCTTGGTACAATGATAATATTTATATGATATTATACCGTATGTCTACCTACCATAATATAAATGTGACGACCCGCGGTGTACGGAAAAACTTTGTAATAGTTTATGTGACACCGCTTTCAACTTGTAAAATGATACTATTTTATTAAACAAAATAAATAAATAAAAATAAAAAATAAAAAACTGGTGCCACTTTGAATGAACCCCACCCCTCACGTGTTCATTTCGCACCTTATCCAAGCGCGTTACACCTCCCGCCCAGCGCAGCATTTTCATCTCCGCTGTATGGAGTTGTTGTTCGTGCTTCTTCAATGTAGCCCAGCATTCGGAGCCGTATAACATGGTTGGTCTGACGACAGTTTTGTATACTTTGCCTTTAGTTTTAACTGGCATTTTGGGATCGCATAGGACGCCGGACAGGGTTCTCCATTTCAACCAACCCGTAATAACTCTGTGGTTAACATGGTCATCGATACGAGAGTTTGTGGTCAGCATAGAGCCGAGGTATTTAAAGCGGGACACCTACGCGGGACGCGGGGGTATGTTTACACCGTCAATCGTGACGTCACAACCCACTCTTTCGGGGCCATCGAAGTCACACTCCATGTACTCTGTTTTCGTGCGACTAACACGTAGACCATGCTTTTCGATTACCGACATCCACTGGTCGAAACTTTGCTGAAGTTCCGAAGCACTTTGCGCTATAAGTACAATGTCATCAGCGTACAACATATTCCATGGTACTTCCTTCTGGACTTCCCGCGTTATGTAGTCCATTATTAGATTAAATAACATCGGACTTAGAGCCGATCCCAATTGCATGCACCTCTGTGTTCTTTCAAACTTGTTATCCATTGAGAACATTCTTGCAGAAGGGTCAATTTTTGTGTGCAGTCGTACATTCGTACGTAACGAGGATCATAAGGACCGTGCCTATCATGATATGCAAAATACCCCTTAAAGAGATTAGTCAAAAGCACAATAATTATAAACAAGCAAGCAAGCATTCTCATATTTAGTCAGGTGGCTAATCCAATTTCTATATTTTATTCCAGGTATTGTTTCACCTAGAAAAGACATTCACATAGTTATAAATAAAGTTAGTAGGGTTAGTTAATGTGGTTAGAGAGAACAGACAACTTATAATCTAACTAGCTTTCCGCCGCTCTGCTCCGCCCGCGTTTACAGTTTTTCCTGTGGGAATGAGGCATTTACCTGAAGTAAAAGGTAGCCTACGTTACTCAGGGTGAAAATGTAGCGGTGAAATGGTGAAAGAATTTTTGAAACGCACGTGTGAGATGTCCCACATATTATTATTATTTACTAGCTTCCCGCCGCGGCTCCACCCGCGTTAATAGTTTTTCCCGTGGGAACGAGGAATTTTCCCGTGGTAAAAGTTAGCCTTATGTTCTTTCCCAAGGTCTATTCTAACTTTGTGCGAAGTTTCACCAAAGTCAGTTCAGTAGTTTTGGAGCCTATTCAATTATTAGGAATATTTTAGGTAGGTACTTTTTGTACACCTTGGGTTACATTATTGAAGTTTTAGGTGGTTTTAGTAAGGAATTAAGGATCCCTTATTATTTTGAAAATAAAATACCTAGGTATAGCCTATGTTACTCAGGGATCATTTAGCTTCACAACAGTGAAATAATTTTTGAAATCGGTTCAGTAGTTTCAGAGCTTACCCGATGCAAACAAACAATCAAACCTTTCTCTTTATAATATTAGAATAGAAGTATAGATATTATTTTTGTTAATAAAATCACATAGAGTATAAACAAAGGGAGTATTTATTATGGATAGGAGAGATTTAATATTAATGGGGCAAGAAAATTCGGAGGGGAGAACATCATTCAGAGAGGAAGAAATTTAGCGGTGTGAAGTTAGCCGAACAAATTAGCTGAATTTTATAACCCGACCTAAGGTCAGGTTCGAAGGTCAGCGATTCCAATTTCTATCTAAACTGATGGGAAATGAACAAATCTGTGGATCCTGGGAAAAACGATCCAAGTTGAGTTAGACCCTTTTGCGTTTATTTGTGATTTGGACTCTCCTGAAAATTACCTATCGATAGGTCTAATCCACGCTCTTGATTCTAAGTCGAAAGATAACGGAGTTACAACTTGTCCATAGAGGTCATAGCATAAAAAATTGTGAAAATGAATTTAACATCTCTTAAACAATCGGAAGGTTTCATTTACTTGGTGAATTTAGGTTTAATACGTATTAAAGCCTTTATCTTTTTGAATAAATAGTTCTAAATCATTTGAGACCATGAAAAACACAAAACTAAAGCTTGTGAAAAAAGATCCAACTGCACTTAAAACCGTCTGTCGAGGTAACTATGCCGAATCAGTGGGGCTATTTTGTAAGGTTAGCGAGCGAGCCGCTAACGTTTTACAGTGTCAATTTTGACGTTTTAAAGTGATAATCGATTGTCAAAGACAAATTCGGTATTTTGTAAACAGCGTTTAAGGGGATAGCGACGAGATCGTTAACGATAGCGAGTGAGTGAATGATTTCCATGCAAAAATGAACAATCGGCATTTTGTAAGGTCGATTAGCGTGAGGAACTGTCAAATGATTGCGGCAGCTCATGACTTGCCGCTAACGCAAACGCCAGTCCAAACCCGTGGTTCACCCCGTTAGTCCACCTGGGTGTACCAAGGGCGTTTTTTTCTTCCCATAGTTCTCCTCTAAATAACTGGGTGTACCAGGGGTAATACATTTTATCCGTAGGTCACCAATCTAAATATTGATATTTGGTTTTCAGAATGCATTGCCTGTGGTTCACCTAGAAAAGTGTCAAATAGAAAACGCACATTTTTAGTTCAAAATTATACATAGGCGTTGCCTGCGTATTTAAAGGGTCAGTAGCCCTGAGTTTCGTCACTACGAAAATCTATGTTAAATCCTGACTTATTTTAAACCCCTAACAGTTTCAATTCAGAATATAGGTTTGATTAGATGCAGCAAGGGTATGTACTTCGCGCGCCAAACGAAGATTTTATTTCTGCTTATAAATTTTAAGCCCAATTGCAACACTTGGTGGTTTGGGTTTACCAAAATTTTTTTCTCCATCCAAACTTTCAACCCCTATTGTAACCCGGGGCTGTTTGTCGGAAAATCCTGAAACACGTGTTAGTTTTTTTAAAGTCAAATATTACCCTGCGAACATTCAAGTCAAAATGTCTAACTATTTATTGTTTCCTCCATACAATTTTTCAATCCCTATTTTAAAAATTAGAGGTTGTTTGTCGGAAAAATCCTAAACACGTGTTCATTGCTACGCTTAGGGATTATTTATCGGAAAAATCTCGGACGGTACGCAAACTTCATCAAAGTTTTTGAAAATAGTTTTTTTTACGCCCAATGCTTTGTTCCTAATTGAATATAAATTATGTTGGCAACTGGCTAAGTATGATACCTCGGCAACCATGTCCAAGGTACTGCATTGTATTTTTGCCAAGTAAAAGTAATATCATCTTCAGAGTTCATTATGTAAACAAGGGAAATTAGCTATTTATGCAACTGTTGCATAATGAGGGGTATTATACACGAGTGTTAAATACTAATTATGTACAGTTGCATACAATAGTTTATCTACACTCATACAACAAATTTAAATTAAAGACAAAATAAAGTAATCATTGTTTATTGTAATAATTATTGACATTTTGTATGGTACAATTATTAAAGGTTATATTTGCGGATGGAACCGATCCTTCTCGAGCATTTATAGTAGATGTAGATGGGATATTTATATTCAATGTATTTTTTTTGATGGAATTCAGTATTTGATTCGACACTTGAATCTTGTTGGCTATTGACTCATCAATATATCCCTCTGCTACAGTCGTAGATTTCCATCCACCATGTCTTTTTAAAGTTGTTATATCTCCACCAGAGTCCACTAACAATGTCACAGACGTCCTGCGAAAACAGTGCCCCGTAAATAATTCTGGATTGGGAAGATCTAGATAATTTGCAATCACTTTTCCAAGATAACCAAACCTATTAATGCCAATTCTTTGTGTGGTACATTTTCCAGCTTGGAAGTTTAGAAAAAAATAAGGGCTGCTGCAGGGATTTGGGCGTAGCTCTATGTATTTTTTACATACTTCGTAATAACAGCCCGTTATAGAGTAAGAGCGGCTTATCTTTGTTTTAGTGTTGTAAATATTGACTAAAATGGTGGTTTCAAACACTTGTACATCTTTAAACTGAAGATTGTATAACTCCTGTCTTCGGCACGCACCCATTATTCCAAAGATGAGTGCAGTCTGTAACAATATTATGAACAAATAAGGTTTATGTACATAAGTAGTGTCAATAACATTAAACAATCATAATAAACAATTAGTATCTGCCTACCTTTGAAAAAAGATATAGCTTATCGGGTGCTTCGCTCATAAACTTTTTTATCTGGTCAGGTGAAAAGGTTTTCGACTTTTTCCCTTTGTATCCCTCTGATTTTCTTTTGAGGAAAGCAATTAGCTTTGAATATTTTGTCATGTCAATGTTGTGATGAATTCCCAATTTTGAGCATTGAGAATTTAGTCCACAAAGTTGGAGATTTTAGTTTTTCTGACATCTCTTGACAATACGCAAGTAAGACATTTTCAGAATATGATGTAGTGTTTTTCTTCATTCTCCAATCCATGAATTCTTCATAGGTTTTTTCGTATACCTTCCTTGATTTTTCTGGGAGAAGATTATTTGTCATTTTAGTTGCTGTTTCAAGAATATCCGGGGGTGTCAAATTTTTCGTCTATATCACTATCAGTTTCAGACATTTTACTGGGTTTTTAGTAAAAAAAACTTGAAATAACGACTTACTTATTACAACGAATAACGAATTACATATTATACAAACAGCAAAAGGAAAAATACAAACGTTAATGGCGCGAAAATAAATTTGCAGTAATATCACACCGCGCATGCGCGCCGCCAAGGTTGCGTTCCGAAACACGCTAGTGTGCTCAAATAGCAAGCATCTGCGTAAAAATTAAAAAAAAAAACTTCATTTTGTTACAACTTTGCGATAACGAAATGAAATTTGTATGGATCCTTAGTCACGGCTCCATCGAAAGGTATATCATTTGCTTAGCGTTTCTGATAAGTAAATGAAGGATTTACGACATGAGTGTAGATAAAATGTATTAAACAACTATGTTACAATGTGGTCATAACTTATAGTAAAAATAAAAAATAAGACATGAATAAATAGTTCGTATATATTCATAGCAAGTGGACGACGGGAAGAAATAATTACCTCTGGTACAGCCAGGTGAACCTTGGTGAACCACGGGAAAAAATATTACCGCTGGTCCACCCAGTTATTTTGAGGTGAACTATGGGAAGAAAATACGCCCTTGGTACACCCAGGGGTGAACCACGGGTTGGGAGTGGCAAACGCTTATGGTGTTTGGTAAAGATTATTGGATTCACACATCATCAGCATTCTATTATAATGTATTTTTTGTGTAATTATATGCTGTACTAGTACCTAACTAGGTATATGGATGTGATAATGATATGACGACAATCAAAATAAAAATATTCTCGGGAACTTATTCTACCGACGGAAAACATTATCTAGCATTTTTAAACATTCTATTGTGGTTATAATGTTTTCTTTTAAATCCTGGATTATACGTTCAATCTTCGTTGCAATAACAAATTTATTTCTGTTTTCGGAAAAAACGGCAATATTAATAGAATTTAGAGTTTGGTGGTTTCAAACACGTAGCTACTCACCTTTCGGTTACAGTCGAGTTCAAACCAGTTCAAACTGAATTTTCATTTTTTATCACGGCTACCAACATGACACTGTCACTAAAATGTCGAAGTCAAGGATGTTATAAGTACTATACGTAAGTACTTATAACATCCTTTTTTTTTAATTGACCTATGCTTGTGTCGAAAAGGTACGACCAATCAAGCTTCACCGGACTTGGATTATAACATTTATAACATCCTTGGTCGAAGTATCTAGTAATATCTTGTCTATGATTTTAATATTGCCAAGTTGCCAGCACTTTAAGACGTAAAATTTCAAATTTTTAAACAAAAACTTTTTTATTCTAATATGGGACGCGAAGTAGTAAGGGGTGGAAAAAATCAATAAGACCTCTTAAAACTTATATCTTACTAGCTTCCCGCCGCGGCTCCGCCCTAGTTAATAGTTTTCCCGTAGGAATGAGGAATTTTCACGTGGTAAAAGTTAGCCTATGTTCTTCCGCGAGGTCTATTTTATCAGTTCAGTTTCATAATGTCCCTTTCCCAAAAAGTCCCCTGGTTTCAAAACGTCCCTTTCCCTGAATGTCCCCTTCCCAAAATGTCCCTTCCCAGAATGTTCCCTTCCCACAATATCCCTTTCCCGAAATGTCCCTTCCCCATAATGTCCCATTCCCATAATGTCCCTGCCCCAAAATTTGTTTTGTATTTTTTTTGTTAATAAAATAAGAACATAAAACAACAGATTTTTTTATGATATTTCATTCTTTTTTCTTACAAATATATAAATAGGGATAGGGAGGTAGAGGGAAGGTACTTTTTTACCTCCCCCTGCCCCATAATGCTACAAAACAATGGTGTAATGGATTGCTATTATTTTCTATTTGTTTGTTATCCAATTAAAGTATTCATTCTCATTCATGATTCTATAGTACGGCTCAGAGATTACGTTTCTGACGTTGAAATATCCGTACACATACATACAGCCGCAAAAAATGTTGAACTATATTTTATAATGACGTTAAGAAAACGTTAGGAACGAAATTACATTTTATAACATTGGTTAACTATAGGATATTTTAAAATAAAATTTCCAAAATCGTGTATTTTTTTTATTAATAGTTCAAATTTTAATATCAGTAATTAGGCGCACTTTACCTATGATTTTAGGAATATACATACACAGTACAAAATATTTCGAAATAAAGTCAAAATTAATCAATCTTATAATTAGGTATAAAAAAAAACAAGATAAACAAACAAAAAAAACAAACAAAAAGTTTGTACAAACCTCTGATATTAATTAGTTTGGAAAAATAGTCAAAATGAAACAAGGTAAATCTTAGCATAAACTGCAGAATCACGTCGGAACAAAATTGTAAATAATAATTATTTGAACAAGCTTAGTCTTAAATGTATTATCTTTTTAAAAAATAATGGCACTGTTAATTTCTTTTCTTGCAGTCTTCTTAAATATCTTTTATACTTTTTGTCGAACTGAATATCTCTCAGTCTTCTTTTGGTGTGCCTCTTCTTGAATAAAGAATCAGTTAATCGACCGTCCCAATATTTTGCTTCCTTCTTTAATTTGTAAATAAAATAATACAAATTGGGTTTTCTTGCCATACGGGCATTTATTCGCCTGTGCGAACCCTCTAACGCATTCGTTGTTCTATGGCGTTGACCAGCACAGCTCAGTAATACCGGGGAATGTCTTGGATACCAGGTGGTTTCAAAATATTTCCGAAAACGATTCATCTCTTGACTGTTGTCAGCAGATTCCACAATATGGAGCCATGCATCTGGTATATCATTTGCCGGTACTAAAGGAATCATTGCGCTCATCCTTGTCACATTACGGCCATTTCTTGTTGTATTCAGTTTAAACTTCCAAATAGCTTCATTGAAGTGATGATAACAGCCTCTGGGAAAACTGTTAACACTGCGTTAATAATGGCGAGTTCGTAATCCGATTTGAATTTTTTTATTTGAATATTTAATTTTTCTTTGATGAGAGTAAATAAACGAACATACGTTTCTTCTGTTTTATTAGGTAACAGGGCGTATACGACTGGAATTATATTTGTTGATTTCTCGTCGGAATCCATGTCTAAATGTAAAACAAACATCTGGTAAAACGGCTTTGGAGCCGATCTGAACGTCCCATCCGCATAATAGGAACCAGTGGGGATATTTTGTATGGTTAGCGATCGAGCTAACGTTTTACAGTGTCAATTTTAACGTTTGAAGGTGATTAGCGATTGTCAAAGACAAATTCGGTATTTTGTAAATAGCGTTTAAGGGGATAGCGACGAGATCGTTAACGATAGCGAGTGAGTGAATGGTTTCCATACAAAAATGAACAATCGGCATTTTGTAAGGTCGATTAGCGTGAGGAACTGTCAAATGATTGCGGCAGCTCATGACTTGCCGCTAACGCAAACGCTTATGGTGTTTGGTAAAGATTATTGGGTTCATACTATTATCAACATGATATTATTTTACGAGAAGAAAGATAATTTTAAATAAATTATATAAAGTGAATGTTAAAAAATGAGTATACCTATATACAAAAAAACTATGAAATGTGAATATTGTTTTTTTTTGTTTATTTAGTAAAGTTATACTGTTACACTTTGGAATATTGTTAGGTACTTACTTAAAAGTTTATTAACTCGATAAAACATTTTTAGATTTCTTCACATTTATCTGTTTATTTCTTAGTTCATAAAGAACTTACCATAATGTTATTAAAAGCTAAAACGTGCTGAAAGAGTAGGTAACGTAGGGTAAAAATTGTATGAAATAATAATCGTCAATAATCAATCAATCGCGTTCATAATAGATATTTGCCGATTTTCGTAATCATACCATAATTCACTCGATGAATTTGTAAGTTAGCATTCATTATGTAGTAGGATATTTTTCTGTACCCTTTAAAGCGGGCGGAGCCGCAGGGCGAACAACTAGTAATTTTTCAATAAAAATTTTTTAGTCTAGAATGGGTTTTATTTTAAATAAAAGGAATATAAATGAACAAAAAAAAAGTATATAATATTATCTTGGTGGCTATGGCTGCGGCAAACTATGGCTGCGGACCATTAGGCGAGAGCAAGTCGGCTATGCGCTCTAGAACGCCTAAGATTCGGGTTTGCACCTCCAGCCTCCTCTCGTCCAGTGCCAACCTCCTCTCCTCGTAGTCACGAGCCCAGGCCGGTGGGTCAATACTTTGGTCTGGAAATTAAATCATAATGGTTTACAAATAAATTATGATCACTTGGCACACAGTTCATGGCGATGCAATCTGTGACGCGAATTGCAATGAACGAATAGCAAGGGCGGTGAAAGGCATATTTATAAAATCTGGAGGAAAGTTCCTAATAAACTAATTTTGTATTATTTGATTTGAATTTAAAAATTAATAATACAATATTCAACTGTGATTATGAATCTAAATTATGTGGTAAGTCTTCCCTGCCCCAACACATCTCAGAACCCCATAAAATCTTTAATAAGTAACTTGGAATACTTTAATAAACAATTATTAAACTATCTACATGCATGTATTTATAAAATTAATAAGCTATTTGTCATATTTTATTACATCAATATCGAGCAAAATCGTCTTCAGACTTCAGAGGGAAAGAAACGGTAATTGCAATTATTTCAATTTAAGAAACGTATGAAATCCAAATGGGCTTATGATAATTTTATGCCACAGTAATTAAAATACATTTAAGCTTACAAGGTTGGGCCTGGGTTCGGACTTGACTGAGACGTCGGCGGCGGCGTTGTCGTGGGGCACTTTCTTGTGCTGCAAAAGAAAAAGGTTATCCAAATGAGAAAAAGCTAAATATTTGCAAAAATTATTACAATAAAAAACTAAAGTTTTGATGATGATGAATTGTGACTTTGTTCTTTAACATCACCTTTAATGTTACCAACCCCGGGGAGGCACCTGTCCTTCAACTGGTGGAAGTGGTGAAGTGGAGGAGGGGGGCGATGCAGGGGAGGCAGATGAGGAACCTGCTATTACAACAGGCTCCTCAGATGGTGCTGGTACATCAGGTAGCTGACAACAACAAAAAATAATTAATTATTTCAGCCAAGTTGACCACCGACAGACATTTGTTGAATGGAGACAAGTTTATAAATAGACATATAGGTTGTTAATAAAAAGTACTTACATTTATAGGGATTTTAATGGAAGGGTTTCCTTCGTATACCATACCACAGTGTTCGTAATTTCAAGAACTTTTTCTTCGTGCTCAGTAAGCAGCTTAGGCTCCAGTCCCCCGGGCATGTTGGCGCCTTTCTGCAGCCCTCTTTTTTGATTTATATTTCATGTCCTGCCAATACTAAAAAATATCATTTTATACATATAACACACAGAACAACATAACAACAACAACAACAACAACAACAATTTAAATAGGTAATTAATATAGAAATCACTCTTGATAAGTAAGTGTACTTACACGCTTCCACAGCTCAGGTGTTTTGGACACCCCATCCGCTGTACTATTCAGCAGGCAGGACAAAGATTCTCAAAATTGGGAAACCTGCTGATGGCCCAATTGGCCGCCAATAAGGCGCCCATTAGCGATTTCCCTGTTTTCTCGCATTTCATGGTGCGTTCAGACGCGCGCCGGGCGGCCTGGCATTCAGCCCGGCGTGCAGCCCGGCAAGCCGCCCGTGCTCTTCCGCGGGCCAAGCAGACTGTTCACACGCGCGCGGGCCTGCTAGTCAGTGCAAAGATGCCGGACGACGCGGACGTAGATCTTGTGGGGGCTATTGCTCTAGCCATGATGTATTTTTATTTAAAAAAAAAACAAAATGATAGGCGATATAATTCTATATAATTCCCTGATATAATTCTAAAAATAATAAATTTTGTTCGTTGGTCCAGTCGGCCATTTTCAAATTATTGTGGTCGAACGAAATAAATTACCTATGGTCCGTTCGCCACGAAGTCGCATGCGATACTGACGCGACCTCGCGCGTGTAAACAGGCACACGGGCGCAGGCACATTTTCCTATGATCTTTGTCAAAAAACCGACAGTCGGCCCGATCGGCCACAGGCGCGGGCTCGGGCGCGGGCGCGGGCACAGGCAGCCCATTCACATGCTTGTGCCCGTGCACGCGCCTGTTGAATGTCGCTTTGCCCGCGTGCGTCTGAACGCACCATTAGAAATTAAAATGTCCATTTGTCGAGTA
Organism: Teleiodes luculella; assembly: GCA_948473455.1. NCBI lineage: Eukaryota > Metazoa > Arthropoda > Insecta > Lepidoptera > Gelechiidae > Teleiodes > Teleiodes luculella. Next base: position 28,309,639 of record OX419582.1, on the reverse strand, counting down.
GTCACTTCACGCGATCTTGGCAACTAAAAGTACATTAAATTATTAATAAGTTGGACTAAGAAACACCATATAAGTAAGTAACATTATTACTCTTAAACAATTATATTAATATGATATTCTTACCTTTTATTTCAATTATTTTTCGATAGACAAAGTTTTTACACACGAAAGATTTCCATTAATTTGCAGCGCTAATGTTTTTTTTTATAGTTCAACTGCGCTGCGCTTATTATGTACTTACGTTTATTCTGTCCATATCGAAGAAAGAGACAGCCCGATATGCCAGCAATAACTCCGTCTCTTTCTGTCACTTTGACGACAGTAAAATAATATGAAAAAGAAAACCGGTACCTAATTATCGAGATGAGCCATCTCTACTACCAATGTCAAAGACTTCACCACGTTTTGACATTTCATATTTCGTTCATTCTTTGGATCGCGATTGCGACCGGAGTGCTTACAAAATACCACATTTTATTCATTTGCGATTTACGTAAGCGACAGGCGACCGGGTCGCGAATCCTTACAAAATAGCCCCACAGGTCTTTTAATAATTTTTCTTGAGGCCTGTGTAGCAAAAACTATTATCTTCTCTGCACCACCATCATCACATATAATAAAATCTTTTGTCAGTGCTTGAGGTATTTGAATTATTTCAGTATTATTGTGCGTCAATAAAATCTATATTTAAATATCTTTTACGCGCTCTTTAAAGAGAGCTTTTAATGGACTTAAACGGTGGAATTATATCTTGATACTTTGGGTTCTCATTTTTTAGTTTTTGTAAAGATGCTTCGTAGTTTTTCTGAATCGATCCTAGATTTTCACACACCTCCTTTTTTTAAGTTTGCTATTTCCTTTTTAATGTTCACAAAACAACATCGACTTCGCAAGTATATTGTGTTTCTCTTAGAACAGTTTCCTTTGTTTTATCTAACGTGAGTGAAGCAGTACATACCGATCTATGTCACACACATCTCCATAGTGTGGTGTCGTCTTTATTTGTCCTATTTTTATCCCAACGGAAGTTTTTGTATATCAATGTGGATTTTCCTTTTTGATGTGTTATAAATTGTAGTTCTTTGGTCATTTTATCGTTAACTGACTATTTAAAACAACGAAATAAGCTAATAAACAAATGTAAACCAGTAAAGCACACTTTCTTGAATAAAAAAATGAATGAAGTGACGGGTGATTGTCGACTGAATTCCAAAATTAAATATATTCGAATTTAGACGAAAATGGTAAATGAGATGAGGATGAAGCAACGAGGTGGCATGCAATGCGCCTCGTTACAACGTTATAGTTTCAATTTGAATGATTACTCAGAAGTATTTTTATGACTACCCACATGTGGGTTTCTTAGATTTTTACTATGCGTTTAGTTTCTGCTGACAAACTAACTATCTATAATATAAAATCAGTAATTTGGATGAAAATTATTAATGAAATATTTTGCCGTATTACTGATTCACAAAATAATGTATGAAATAATATTGATAGTGTTGAGTTCTGATATGGGGAGCTTCATTTTTTTTTCTTAATTTCTTAGATGTAACAAACTAAGACCAGGTCAACCTACAGGAGGTCGCTCAACAAGGTGCCTAGAATCAATACTACCGCTTGGTGACGTCATATGTTGAACCCAGGTGGACTAACGCACAGTGCGTCGTCCCATACAGATAAGTAGAATTTCTAACTACGAGATAAAATATATATAACTACCCACAAATAATCATTATTATCTACTGCATTCAATGACACATAAAAATACATTCGTTCTTTGAACGTCTTCTCAGTTATTCACATCAAAGTAAGAAGTGTTTAAAAAACGAATATCGTTGTTACGAAATGTAGTATAATTTTACCCACAATAAATACGTTTTATTAGTAAATGGTCGTAGTTATTACAGATTTTCAAAATGTCCAATGCAACGTTAGGTATATACATTTCTAAATAAGTTTTTAATTGTTATTTCATTTAAAATTAAAAAAGATATGAGCTTTAAGCTTTGGGTTCAGAAATGCAACGTAAAATTTAAAATACGATTAGATCTTTTGAAGGTTTACTAAAATAGCCCTAAAATGCCCTTGTTACTTTTTATTTTATCTTGTAGCTTAATAATTTTACTATCTGACTATGTAAGTTTTATTCTGCGCAGCTCTGCGCTAGTATTTTTATTTTTTATTTGTAGTGCGAGAGGCGACAATTAAAAACAAAGATCTTTTCGAGGCATGATTTTCGGCTAATAAATCTGATAAAAAGAAAAATATTTATAGTAAATTACTGTTATTATTTGAGCACTAGGACAACCTTGAAGAGGCTAAAGAGTGTTTTGATAGAATTATTCACTTTTTTTCTCTCAAAATGGACGGATACTGACAAAATAAAGCTCGTTCTTACGAACAGCGATTTTTGAAAGATTGAGTGGCATGAATTGGAGTAAGAGGTGCTGAAAATTAAACATTGCATAATATTCGCAAGAAACATGAAATAAAATGAAATTTATAAGTTTAGTCGTTATATATAGTTACGGATCCACTAACGACGGAAATACCGCGTGGCTATTTTTCTATAACGCCGAATCAAGTTCTGAGATTACTGGAATAAGCAGGGATCTCATATTTAGTTTCGGGTTAATTTTACGCGTCATTGCTAGTGGAAAGAAAAATTAGTAAATCTTCCCAATTACTTGATATTACAAAACAGATGTACTTAGATTTATATCATTGGTACTATATTCTAAAGATATAATAAACCAATTCGACATTCCTATTGGACAGTTCGCTGAAGACGACTTAATAGCAAGGCACATAGAGATTCGAAAGCAATGTTTGATGCATAACAGAAAGTCTTCAAGAATAAATACAAATAAATATTTAAAAACCGCGCTTTTAACATCTGAGCCTTAGGTACATATCATCGAAACGTTGCGTAACCTCCACTTACTCTGATGATTTTACGGGTTATGAAAATTATATCTCTGAAGATTTTTCTACTGAAAATACTGATTAGGTATTTTTTTATTCATAAATTTTCTTTATTACCGTTTTTTTTTATTGGATAAGTTTTGCATATTTCAGTTATTATTATTTTTTACGCGGAATTATAAAGCTTGTTTTATTTAAAAGTATACACTATTGATAAGTTAACGTTTAAATACCTGGATATTATCAGTAAGAAAGTTGCCTCGAGTTGCGATACCTAAGGTACCTACTTTAGATATTCATCGTACATAACTACATGCATACTATTTATGTAACACACCCTTAAATCAAAGAAAGTGATAAGGGATACTCATTACATTCAATAAACAAGTCAATATTAAGACTATTTATCAGCTATGACTTTTTTCCTAATTTCCCATACTGACGACGCACTGTGTAACGGGGTGAACCACGGGTTGGGAGTGTATTTTACCCACTACTGCCTTTTCATAAACGACTTTTCCTTCTCAGAACTTTTGTTACTTCGAAGATCGCCACATAACAATAAAAAGTCGTAAATATGCGCTATAAAAGCTAGTGAGATGGTATACGGGGCGGAGAGGTGGACTCACATTTAATGGGAAGTTTTTCAGTAGCAAATTAAGAAAAACAATCCTTACAAAACGGTTCAATAGATGGCACTAGTAAAAAGTGAAGTAATATATGCAGAAGTTTTGGATTAAAAAATAAAAAAAAAGCGGCCAAGTGCGAGTCGGAATCGCCCATGAAGGGTTCCATAGCAGCCAGTAACATAATATAAAAGTTTTTGTAGTTCGTTGTGACTTTGATCGATGTTTTAATAATAGTGAAAGGTAAATTGCGGTTTACGATTTATGACGTATTAAAAAAAAAACTACTTACTAGATCTCGTTCAAACCAATTTTCGTTGGAAGTTTTCATGGTAATGCACATCATATATTTTTTTTAGTTTTATCATTCTCTTATTTTAGAAGTTAGCGGGGGGGGGACACACATTTTTCCACTTTGGAAGCGTCTCTCGCGCAAACTATTCAGTTTAGAAAAAAATGTTATTAGGAACCTAAATATAATTTTTGAAGACCTATCCATAGATACCCCACACGTATGGGTTTGATAAAAATTTTTTTTTGAGTTTCACTTCTATGTAGATATTATTGTTTTTTTTTTTCTCTTTTTATAAGAAAATCTTAATGCGGTTTACAGAATACATCTACTTACCAAGTTTCAACAGTATAGGTATTTTAGTTTCGGAATAAAGTGGCTGTGACATACGGACGGACAGACAGACAGACAGACAGACATGACGAATCTATAAGGGTTCCGTTTTTTGCCATTTAGCTACGGAACCCTAAAAACTAATGAACCATCCGACACAAAAGAAGTTAAAAAGTCTACAATAAATCTCACAGTTCTCACTATTTTACTAGCGTCATTTATGGAAATCTTAAAGAACGCTCGTTTTTTTTAAGCTGTCAGAAAATCTCCCATTAGGCGCTAATTCAGAGTGTTATTATGCTAAATATCTTAGAGCAACGCCGGCTTCCGTAGGAAGACCCGCGTTGCTCTAAGCTAAATATCTGCTACGAGGATCTGCTATAAATATCTCAATGCCTTATTTTTAATTTAAATATCATCGGGACTGTATTTTGATTTATTTTTTCAAGATCTTGTCGTATGGCTGAATGTCACCTGGTCTACTCTTGAAGATATCCCAGAAGACCAGGAGCTGATGATAACAGCTCGCAACCCCAAGGGACCCTCTGATCCAGTCATTCTACACGGACTCGTCTTCAAAGAGACTGTTAAGAAAACTGGTAAGTACGAATAGGAAATCTAGACTTAAAAATTAATATATAGTGCCAAATGTCCGTCCTTACCACTGCGCCAGCGACACTCACTCCAGGCTAATAAACACTAAGAACCAGACCCCTTAATGAATGAAATGACTTTGACGAAACGCGATGTTGACGAAAAACTACTTAGACAGGTACAAAGATTTAGAAAAACTACTTTGAGCAACGTATAATAACATCTCGACACGTTTCGAGAGTTCCACCCACTGTAAACAAAAAACTTCTGTTCAATTAATAATACCAAACTTTTAATTGAACAAAGTTAAAATTTTATTCTTCAACAGCTTTCCGCCGCGGCTCCGCCCGCGTTAACTAACATAAACACACACATACAAAAGTATAAAATCTTTCATTCATCTTTATATTATTAGTATGATTAATTATGACCAAATATTCTTCTCGTTACGTGACTCCGTTTATTTCACGCCTAATAATCATCCTGCTGTAAAGCACTTGTAATTTTTGTATGGACCTCGGTATAAAATTCCGAGGAAATTTTAACAAGACAGAACTTTTTTGCTAGTTATAAGGATGAAATATCTGGAAAACGATAAAATAACCTATCGGGACCTGCATTTTCATTTTAATAAAAGTGTGGTAGAAATGATTGATATTTATATTTTAATAGTAACACTGATTCTTTTAAAATGTTTAAATATACTGCAACAATGTAACGCTTGCGAATCATACTTCATACTAATATTATAAAGAGGAAAGATTTGTATTTTTGTGTGTATATGTTTGTAATTAATAAACTCAAAATCGACTGAACTGATTTCAAAAATTCTTTCACCATTGGAAAGCTACATTCACCCTAGTAACATAGGCTACCTTTTACCGCGGGAAATTGACACCCACAGGAAAATCTGTAAACGCGGGCGTAGCCGCGGCGGAAAGCTAGTATTTCATATTTTTCTAATCTAGGCTAAAATAAATTAAGAATGGTTTCTCTGTTGATATTTTTTTTTACTAAATATGATTAATTTGCTAGACATAAAGATGAATTTATGAGCTCCTGAACTAATAAATATAAGACGGACTTTTTAAAAATCGGACAATAATATAATTTTAATTAGGGCTTGTTGTTTTGCCTTACTTTGTAATAAAAGGGAGAAAAATCTCATTTGTTTTGACTTTATCTGTCAATACAATTTTTTTAGATTCTTCTGAAGAGAGAAAGGCAAGATACTTAGCCATAAAGCCTAATGTATCAATATTTTTACTAGTAAAACAGTTCGTTTTTACGTTATTATCATTCCCTTTTTTCCCAAAATGCAGGTCCCCAAAATTATATTTACTTACAGAAGTTTCAGATTTCATGAGCTCTCTACTCAGAAAATCAACTTTCACTCTAGTTATTTTTTATACCGCAACCTTTAAGGCTGCCACACACCGGATACGTCTGCAGCACGACGCGTTGCGTCTGCAGCACCGAGCAACAGAAGGCCGTTCACACAGTATCACAGACGCACGCAGACGCATGCAGCAGCGCAGTGTTAGTGTCAATAGGAAATCCCGTGTAATACAACCTTATACAAAGTTTACGTCCGCCTTCGCGCGTGCGACGTTCCCGTTCCGCTGCCGCGCGCGCCAATTCGGTCACAAATATCACAAATATAAAGGAAAATGAACTAAAATGCACGATATTTTTTACGCAACTGACATTTATTGATTTGTAACCATGGTAACCCATGTCAGTTTGTGTTGTGTTCGTGTCGTGCGTCTGATGCACGCAGACGTGCTGCATTGCGTCTGCGACACTTTCAGTGTGAACGTCGTATTTCAGTTTAATACATTACAGATCGTGTCGCACGCAGATGCAACGAAATGCGTATCCGGTGTGTGGCAGCCTTTAATGTTTTGTGTGGCCGTACGTTGAAAGACTGTCTATACTAATATTATAAAAAGGAAAGGTTTGTTTTTCTGCATCGAATAGGCTCTGAAACTACTGAACCGATTTCAAAAATTCTTTAACTGTTTAGAAGCTACAAGATGTTACTGAATAGATATTTTTTTTATTAATATTGGTTGATTAAATGATTGGTGACTATGATAGCGTATTTTACATGGCAGATGTGACAGCAGCTGAAGAAACAAAGGTGCCGATTGCAGTGGCTCTGATAGTGCTGGTGGCTCTGCTGACTGCGGCTGGGATTGCAACTGCATACATTTGCAAGAAGTAAGTCTGCCGCCGCCATAACGCAAAAGGAAGCGTTTTAAGTTTCCAACGGCGGGTATGATCGCGTTGCTACTTGCTGTATTATGACCCTCATTAGCCCTCAACTCATGTATATTATATACATTTTAATTTACTGGACCAAGTCACACTTTATTGCTATAAAATATTTTAAGGAAGCTTTTTCGTTTGACCGTAACATGTCTTTCTTCATTAAAAATTTGCTTAAACCTGTCTTTAGAGTTTATAAGCACGTAAAACTGTAATCGATACCGTATTAATCACTATTAAGACTATAGTAGCTAAGACGACTCAGACGTCTTCAGCCGTCATGAAAACTCTGATAGCAGATGCTGCACTAATCTGGTTTAGCCAACACCCCACATGGAAGGAATAGCTCCTAAACGGATGCGCTGATTTTGATGTAGTTGTTTTTTTTGCAAGGTGTCATTCAATTGAGGCTGTTCTTAGCTATGATCCAAGAAAATATCTTTAGCCATTTGAAGATTATCAGCTCTTTTCTAGTTGTTGAATGGATCAAGTAACAATTTTATGGCGGGGGCTTTAATTTTTTTTAATGTAATTATTTACTATCGTCGAGCTAAGAATCTAATGACCTTTGCGGTTTAGATGTAAATAAATGGACGGAGAATTAATAGAACGAAAAAATGTACCTAGCTATTTAAACATAACTGGCATTTGAACAGGCGTCCTGAGATTACGAGCGCAACTGCAGTGTCGAGTAAAAGACCCAGCCAAAGCGTCGTCCAAGTGGATTCTCAAGGTCGAAAGTACATGTTTACGTACCCAGATACTTCCGACAAAGACGCCAAACCAGACATACTCCTACCCAAAGCCGGTAAGTTGTATCGAGTAAGTCTTTCAAGAATTATTGCAGATGCTGCTTGGCTGATAAGTATTTAATTGTATTTTATGTTTATTGTGGTGATTGCATAATTCATTGGCTCATAATGTAACTTCACTATTGCTACTGGCTTTCATTTACAAAGTTTCTTAATAATTTTGGAAGCACAAATAATTAATATCAATAGCCCATATCCCGTTACTGACATACTACAAAACTTTGGATTAGTGGTCAATAACTGACGATAGTTGCGCATTTTACTTGCATGCCTGTATAACTTTCACATAATATACCGTCACATTACAATACAATGAGTTTTAAATATAATGAAGCAAAAAAAGTAATCGTTCTGACGCGATAACTATCAATTAGGTATTGTAAAAAATAAAATTATTGACTTTGTGAATTAATGAAAAAAATGTCCTGTTATTGTTTGCATAAATAAATTTATTATTATGATTATTACACAATTTCTAATTAAAAATTACATAAGATTCTACTTGATATGAATTGAAATAAAAAAAAATTTGACAGTAAATAATTTGTCGACTAAAATCCGCCATTTTGACATTTAAAAAGTTTGATTGCCCAATAGCAATGCGCAGTTTGATTGCCCAATAGCAATGCGCAGAATGTGTCATCCAAAATAGCATGGATAGCGATATTTAGCTCATTAGCTAAGTGAATGACATATTTCATAGATATAGAGCGAGATAAAGATAGGGAGATATAAGGTTGAAATTGTTTTGTAAATGTATCGAAATTCAAGTTACCGATTTTCCTTCATAATTAACAGGCTTAGGACTATCAACCTAAATATTTTGAACTGTTATTAGTTTTATATACCACGAATTTTAAATCGTTGATTAATCATTTTTAGAGAAATGGTTCTAGTCATGTATAAGAAATATTTTGATTAGTATCGGATTTTAGCTTTTTCTTAAAAAAAGATAGGTTTATGAGGGACCAAAATGTAATAGAACCTATAATATAAGTTATAGGTATTCATGAATGAATTATTTTACTAATGACCAATTAATTACAAAAATGTTTGTTTAGTTTGGCGTATTTAAAAATCGTTAACTATATACATTGATTTAAATGTTCAGTTTTCCATGGTATTTACATTTTTTTTTGCTTTTTGATTTTTTCTATGTACACTACCTATTTACAATTTTGAACATTATTTACAATATTTATAGTTTTTTTTACTTTTCACATTATTTAGGCAAATTTGAATTAGCATTTAAGAATATTAGTTGTTCTAATTTCGACGACGTTAGTGTTGACCTTCTTTGTGTCATCGTGTAGCCAGGGGACTGATGTAGCTAATAAATTTAACCTTTTTGCATATATTTGAATAAATGTGGGTACACATATTTTCTTTGATGCCACCACATCAGTGAATCCTCCTTTCTACATACTCGTAGTATTAGCTCCTGCATGTAGCAGTCTAATTCGACAATGCCTGCAGCAGTTGGGCTTTGCGGGTGAAAAGAAGCTACTTCTCTATCAAATTCCTCCCAAATACGGTCACACGGAGCTGATGGTGGAATTGGTGCTTCGCGGGATGTAGTAGACGGCTAAGGATTTTCTGTTGTTTTATTGTCCGTCCTATAGGACCTACCGTCCCTAGGTATATTTTATCTTCATCTTCAAAGCTTGAAAAACAGTTTCGAAATTTCGCTCATGTTTGAAGCCACGGTTCTTAAACGTGGGATCTAAGTGACCTCCGCGTACATTTCATGGCCTTCCAGGTGGCCAAACCGCCGATCAAGTTGCTGGTCTAAAGTCACAATCAGGTTTTGTTGGGGAAGGCGATTCGGTCCATTATTATAATGTACGTTTTAAAAAGTTTGCCATGATTTTATATAAAGGAGCCACTTTAGACAGGGTCACTTTTTTTCAGCATATATTTCTGTTGTGACGTCACAAAAACTTTCAAAATTAGTACTGAGGTTTCGATAATTTTCCAGCGGTAGACGACGACAAAGAGAATTCATTGCGGTGAAGTGCCAATGTCGCCAAAACTGCATCTTTAATTTTTATAATTCTTGTCAGCGTGTCATAGATGGAGTTCCACCTCGTCTTGACGCTCTGTACCAACTTGAGATTAGGCACGTTTAACTGCTTCCGCATTTATTTCAATTTGTTCTAAATGAAAGTACTCCTTTTAAACACTTCTACAATTTCTTTCACCTTTTCCAAAGTTGGCTCAATATGGTGAATTGCAGCATCCACGGCCCTATTGATACTATGGGCAAAACATGCTATACCTATTGCGCACGTTGCCCACCCTTACGGCTGCAATGATGTCAGCTGCATTATCACTGGCTATCACTTTGTGTCTGATAATGTACTAGGTAATATATGTTTAAAAATCTTACAGATATTCTCTGCTGTATGACGTTCTAAACAATACTGTCTCTAAATTAATTTGGGTGTCGTTATTTGAGGCATAGTGCGCAGTGACCGCTATGAAACTTTGGTTGTTGATTGAGGTCCAACCGTCAGTCGTCAAGCAAACTGCAGAAGCATTATCGTTTATATTTTGTTGGCTATAACCACCAACTTTTCAACTGTCTTGCAAGTACCTATACTCTGTCTGTGACAGTCTTCCTAGTAGGTAACGTGTAAATCGGATTCGGTTTAATCGCTGGTCATTAATTTCTACACGCCGAGGTGCTAAAGGCTTAATTGCGAACTCTAGAATAGACAGTTGTGCGGTATTCTAAGGCGCCCCTACAGCAGGTGGAGCAAAAGGACCTAAAGAGTTATCTGAATTGGTAGGAGCTGGAGTGTCTGCAGTGGAGAGTGTACCTAGATCTTATATCATACTGAGTTATTGGTATATTTGAAAAGCAAGTGAGCTAGTGAATGATTAGCTCAGTGCGGCGGAAATATATCTTTTTTATCTTTCATTCCTGAGCTACCCAAGGCTAGGCCCATTATCATTTTCGCTATCAAGACGAATCTAACGATATATCTCAGGGTCAAAATCCAAGAAGTCATAATGCTATAGAGCGTGCCAAAGAATTGTACGTATAAACAATCATACATACACACGAAAAACATAACCCTCCTTCTGCAGTCGCGTAGCTCAGTCAGTGAACCTGATCAAGTATTTCTAACTTTTTTCGAAAACTAAGAAAGAATACAAACAAACAACTTGATTTGATTAAAATGACAATTTTGTATGAGTGTGTTCGATTTCTATTTGTGTTTGTGAAAAGCTTCTTTAGAAAAGATGCTCAATGCTCATTGTTTGGGCAGTACCTTTTAGTATTTGCTCAGCAGTTACTTACAACTAGTATTTTTTTTATATCCTGCTTAAGGTAAAATTAAATCATACTACCTACATAAACTTTTTCCAAATTATTCTTGCTTTCGATACTAATACTATAACCTTCACTATTGACTCCTGCGTTTGTTTTTTCTATTTTTAATACTTGTATTGATTTATTTATTTATCCATAGCAATGACTAATAAACACATTCTATTTGTCCAAATACATTCACGCCAAATAGTCCATTGAATAAAAAGTTCTAGAGTGCGTGAGTTAGTAACGTAAGATGTTTCTTCGGAAATATGTCAAGAGTCCCTAGGTAATAAACATACTAAAACCCCGGGACACTAGGAGGAGCCCCGGAGTGGGGGGAGGGGGGGAAAGGGTCCATTTTTTCATTTTTCGCTTAAATCTCAAAAACGGTACATGTTAGAGAAAAACTTTCAAGGAAAAGTTGAAAGGCCATAAAATTATCTACAAGTTGTACCTAAATCATTTTTTCCTATATCCTACCGTTTCTGAGTTACATGCAGTAAAAAATTATTTTGGCTCAAACAATTTCCCCATACTGCATACCCATGTTTATCACATCAATCGATCAAAAAATATTTCTTTCTTCCAAAAAACTCAAATGTGCAACTTGTGACCGGTACTGATAGATTGCTCTTAATTAGGTCTATAATTGGTAAAATAAACACATTCCTCCATGGAAGCGTTTAGGAGGAATCGATTGTCAAAATATTATATTAGGGTAGTTTGAGTTACTGAACTTGATCTTTTTATTTTTTTCTTCCAAAAAAACTCAAAAGTGCAACTTGTGACCGGTACAGATAGATTGCTCATAATTAGGTCTATCATTGATAAAAATACCAGATTCCACCACGGAGGCGTTTACGGGGAATTGAATTTTATTAGGGTAGTTACGATACTTGAACTTTTTATTTTTTTTCTTCCAAAAAGCTCAAAAGTGCAACTTGTGACTGGTACTGATAGATTGCTCTTAATTAGGCCTATCATTGGTAAAAAAAACACATTTCTCCATGGAAGCGTTTAGGAGGAATTGATTGTCAAAATATTATATTAGGGTAGTTACGCAACTTGACCTTTTTATTTTTTTTCTTCCAAAAAGCTCAAAAGTGCAACTTGTGACCGGTACTGATAGATTGCTCTTAATTAGGTCTATAATTGGTAAAAAAAACACATTCCTCCATGGAAGCCTTTAGGAGGAATCGATTGTCAAAATATTATATTAGGGTAGTTTGAGTTACTGAACTTGATCTTTTTATTTTTTTCTTCCAAAAAAACTCAAAAGTGCAACTTGTGACCGGTACAGATAGATTGCTCATAATTAGGTCTATCATTGATAAAAATACCAAATTCCACCATGGAGGCGTTTCGGAGGAATTGAATTTTATTAGGGTAGTTACGATAATTGAACTTTTTATTTTATTTTTCGAATTTTTCACCTTTCATGGGATGTAGCTCGAAAACGGCTGCGAATAGAAAAAAATGATTTAGGTACAACTTGTAGATAATTTTATGGCCTTTCAACTTTTCCTTGAAAGTTTTTCTCTAACATGTACCGTTTTTGAGATTTAAGCGAAAAATGAAAAAATGGACCCTTTCCCCCCCTCCCCCCACTCCGGGGCTCCTCCTAGTGTCCCGGGGTTTTAGTATGTTTATTACCTAGGGACTCTTGACATGTTTCCGAAGAAACATCTTACGTTACTAACTCACGCACTCTAGACCCCCCATGGAGGGACTCATTCAATGGACTAAAATCGATTTTATGCAAATGCAACTAAACATACCTTCGCCACCTTCGCAAGAAGGACGAGAGAATAATTGTTTTTCGTTCGTCGCATAGTAGTCTAACTTATAAGTTCTCGATCTTTTAATAGTTTTGCAGCAAAATTATACGGAAATGGATAAATAAAGGGAAAGAACATTTTTTCGCATCCCATATAATTGTCGTTATGTAAAAAGAACGCTGGAGAAAGTGGAGGGGATGTTTTTGCGCATGTGTACACTCGAGCATAAAAGTACTATGTGTATTGTTTTATTTTAGAAATAGCTTAGTAGGTATAGGTACCTTTTGAATATTGGTAGGAAAATTGGAAAATATAATACATTGATAGAATATCATAAAATAGAGTTGAAATCATGTTTGATTCAGTAAATAATGTTTATTTAATCTAACAAAAAAAAAAAAAGTAAAGGTGAAACTCCTTCCATTAAGTCGTCGTGGGTGACGCGAAAACCAGATGAGCATGCGATATTGGTGCTGCTAGTGGAGGCCAATTCATCGTCGTCACTGTCGTCACTTGAGCTCTCATTATTATCTGAGTCAGAATCGTCATCCCCTACGCGAATGATGAATGTTTCTGTCATCATGTCAACCACATGATCGCTTTCACAATAATTGCCCTCTATTTCTTTTACCTTAGCGCATAATTTCTCCCATTCTGTTGCTCCCATTAAACTCACTTTTTCATTAACCAACCCAGTTATCTGTCCGAGGTTCCAACTTACATTTTTGCTGGCAACATGTCCCTTTATTTGGGACCAGGCCATTTCAATCGGGTTCAAGTCAGGGTGATACGGTGGCAAACGAAGTACAGAAAGGCCTGCTTCGTTCAATATAGCATCAATTGAAAATTTCTTGAATTGCTCTTTGTATTTTTTTATTAAATTGTATAACTGGATTCTTCAAATTCAAATCCTTTTTGACGGAGCCAGTTTCGCATGTCTGCTTTTTTTGAATTCGACGTTGGTGCAGCATCGAGTTGTTTGTTGTGATACGATGCATTGTCGACCTTTCCGGTTGGTTTGGACTGAATATCGGATTGTACTGATCTACAAAATGCCAGATTTTCAAAAAGAACTTTTCCCAAAATGACTGATTTTCTATAGGTCTCTATTATTAAATGTCGGAAATGAAACTGTCAAATAGATGTACAGTCACTCATTAATTTTTAAAATAAAAATCACATTCTATACTTGAAGGGAATTTTTATTGGCAACAAAAAAATATCTATCTTATCCTTAAATTAAACTTAACTCACTTCATTCTAAAAGAAAAAAAAAGCACATTCTTCCCCGCTTCTAGGACACCCAGGTGGTCTCGGGAGGTGGACGGTGGGAAAGAAGCGGCGCTACCTAAATATCAGGCGATTAGCGTAAACGCTTTTTAATAGTTATTATATTTTTTTAAAATTGGATTTCAGTTATTTCGCCGGATTGCAACTCATTGAATTGTTTTTTATAGCTCTTGTCGAATAAAATGTTACACCGTCGTCTAGTTGCACCACTAAAAAATGAATTTTTAATTCTGGTGTCTTGATATTTCGCCTCTCTTTTTAGTTTGTACAAAAATCTCATCAGCGTTGGTTTGTGCGGCATACGTGAGTTCAATCTCCTATGCCAGCCCTCGGCGGCATTATTTGTACGATGCTTGTCATTTCCGCATCCAATAAAAGACACGCACAAAGTCATCCACTGTTTAGAAAAGTACTCTTGAAATTTTATCATTTCTGGAGATCGGGGGAAAAGAGCTTGCAAAGATACCCATGCACTCTGAATTTTTTCTTTGGGCAATAGAGGAAAATTCGCACACATTCTAACTAATTCTCTGTTTTCCTTAGTGGTTATTGCCTTTAATTTTTTGGCTTGTTTCCACACTGCTCTGTTGAAATGATAGTAACAGCCACTAATCACAGCAGACGGAAAAACCTCGTTTACAGCATTGATTATACCGATTTCGAAGTCACACTTAAAGAACTCAATTCTCAAACCCAATCTGTCCTTTAACAAATTGAACATCCTGGTGTACGTCTCCTGAGTCTTGTTGGGTAAAAGTACAAACACAATAGGTACTACATTCGTTGTGTCATTATTTCTGCTAATGTCGGAGTGAATAGTGAAGATCTGATAAAACGGGTGGGGAGTCCTTTCAAAAGTCCCATCGCCATACTTCATTTTGCTTTCTTTTTCATCAGTGTTGCCACACGCCAGATTGAGAAATCTGGATAGAACGATCGAAAAATCTGTACAAAATCTGTATGAACACAAAACGCTAAAATCTGTATAAAATCTGTAAAACTGTAATAAAATCTGTACTAAATCTGTTCAAGAAAACAATATTTATTACTTTTTGTACATATTTTTATTCATTTTAACAATCATTTTTTTTATCAACTTGGAGTTTATAACAGGGTTCGTCACTAAGAAGTTGTTTCGTTAAAAGAAGTCCCTCAATCGTTTCAGAGCCTAAATGGTTTCTTGTTTTTGTTTTAATTAAATTTACTGCGGAAAATATTCTTTCCACTGCGGCACTGGAATGAGGGAGACTTAGTAAAGCAGTAACAAATTGCAGAAGAGTTGGATATAATGATTGTCCATCTAAGTCTTGAGCACAATTGACTTAATTCCAAAACAATTCTGTATCTTCAATCATTTCATCATAGATTATGTAAGGAAGCGAAAATGACGGAAATCTGTATAAAAGTTATGCTAAATCTGTAATCTGTATTGGTGATGAAAAATCTGTATAGATACAGATAAATCTGTATATATGGCAACACTGTTTTTCATTTCTGAGTAATTTTCTGGCAGCTTTAGTCGAAAAAACTAGGATCTTCTCTTCCACACCATCTTCGATGACAAGGAAATTGTCAGATATCAGTTCAGGAATTTTCACATCAGCCAATCGATTAAATTCTGTTTTACTTTGGTTTAAGATTTTATGTCTTTTTCTATAAAGGGAACTTTTTTTTTCCTCAAATGAGGGCATTATTGTTTGTCCTGAACCTTGAAAGTTAGTCAGACATTTTTCAAAAACTTTTTTAATCGGTGCCATATTTGTAGATACTGCCTTTTTACAGGCATCAACAAATATGTCCACTTGGTTTTGGTTAAAATGGGACCGACACGCGTGCTTACTTTTTCTTATTATAGAAATCTTTTCAGCATTCAACGTGACCGATGCTGAGCACTCACTTCGATTGATGCACCTCCACATACTAGTTCCAGATTTATTGTTGTTAGAAAAGTTGTACCTGTGCCCAGCGTGCACCAAAGTAGGTTTCCCTTTTTGATTGTTTATAAAACTTAAAGTATTATTATCCATTTTGATGCAAAACAGAATAAAATTATTATATATTACGCAGTCAATTCCAATCGATACTGAAATGACAAGGTGAGGACAGTGTATTGTTTTTAAAGTGTCATTATCACAAGTGGCCAATAAAACCCATTCCATCGTACACTAAGGAGTATGTATATGTAATGTATCTATTGAAGTGAGAAGTATTCAAAATAAAAAAAAAACAATATTACGGGGGAGCGCGGAATTTTCATACTTTATAGATTATGTATTTGAATGTACCTTTTGTGTCAGGCTTTATGGATTTCCGACATTTAATAATAGAGACCTATAGAAAATCAGTCATTTTGGGAAAAGTTCTTTTTGAAGTTCTGGCATTTTGTAGATCAGTACAATCCGATATTCAGTCCAAACCAACCGGAAAGTTGTCGACTACCACGACCGAATTAGGCGGTAAATTCGGCACTAGTTGAGTACGGAGCCATCGCTCGTAGTTCTCCGAATTCATGTTGTCGTGGTAGTCGCCGCTTTTTTTTCCGGCTTTGAATGTCAGTAAAGCATTTGGCACAAAACCTGCTTCACCACCTGCGTGTACCTACTATGACCAATCGATTACCTTTAGATATAGGTTTTTTAATGCCTTTGGTAGAACCGTCTGTCCAAGAATGGTGAGAAGTATGAGAACTATCGACGTATGATTCATCAGTGTAAATTATAGGTCTTTCTTCCTCTCTATATATTTATATATCTTTCTCAGATACTCTATTCTTTGAAATCGTATTTGTGACTGCTCAATTAAAATTTTCCTATTGGTTTCTGTCTTTTTCCACATAAAACCCAGTTGCTTTATTATTCGCTTGAGACTTGCTTCACATCCTTGGAAATTGAGGTCCTCCTGTAACTTCCTTCGCAGCTTGCCTATGGTAGGTAATTATTTTTCAGTGACGTGAAAATAATGTATGATTTTTTTTATGACACCCTGATCAAAGCTGTCAATGTCCGTTATTGGTTTCTGTTTGAATCTTTTTTTTCCGGGAGTTCCAAAGACAGTAAGAAATTCCGAATCATTTGAACCTTTTACAATTCGTCTCACTGTAGACTCGGAACATTTTGTTGCTTCTGCGGTCCGTTTCATACACTTTTAAATTGTCAACGGCATCATTATCCGCCTCTCTCTTCATAAAACAATATACGTTATAAATCATTTTCCTCACTTTTCTATGTAAAACAATTTCGTAACTTAAAACTTTTGTGCGCGATAGTATTTTGAGAACATACGTGATGTGGACACAGCCCGAGAAGCAAAGGTCGACTGACGAAGACGAACACTGGCGAACCAATAGCGCACGGGGACGCGAGCCGCCCGCCCCCCGCCCCACCTCATCACCACCAAATAGACCGATAAATCGCCTAATGCGCAGCTTACTGTCAGCGTTCTTTTTACAAGACGCGACCTATAGTAAATTTTTTTTTATCTTTTATATTATCAATAGCATTCTTTTTTTTTTTCAATTAGTTTACATTCCAATGGAGGCTATTCGACAAACAAACCCGCGGCTACACGCCTGCGTCGTTCTTAACTTTCCCACGATCTGCTGTGGTACTTGTATCATTCACTACTCCTAAACTTCAGTATTTTTTTATTTCCGTGCATAGAACGACTTTTCCTGCCTTTAATATGTTTATAGATAAATAATATTTCAATGGCCTTAAATATTAGATAGTTACTCAAACATAAAAACAACATTAAAATGAATCGGTCACATCCAACCACACTAAAGAATAACAAATAGTATGCACTGTCTAACAAACAAGGTAGTATAATGTTTGTAACAGTGTGACTTTAAAAACCAAATATAATTAATACACAGCCTATTTCGTATGGATCAGTGTTTTGCAATGACCGTAGATTTCTTTTCAAATGTTCAACTATTAGCTTTGAGCACATCATCTAATATGCGGTACATTCTCAACTGGATGTGGCACGGCAATTAGTACGGTTTTAAATGCATTTTACCTTCTTGCTTTTAGTATTGGCTTTATAATCTTCACTTATTTTGTTATCTAAGTATTTATAAAGGTCTCTAATTTCTCCTTCTAAGTGAAATGCCAAGCGTTACTAGTATTACTGTACCCCGCAAGCATGCAAGATGTGTCGCGACTAACCACCTCTGTGTTTTTGGATGTGTTGTTCACTCAGATAATGGTCCTCCGCGAGTCGTGCTGGAGTCAAGTGGAGACTCGTACCTGATCCGAGAAGTGAAACCAGGGCCGACTCCTCGCCGACCGGATGATGTGGTATGTGATATCGGGCCTTACAGGTGCCCAATCAGTAGATCTTTCTTAGGGATAAGCGGCGTTGGACTGATGACTCTACGAGATCTTGAGTTGTTTCCACCACTTACTGAGACCGCAAGGTATACAATGTTTTGGAGTAGGTAAGTACTAGCTAGAAAATATATATTTTTGCCTTCTAAATAGTTAAGGAGCCCAAAAGTTGAAGTAAAATGTAAGGAAAATTTAGAAAATTTGTTATCTTATTTAAAATTTATGGAAAGCGTACTTTGTACAGACATTCGATTTGACTCATTGAGTGCATCTGTTACCGTCAGTTTTAAGGACTCCATGAATCCCAAGACTAGCATTTCGAATATAGCGACTAGAAAACGCAAAATTCCAGCCAGACATTTTTGCATTTCGGTGTTCTTAAATCCAGTTCTGCTCAAAAAGATGACCGATTTTAATCCGTCTAAAGCTATTTTTACGTCTATCCCTTAAAAGTCTGTATGCGCCATCTGGTTCTTTCTAAAAATATGTTCACACTTTCACATTTTAGCTGTTTAATGTACAAGAAATAAAAATCACGATTTGAGTCAAAAGACAGCTCATCATCGCGTCGTGGGAACCTAATATTCTCTCGGAATATATTTTAGAAATTAAGAATAGCCTAGGTAATTGTTATTTGGTCAATAAAATCCTTATTGCTTTCTCACCGGAACTCAACCACAAAAACAACGTATTGCGATCGAAGCGCATGGACTGTAAGACGACGACCGGCTGAAGCAAATTAAAAACCATTAGAGCCGCGGGAAAGAGCGCGGGACGAAATCCGAGTTTATATGCTGTCTGTCCCATAGAAAGTGGGTGCAATCATGTTACAGGTAGCGATGTGCTGTTCCCGGGAATATTCCCACCATTCCCAGGAAATTTCCGTTCCCAGGAATATTCCCAACGAAATTTGCTGTTCAAGCTTCCTAGATGTGGTAGGCCGGGTTGACACCTTGCTACTTTCCGGTTAGATACCTAACGACCTGAATAACTCACTGACTTGTCCTAATTGGCCTCAAACGGAAAGTAGCATTCTTAGTGTGGGAATACTCCCGGGAACGGCACATGACTAGTTACAAGCTGCATAATCACTACACAACAGTATAAAACAAAGTTGCTTTCTCTGTCCCTATTTCCCTATACGCAACGGATTTTGATGCGTTTTTTTTAATAGATAGAGTGGTTCAAGAGGATGGTTTATATGTATAATACATGCATAATATATACTTAAGGATAATCCACAATAACCATTTTCCCGTGCGGAGCCAGGGCGGGTCGCTAGTCACTACATAGTATAAAACAAAGTCGCTTTCTCTGTTCCTATGTTCCTAGATCCCTTTTTATGCTTAAATCTTTAAAACTACTCAACGGATTTTGATGCGGTTTTTTTAATAGATACGTGATTCAAGAGGAAGGTTTATATGTATAGAACATGCATAATATACTTAAGGATAACCCACAATAACCATTTTCCCGTGTGGAGCCGGGGCGGGTCGCTAGTATATTATAAATTGTGATCCCGTTCCGCAGTCCGCTCCTTCCCGCGTTTGTAGCTCCTTGATACCCATCACCGTTTCTGTAGTGGAGTGTGGATATCGCATTTAAAAGATTAAGATAAGCATTAGAGTCTTGAATAAATAAAGAGGACTGTGATCTCGTAACTATTCTGAATACTCGTCTTATACACAACTTATAATACTTACATTGAATAATTTTTTTTTATTGCAGGTTCCACAGAGATAACCACACGCCGATCAAGCCGAAAGCGCATGTTAGGCGCTTTCGATAATTCGTTTTACGCTGAAGTGCAAGTATAAACTGTTGCATTTGACGATTATTAATCAAACAATTTGTGAGGATGTTGTTAATTTAATGAAATGTATTCCTAAAATTGATCTCAATGTAGTCCTTAATAAATAATACAATCATAGGTTGTACCATTTTGCACAATACCTTTACAAGCGGATGAATATAAAATTAGTTATTTTTCATTGAGTTCAATCTCGTCCGTCCATTATTCCAAGTCGCTCAAATTATTCAACTTTTCGACCCGCATTTTCGCTTCTGAGAAGTCATTTTCAAATTCGTTATGAAATTATTAGCCTTCATTCGGTCCATTATCCCCGATTTTGATATCTGCACGACTACGTTCATGCGAATGAGATTTCGGTAAAAGATCTTAAAAAGGAATCGGGTTCCTGAATGAAATTGTGCCTATTAAGTAAATTCGCCAGCTATTTGGGGTAACTTGACGTGGGGACGGATTTTTAAAATACCAATATGCGAGGCAATAATAGTGATTTCTGTTTGGCATAATTTAAGATAATTAAAATGAGAATTAAGTAGAAAGTAGTTCAAAAAGGTAATTACATCAATTTCGCAAAATGGTACATCGATCGACACTACTCATGTTAAAATGCCAAAAATATAATAAGATTTATAAATGCCAAATTTTACTATGTATCTTCCAATCTGAAACTATATGTAAGAAAAAAATGTTTATTTCGTCATTCTATAGGGTCACTTGAGGTCCAGCCACTTTTAATTTAATAATTGTATTCTTGTGAACTTAATGAACTTAGCAGTTTTTAAATCTGACCCATACAATTATTGAATTATATAAGTGTTGATTCTATTTATTGTTTAATAAATGGAAAAATAATTATCTCTTTCGAAACGAATTTATAGAGCCTTAAGCAGAAACTTCATTTAAGTATAATAATAAATAAGACAAAAAACTATCATATATCATATTGCAAACGGACATGTACAAAAATACATACTCGTAACATACCAAAATAAAAAGAGCTAAAGCACCTAAGACATAAAAAACATTCACCATCTTTAAAATATTCTAGTCAGTCAGTTTTATCACTATTCCTTTAATTACATTTAATGTTATTTATTATCCTAAGATATATTCTTAAAGAAAACTAGTCGGGTAAAATAGCAGCTGGATGAAAGTGTCAGGGCTTGTGTTGTTCGATGTGTGTGTAAGTTCTGGAAAGTGCAAACACAAACATTCCAGTGAGTGAGTACCATGATGTGACAGTGAATCCTGAACGCTTTAGCAAGAGTATATTAAATTGAAGGCCTAGAAAAGTAATACATGTATTTACCTTAATTAAAATACATATAAGCGACTTAATCAAAATATGTAGTTACTTAAAAGTAGTGTTTACCAATCCCAACCTTATAAAATTTCATGTTTGTTATATAAGTTTAATTATACTTATATTGGTGTATGTTTTAGTAAATAATAATATTTAACGTCATAGATATTTTATATAGTTTATTTATTACTGTAGCGTTTAATAGTCTTCAAACAATTAAAAATAGATACTGTAAGTTTGACGAATTTATACTCAAAATCAAGTCGTCTAGAGTTAGTCAAATTTCGGTGATTTAATGTTTTCCAATCTGTAATGTCTTTATTGTAATTGACTACACACAACAGTAATATACAATTTTGTATAATTTCACCCACCTGTTGCGTTAAAACTGGCTACGGTACTGATTGCGATAGCTAACCTAGATATTTAATGAAAGCATTAGATTGAATTTTTTTCTTGTATTGGTTAGTTGAAAGCCACCAGAAGTGGATGTTCTGTTGCGAAACTGTTTTACTAGGCAGTGGATAGAACAGCTATTAATAAATCAACAGTCACGATGGTCGTAACGTAACATGGTTGGAAAAGATAGAACAGAACACTTTGTACCATCTCTTCCTCCTTGAGATACTTATCAGAATAAGCAGACTGTAAAATGTATTTAAAACTTCCTTCAAATTAATTGACGATGATGGCTTGTTAGTCATGCGTGTTGTATCATTTCTTTTCCATGTTTTCTCTCCACGTTGTACTATATGTTTCTTGACTAAAGATTATGAAAATTTACCTGTATCTCGGCGGGGTAGAGTAGCCGAAAATTTCAAACGATTGTGAGTCTTAATAAATAATTCGTGAAAGTCAAGTCTCTATAATATTCTTTTGCGATATTACAATGAGTAGCCCACACCCACTACAACCTGTAATCAATCATAAGATAACAATCATAGTACCTAATACCTATCAATTAAAACTCGAGCTATAAGTACCGATGCCAGCGAAATTCTTGAGAAATGTTTTATTTATTTTGTTTAATGCTGTTAGTAGTGTTCTTCATGGCTAAATACATTATTATATTATACACAATTAAATGAATTATGATTGCAACATAAATGTTTTCTTTTAAAAAGTCTTCAACTACAAGAAATACTCTTTTTCTTGTCCAACTAGTTTTCATTTTCCTTGCCATTATTATATGAATATATTATGATAATTAATCTATTTTTTCATTAATTAAATAATTTTCTTCTTTCTTAAGTGCTCAATGAGGCACACGATGGTTGGTTTATAACAATTTCTCCATTAAACCGAAAATGCCATTTTTCGCAATAGTTTGTTGTGGAACGTTCTTCACCATAAGTGCCATATACTCATTATATTCTTTGCTTTTTTCATCTGCAGGAGAGTTCTCTTAAGATTGTGAGCCATATTTCTGGAATACACGTTACTGGAAAATGTGTCAAGACGCTGCTAAAGAAAGCGTGCCGTTTTCCTTCCTCAGTTATATTCAATCCTAGATAAAAGTAAGTAAGTAAGTAATATATTTATTTCCTTTACAAATATATAATCGGGTATACAATAGTGATACAAGATAAATTAGGTATAATATTTGCAAAAGCTGGAGCCTAAACTAGGATACCCTGTGATTAAGATTTAGATCTTCAGCTATTGAAATAAAAAACACAGCAAGTCAAGATTAGTACGTTGACTTTGCGACACAAGCGTAGGTCAACTGAAAAATATATTTAATTTTAAACGTGTGTTGGTGTGTGTGTTTAAAAACAACTTATTTAATTCATGCCAACCCTGAATATAATATACAACAAGAGAATCAAGACCCATAATTTTCACTTACATTACTGTTGCTAGTTTATCTAGCAAATAAATAGACTGAATCACCTATTAGTCCGAAACGAAAGAGAATTCCGTGCTTCGGGAAGCACGTTGGTTAAGCAGTTGAATAGGAGCTCTTTGTCAAAAATGCGTTTCGTCAAAGACACGTTTCGTCATAGTTTCTTTTCGTCAAAATTTGTTTAGTCAAAGATTCAATTCGTTAAAGTTTCAATTCGTCAAAGTAGCGTTTCGCCAAAGTATCATTTCGTCAAAGTTTCATTTCGTCAAAAAATTTAACATTATTTTAATAAAAGTTTAATTGGTTAAATGAGATACATTATGCTTTGTTAAAATTTATTTAACAGTTAAAATATAATGCTTGGGTTCTGAGCATGAGTCGGAAATACTCAAATGCTACTTGAGTGTCGATCTGTCGGTCAACACGCACTTGGCCGGTTTTTTTCTTTTACGCGCCTTGTTGAACAAGATTCTCTTACAAAGTTCTTATCTATACAATCTATGAAGAGGTAAAATACTTAGACGTTTTATACTGGCCACTTAGAATATTCACGGCGGCATGGCATGGTACAAATTTAATTGTCAATAATTTCAGTGTCAGTGACTCAATAACACCTATCTATCCGTATTTGTTTCTGAGATTTGTTCTATTAAAAAGAAACGATGGCAAACCATGCATCGTGCAGTAAATCAGTTGATTTAGAGTTTATCAAAAGCAAACGAAAAAAAGATATCTTACTAAGAGGCGGATATCAGTACAATTTAAACATGACTTATCCTAACGGCAAAAGTATATGGAGATGTATAAAGCGTGGGGAGTGTAACGCTTCTGTTACTTTATGTGGTTTGAAGCAAAACATTTTGGGAGAAAAGGAGCATTGCTGCCTGCCAGATTTTAATAAAAACGTGGTCGACAAGGTAATTGATACTTGCAAGTTCAAAGTACAGGAAAGTTTTGAGCCAATACAAAAAATATTCGATAATAAAGCAACCATCATAAATTTATATAAGTGTAAGCCTCCCAGAATTTTTTCTGTTTATACTCTAAGGCGTAAAGACATCCGCGTCTGACAGAGACGAAAATAAGGCCACTTTCACACGATGACAGGTGCTTCGTTGAGCGTCTCGCCATGTATTTAATGGTTTAAATCGCCGTGGTAGGTAAAAATTTACAAATATGAATGCATCGCCGTCATGGGAATCGATATACTGTGATTACCTTTTGCCAGAACGTCCCCGATTTGATCCTGGAAAGTTCGTCTTGGTCTTCTTCCAACACTTCATTCCACTCTTTTAAAGGTTAGTAGAAAGATAAAGTAGGTAAATCTTACAATGATAAATTAATAAATGCGGAATAACAGTTTTCTTTGTAAAGGTCACTTTGTTGGGGGCCATGTCATCATAACATTCCCATTTTGATTTACGCCTAAAAATAGCCACGTAATGTTGTGCCATAATAATATACCTAAGCACTTATTGGCATGTCAAAATCTATGAACGCTACTTAGAGAATATAATATAATATTATGCGAACAAAGACTAGGGACTTCCTTTAATTCTATAGGTGCCTCCTCGTTAATGTCTACAAATACTATGTTAGACAGTTTGTGCAATTGCACATTTTTCATTGAACATCTTCTTTTGTTCTATTAAGGATGAAATTGAATTATTCACCCCCGCTATTCCTATATCGGAGAGTACGCGACAATGTTCGAAGGTAAGTATGCATTTCTATATTCTTCTGATGTGTTTATTGGACACTTGTGATATTACGTGACGTGTTGCTTTGTGCTTCAATGTTGCTCATCTTAGAGTATAAATAGAAAAATTGTTGCTCATATATTTTTTGAATAGGCTGCATATTTTGCTAGCCTTCGTTTTTAACATGCGCAATATTTATGTCAATTTTACGTCGTTCAAGTCTTGCAAACATACATATTTGGCTTCTTTTAACATATCTTTTTTTTTGATAGTTAGTAGAAGTGCTGAATATATTTTTAGTAAACATCTCCAATTGGTTGTGCCAGACTTTTTGTCTGCACAAAATCGTGTTTGCAGGAATATCATGCCTTGATTAGGTAACTGGTACCTAGTCATGCTTGTATGACAAATTAGTATGACTACGAGGAAACGGCCGCTCTAGGCGGGATTCAAATCCAACTCCCTTTGTTTCCAGGGGAGGTACACTACCTATTAGGCTACGAGGCCTTAATTACAAATTCAAAGTAGACAAAATATAATATATTATAATGTCTACATATTTGTCATCTTATCCATTGTTGAGAGAATATTACAATGCAGCCTACCTTTATTACCTTCAATAAAAAAGTCTAGTTTTTTGCGAAAGTTTGTGAGGATAGATGTATGTGTGGATCGATGGATGTTTGTTACTCTTCACGCAAAAACTACACAGGCTAGTTTTTACCGCGGGAAAATACGGAAAGAAAGGTTACGCGGGCGGAGCCGTGGGGCGGATTGCTAGTTTGTATATAATTTTGTGGTTAATGTAATATGTTTGCGTTAATAATTACGAATAGTCGTACGAGTGGAGCGTGTTGCCGATTGGACCGTGCTCCACGCTCCCGCGGGTATCGATATCAATTATTCGATTGGGGCCATAAATCGTCGGTTTACTCGATGCCGAATTGAATCGACCTACTTGCCGGTGCAAAATATTAGAGGATTTGCCAGTCGCATCGCAATCCTCGCTACGGGAGATTCTATCTACTATTTCTGGGTAGGTATTTCTTGTCTGACTTAATGTTGAGTGTAGCATAATAAAAATAAGAAGCAAGACTGGGGATACAAAAAATGCGTTCAATATTAGATAAAAGCGACGGTAAGGCGTCAAACCCGCAACCCTCAGGGCCATCCATGGTCCAAGAAAACAAGGTCTTGCAAATAGATCACGTGACTGACACAAGCCTACGTCATTTCTACGCCATTTTGCCTATTCATCCTTGTCGAATGCGTATAATAGACAAGGATGAACACTGAACAGCGCAAAATGACGTAGGCTTGTGTCAGTCACGTGGTCTATTTGCAAGACCTTGTTTTCTTGGACCATGGGGCCACCAATACAGTTTATGGGTTTGAGTTGAATTGAGACGTATGATATTGTTTTCCTGAACTTTCTACTTCGCTTATTTTATTACAAAGCTTGATGATAATTTCTACGTACAGTACCAAAGACCACTCTGGCGTAGTATATTATGATATTCTCAAAAGTCATAATAGCAAGACGTTGTTGTCTCATAATATCACATACGCGAAACAAGATATTCACAAATAAAGAATGATATTCACTGAGCATGATAAATGCAAGATATCATATTCTAAGTACTAGTACTATATCTTTTTCGGCGAATTTATTCCATCATTGTTAACACTTTGACTGGCCATGCATTACATATATAGAATATAAAACATAATATAAATGTAAAACATTTCTTTTAATTAAATATTACCTTAAATTTTCTTGAAAATCTATAAAATATAATAATGTAGTAGGATTTCATACATGCCGTTTCAGTCCATCAGAATTCCTTATCTAACCAGTCTTTATCACATTCTAGAAGACTAGTTCGCCAGATGTGTCGCCAGAATTATTGTCGAACATTTATATAAAAATATATAATGTAAGATCAAGGCTCACTACTGTATAAAATAATAAATTTCATCAATAATAATTTATTCATATTCTTGTGCACTTCAAACAATATATAAAATTCCATTACATCACTATCACTATCACTATCACTACATAGTATAAAACAAAGTCGCTTTCTCTGTCCCTATGTCCCTATGTCCCTATGTATGCTTAAATCTTTAAAACTACGCAACGGATTTTGATGCGGTTTTTTTAAATAGATTGAGTGGTTCAAGAGGAAGGTTTGTATGTATAATACATGCATAATATACTTAAGGATAACCCACAATAACCATTTTCCCGTGCGGAGCCGGGGCGGGTCGCTAGTATATAATATATAGACATCGGAGAATAAAAGTTATAGATAATTTTATAAGCTTTCATCTCATCCTAGATCATATTTTGCTACAACGCACCGTTTCTGTAATATTGGCGAAAAACTTAAAAATGAGACCTTTGAAAGCTTAGAAAAAACTATGAATTCCGTATTGCATTTTAAAGTTTAAGGTAGGTATATAAGACTACTTATTTTTTAAAGTAAGTTGTCATTGGGCTGAAAATTCTGGCGTGGCCGCTAAAATCTCTAAATTTAAGTTGTTGGTCTCTTTTATTCATATGGGAATCGAAAAGGATGGGAGACGAATGAATTTAATTTTGAATGAATGATATGCTAAATTAGTGCAAACTATGACCGTCATCTGGCCTGTCAACAGTGTGTTGTTATTGCTCCGTTAATTATATCTTGATTTTTGTGCCAATTTCAATTCTTAATACTAACTGAGTTATTAAATGTGTTATTCTAATAAAGTGAGTCTATTAAGTGTTAAGTGTGCTACAAATTAAAACGGTTTTAATCGTATTCATTCAGTAATGCGGTGAGTTATTGTTGCTGCTGGCCGGTTGCCTCGTGACCAGTTCTGAGTGCTCTTAAGTTAACTTGCGCCTTATGTTTACTGTGTAAGACGCAATATTGCTTACACTTGTATATCAGCTGCCAAGCCGCATTCCAACGCGCAGATAAGTTACCGCGCAGAACTGTCACAGCGAATACATTAACACTTTCCCGTCGGAGGCTTATTATTTTTATAAACATAATGGATTGTCTTAATTGTAAACAACCTATTGGCGATGATTTGCTATTAAAATGCAGCGTATGCGAAGGGACTTTCCATTACATATGTTGTAGTATGGCAAAAGAGGTTTACTATGAGAACTACTTAGTGAAAAAACTTCCTTGGTATTGTCATGGATGCGCAAATGTCACTCGTCGAGCGCGGATTGCGGAACAGTCTGGAAGTCAATCTAATTCTATGCTGGATTTGTCCAAAGTATCAATCTCCTGTGATGCGGAAATACCTGACCTTGAAACTAAGGGAGTCGCAACCTTGTCATCTGAAACGGATGAAGTCATAAAGTACGATCGCTTTCAGGCCCTACTGGATGATAAGTTTGATCAAATGAAAAGTTTTTTCACAACTTTGTTTGATGCCAAAATTAGCGCCGCCGTGTCGAATTTGGAACAGGAATTTACTAAAACAACTGATTTTATTAAGGCAGATCAAGAAGACATTAAGAAGGATTTAATTCATGCTAAAGACCGCATTAAAACTTTAGAAGCAGAAAAACTTCTCCTGGATACTAAAGTGTCTGACATGAATCGTCGATTAGCTACTCTTGAAAAATCTTCACGTAGCAAGAATTTGGAAGTCCACGCCATACCGGAGAAAAAATCGGAAAATGTGCTTATTTTGGTAAAAAAACTCTGCGAAATCATAAAAATTACTACCACTGATGCTGAGATATGTGCTGTTCGACGTGTGGCTAAAAAGAATCCTGATTCTGACAGACCCAGAAACATTCTTGTTACATTTCAATCGGAGCGTCAGCGGGACAACTTCTTATCGGCATTCAAGCGGTATAATAAAGCAAACCCCAATAACCCCATTGACTCGTCTTTTCTCAATATACCTGGAGAAAAACAAAAGATATATGTATCGGAACACCTATCACCAGAATGTAAGGAATTACATGCAGCAACTCGGAAATTCGCAAAAGAACATTCTTATTCCTATGTTTGGGTTAAATATGGGAATGTGTACTTGAGGAAGACTGACGACGCACCGGTTACTTGTGTCAAGGACTTGAATACTCTTAGGAAGCTTAACTAACTTACTAATTATCCTACTTGTTTTTGCTTTCAATATGTTTAAATAATATACTTGGTACTTTTTTTAAAAATTCATTATGTTTATTCTCTA
Organism: Teleiodes luculella; assembly: GCA_948473455.1. Taxonomy (NCBI): domain Eukaryota; kingdom Metazoa; phylum Arthropoda; class Insecta; order Lepidoptera; family Gelechiidae; genus Teleiodes; species Teleiodes luculella. Next base: position 28,280,194 of record OX419582.1, on the reverse strand, counting down.
TCAAAATGTAAATCGAATACGTTCAAAAACAACCGAACTGTATCTTAATGTCCTAAATAGTAACTACGATATAATCTGCCTAACTGAGACCAATTTAAATCAAGGAGTTTTTGATAGCGAATTGTGTGATAATCGATACAACATATTTCGTAGAGATCGTGCCTCAGCTTCATCTAGTAAGTCCGATGGTGGCGGTATATTGGTCGCAGTTAAAAATAATTATAGTGTTGTACGACAAAACCAATGGGATAGTGAACTTGAGGACCTCTGGCTTACTATAGTACCCACAAATAACAACCTTAACTCACAAAAAATACATCTGTGTCTATGTTACTTGCCTCCTGACTTACCCGTCTCAAAATTCACACTATTTTGCAACAATTTATCGTCTTGTATGGAAAGTATGGATTGTAATGATGTTGTAATAGTCACTGGAGATTTCAACTTACCTAACCTCGACTGGACTTTGAGCCCACATGACTGTACTTCTTTTGTTCCTAGTAGTCCCACTGATGCCAAATCAAGACTCTTTTGTGATACTATATCATATTGCAATCTTTATCAACTAAATAACATCCGGAATAGCAACGGCCGTTGTTTAGATTTGGTGCTATCTTCGACCTGTAACATTGATGTACACAGAGAAGATGCTCTGTCACGAGAGGATAGGCACCATCCGCCTTTAGGTATTGAATATGATTATATTTCGATTCCTGTGCATAATATTAGACCTAACAACAAAACGCGTCTAAATTTTCACAAGGGTAATTATGATAAGATCAGAACTGAATTAAATGAAATTGATTGGAAATCTTTACTAACTGGCCACGCGAATGTGGATCTAGCTGTCGACTCATTTTACGCTCTGTTACATCAAGTAATAGCTAAAAATATTCCAAAATGTGGTAATAATTCGCCGAACTACCCTATATGGTATTCTTATAGTCTAATAAAATGCATTAGTGAGAAAAGGAAATACCATAAACGATATAAAATGTATAATAACCCGCGAGATTATGATACCTTTTCTTTACTCCGTGCTAGGTCTAAAATATTGATTAGAGATTGCTATAATGAGTTCGTGCGTTCCTCAGAAAATATGTTAAAAATAAACAACAAGGCTTTTTGGCATTTTGTGAACCACAGAAGAGGTAAAAAGGGTAATCAAATGCCTAATGTTATGAGACTGGGAACTGAACTTGCATCTGACGGGCATGGTATTTGTGAACTTATGTCGCAATATTTTGGGACTGTTTTCGAAAGTTCAGACACATCTAACCTCGTTACGGAACTTGGAGATCTCACTTGTGATCCACTATCTAAAATTAATGTAACAGAGCAAGAAATTTTATCCACGCTTAAATCGTTAGACCCTAATAAAGGCGCCGGACCTGATGGTATTCCGCCAAAGTTTTTAAAGGAATGTGCCCGTGAGCTCTGTCCTCCCCTACGTATTATTTTCCAGTGGTCGTTGGATTCCGGACATTTTCCTCAAGAATGGAAAGTCGCCTATGTAGTACCTGTTTTTAAATCTGGAGATCCCGCATTGTGTAGTAATTATAGACCGATTAGTATCCTCTCTACTTTAGCCAAAGTCCTCGAATCTCTTGTTTACGACCACATCTACAATCAAGTGAAGCCATTCATCTCAGATAGGCAACACGGGTTTGTAAAGAAGAAATCAACTATCAGTAACCTCTTAGTATATAAAGACTATTTATGTTCAGTTTTTGCTAAACGTGGACAAGTTGACTCAATATATACCGACTTCAAAAAAGCATTCGACAAAGTCAATCATGATATTCTTTGTCGTAAGTTATCGTACTTCGGCATCCATGGTCCCTCTTAAGATGGATAAAATCTTACCTTGCTAATAGGAGTCAACTAGTATCTATGAAGGGCTTTATATCTTCACCTGTCAACATTGTTTCTGGTGTTCCGCAAGGATCCCACCTTGGTCCCTTATTTTTCATAGTTTTCATTAATGATTTAATAAATAAACTTCACTGTCCATGCTTATTATATGCTGACGATTTAAAAGTGTACACGTCAATCTCAGACATAAATGATTCTATTAAATTGCAATCTGATATTAATACTATAGCTCAGTGGTGCAGTGATAACAGAATGTACCTTAATATTGAGAAATGCTTTGTCATAACTTTTTCTAATAAATTCAACAAAACGCTATACAAATATACTTTGTTAAATCATGAACTGGAACGTAAGAAGGTAGCCAGGGATTTAGGTATAATATTTGATGAAAAAATGACTTTTCGTGAACATTACGACTGTATCACAAATAAAGCGTACCAACTTCTGGGCTTTGTTCACCGTACTACTAAGGAATTCAAGAATCCCCTAAGCTTTATTTATTTATTTAACACACTTGTCAGAACCACACTGGAGTATGGAACAGTAATCTGGTCCCCACATTACGAAGTTCATTCCAGTAGTATTGAATCTGTTCAAAAGAAGGCTTTGAGAATAATATTTTACCGACTAGGTTTTACGAGACGTCAAATGCCGCCGTATTCGGATAGACTTGCAAAGTTTGGTTTGCTGCCCCTCAGTACGCGGCGAAAGCAATATGATCTCATCTACCTGCACAAAATCCTACATTATGAACTTGATTCACCTTGCCTTTTATCTAGAATTGACATAAACATTAGAATTAATTTACGACACTTGAGACCATTTGTACTTGGAGTTTACAAAAATAACACCTCTTTTTTCAACCCGCTAACCAGAATGTGCCGACTATACAACGACATGATCAAGGATGGTATTTCAATAGACATCTTCAATTCAAACCAGAAAATCTTTAAAAAATCTGTCTCAGAGATCCTCAGGTTACTATGAATTTTACTTATAACTTATAATTTTATCTTTTATCTTTTGTATCTTTAATCATAATTTACTAGCACAAAATTTGTTTACAAAACATTAGAGCTGTTTTTTCATGCTGTACATTCACGCTTATGGTTTGCAGTCTGGACCTGAACTATCTTGTTAAGTTACTCTGTCATGTTATGATGATTGTAAGCTGTTGTGATTGTCAATAAACAAATAAAAAAAAAAAAAAAAAAAAAAAAAAATGACGTCTCTAAATTGAAGTTGACAATCAGCTGTAGGGTCGTTCTTAAGAACGTGAAAAGGACAATACAATACAAAGAAATAAAAAAATAAGGACATATGACTTTTAAATTTAAGTTAGGGCGTAATATTTAGAATCGGGCCCCTTGACAATGCTCTTAATTTTTGTGTTTTTATCTATTGTAGTTTTATTTCTTTTTGTATCATTGTAATGTTAATTGATCCCCTCCAATTTTATTTTGCCTCCTTTTTAGGGTTCTGTACCTCAAGTACGAATAACCCTTCCTTTTTGGCTTCACCGTAGTCGGGTAAAAACGGAACCCTTATAGGATTACTCGGGTGTCTGTCTGTATATGTCTGGGTGTATTTCCTCCAAAAGTACTGGACCGATCGAGTTGAAATTTGGTACACGTATGTAAATCGTGATCCATAGACGTTGAAACTCTTGAAACATGGAGGACACTTTAGGGGCAACTTACAATAAAAAAAATCTTTGTAAAGTTTACTATGTGATGTGATATAATCACAAGAATGGGCGTATTGCAAATGCAACGATGGTAAATATATCTTTTTACAATTTCACGATAAATAGTTTTGTAGTTAAGTATTTAAGAAAATCGGCGAAAAATGATCATGCTCATAATTTCTACCAAAAAAATTGGTACATGGTATATAATAGTGTAGGCTCCCACCGGCACCCCGTTTCAAAAATTTGCGTACCGCCTACTGTTATTGATTTGTGTTCTAGAGATATATAAAAGTACCTTTCTTATATTTTATATTATACCCTTTCACTTGATTTCCCACACGGTTATTTTTTTATTTATATTTTTTCGTCATATACTCGTATATGAGGTTTGAGGATGCTCGGCTAGAACGGAAACCTACCACGGGCGCTCGTGGCAACATGTACTTTTATATAGCTAAAGGTCTCTAGAACAGAAATCAATCAACAGTTAGCGGTACGCAAATTTTTTAAACGAATCTCCTCTGAGAGTCCGCTCTATAAATCCAAATCCAAACACATCTATAATATAAAAATGAATCGCAAAATGTGTTAGTAAGCGCATAACTCAGCAACGCCTGGACCAATTTAAACAATTCTTTTTTTTAAATGTTCGTTGAAGTCCAAGGATGGTTTTTACAAAGAGAAATTAAAAAAATAAACTCATTCCCACGGGAAAAATGTTTAGCGCGGGCGGAGCCGCGGGGCGGAAAGCTAGTAGAAAATAAATAAACGAAAGACGGGCTTGTGACTGAATTTGAACCATGGAGGCCACTGTAAACTATACCATGTGACAGACAAAGTGTTAACTGGTAGAAGCTCGTAGACTTGGAAAACGATTAAGAGAAATCAAAGCTTGAAATTTTTACAACATTTAATTAGCTCTCGAGAAAAGAAGAATTGACACTTAAGATAAAAAAAATAGACAACTTTAAAAAAATAAATAAAAACAATAAACTCCTTGGCGTGAACACAAAGGGCTTGTTAGAACGATGTCAAATATTTTTATTTTTTTACAATTTGAAATAAATAGCGAAGATAGATCTTTTAGGTACTCATCGTTTACAGGAAAACCTATAAGAAGTCTGTGGTTTATTAAAAGTAATAGGGTATTTTGCAATACGCGCAGCGCAACTTGTTACCTACCAAAAATGTATTCTCAGGTACATTTCATGGAAAACCGTAAACACAATTTATTAAAATAATGTTGCCAATAATTTATACAAAACGCGTCGCTGTTCAATCGCTTGAGGCCCGCAACGGGTACATCGTACTCGTATAACCAATGTGGTTTGAACTACCAAAAACATCCTTCATCCTTACTTCCGCATTATTAAATTAACTCTATATTACATGTTAATGCGATACCGCATCACAGAGGAAGTGACCGCCCGATAGGTTACACGCTTTACATGACAGCCCACAAAAAGCTTCCTAAACGATGCCCTCAGGCCGCGCTATAAAAAGAAAAGATTCCTTTTCAAAACGAACCGAACACACGATGACGACGTCATAAATCGTAATCGGGCCGCCCATCTATTGCACTGGACCAAGGCGGGCCAATAACACGGTGGCTTTAGTACTGGTGAGCCTGCCTTGTGGAAAATTATTTTGAAAAGCTGAATTCTGAAGTGTTAACACGTTGGCTGCCAGAGGATCACGTAGTCTTCTCTGTGTGATGAGCATCACCGGTGGGATGAAAAGCTGGTTATAAGCTTGTTATAAAGAAGTAAAAAGGGACCACATGAAATTACCGAAAGACCACAAAAAACGCATAATAATAATAATACAATAATTGTAGACTGCATTAAAATATGTTTTACTAAATATCCATTGGCAAAATATGCCAGGGAGGGCCAGCAAACTAAATACTTATCCATAAGTGCAAGGTTAGGTGTGTGGACTGCGTTTGTCTTTTATTTCTCTTCTCGCTTTGCATCCTGCCCGCCTCCCGCTGCCACCATGTTGTGAGCGTCAGAATGGCTGGTTGTCTGTGGCGTGGGTCTATGAGAGTTGATTCAATAGTTGCTACATATTTACTTATATTTACTTCATAGAATAAAACATTGCTACATATGATATATATTTAGAAATAAGACTTTTTTTTTGACCAGCGATTCTGATGTTTGGTTGGCTGGTCACCTCCTAGTTTAAAGCCAAGCATGCAGTATTTCCCGAAATTTATTGCGTCAATAATTGCTACATATTTACTTCATTAATTATCTATTTTAGTTGTAACTTCAAACGTACGTTGAATAAAAGATGTAACAATCATTTAAATTATCCCAAGGAAAAGTGCCTGACAAAATAATAAAGGCAAATAGTTTTGTAGCGCAATCAGTTTGATTGTGTAGGCTCTGGTAACCGAAAGTAAGTAATGCGATTTTTGCGTCGAAATAATTTTGTATATACAGAAGAAGTGTACAAAGTAAGATCTGAAATGGCCCAAGTCTATTTTACAAAAGTTGAACGAGAATCTTCTGTGGAAGTGAGATGTGAGTGCAATGTAAATAATATATTTGAACGCATTTTAATCGATTGTATATACAGTGCAGATGAAAGTGAACATTGTACTGAATCAAATTGTGCAATCAATAAAGTTCAGCGTAAGATACCTGTTCTACACGTTGATATAAATTCAGCCATTAATGATTTACAAGAATCCGCAAATACTTTAATTAATGCTCAAGAACTTACAGAATGCCGGCAAAGTAAATGTAAAGGTGTTAAATCATTTACTTTATCTTTGCGAGATCTTATTGCATTTGAATTTAATTCCAGTCAATTTATTTCAATAGATGATCCACCAACATCTCTTTTGTTAGATGGTTCTGAATTTCATTTACTGTCAATTATAGAATTCGTGCCCCCACTATGTGGAACCCAAATTGGTCACTACAAAGCTCATTGCAGACGAAATTCACAATGGAAATGTTATGATGACGAATCGAGAAAAATTACAAAGAGTAAAAAGAAGCTAATTCCACATTGTATAATATATGCGAAAATATAATAAAAATAAGAAAAATAATAATTGTTGAATAGTTTTTAAGTAAATAGTTCTATTATTAAACTGAATCTTATGAACGACCTACATTTTGTGTTTATTTACGATACCCTTTTAATGTGCGCCATTATCCACTTATCTACATATATCATGCCATTTAATAAAACGCCTGCCTCCTATAATAGTAATACCGTTTAGTGAAGACACACTGCAACTATTTGCCTTTATTATTTTGTCAGGCACTTTTCCTTGGGATAATTTAAATGATTGTTACATCTTTTATTCAACGTACGTTTATGAAGTAAATATGTAGCAATTATTGACGCAATAAATTTCGGGAAATACTGCATGCTTGGCTTTAAACTAGGAGGTGACCAGCCAACCAAACATCAGAATCGCTGGTCAAAAAAAAAGTCTTATTTCTAAATATATATCATATGTAGCAATGTTTTATTCTATGAAGTAAATATAAGTAAATATGTAGCAACTATTGAATCAACTCTCATAGACCCACGCCACAGACAACCAGCCATTCTGACGCTCACACCATGTTGGCGCATAGAATGCATCTGAGGTGTCTCTAGTACAGTTATTTAATCTCACGAGTGCATGCGAGCCTTGCTTGTAGTGCAATGCGTATAGCGTGCGCTCTTGTGTGCGTACTACCAAACTCGAGTGCAACGCAATCAAAGACAATGTGTACGTACACACAAGTACGAGTATGACTCGCTTGCACTCCATCTGTATTTGTACGGCCCATAATCAAATAGAGCAAAGTATAGCAGGTGCATAAAATGGAAACACTCAATAAATATCAATGAAACTATATTGGAAACAACACAAAAAACATATTTATAAAAAAGCGAGTTTTTCACAAAGATGACATGCCAAGACAAAGTCGAACAGGACCTGACACGACTGTTTTAATGGGAACGACACGTTCGGCTGCACCTGCAGTCACCTTACCGCAGTAGTCCCCCAATTTGTTTTTACCACAGTCCTGGAACAAACAAGTTTATTGAGACTGATAATTAATACATACTCGTATTATAAAGTGTAAGTAGTAGTTATTAACACTTGTGTAATATAATAAGACATTCCAAGAAGCAGTGGCAAAAGTATCCGTTTGCTTTTCTGCTTTTAATTAATTTTAAAGTAAGCTTAAACAAAACAAACATTAGGCACATTTAGTCTCATTTAGTCATTGAAAATATTTCAAAACAAAATGATACAGCGCCTCAGGCAATAAAATATAATTTCTGGCCATCGTAAAAAAAGTATGCTTCAAAGTTTGTTGCCGTCAACGGCTGCCGTTGATGTAAATTATAGTTGTTTCTGTAAAGCTGGTTGCATGCAGCCGTCAACGCATCGACGACGGCAACCATCGTCTTCCGTCAACGGTAGCTGTCATTGACGCAGGATGCCATCGCGTCGAAGTTAGCCGACTGCCACCGACGACGCGGTCACAGTTAAAACTCGAGTCCGCGAGTCGATTTTTACATACTCGACTCAATTTCACGGGGTTCGTTATGCTCATAACTCGAGAGTCCAGAGTACAGTCGAGCGCGAGTCTCAACTTGATACTCGACTTTTATAAAGAACTCCAGTAACAAATCAAACTCGAGTTTTTAACGAAAGTCGAGTTCAAAGACTGACTCGATGTAACTTTTACTAAAAAAAATGTCGAGCAAAACAAGCCGAATAAAAAATATCTACGAGACAACGAGACTGTTAGTAATGCATTAAATACATATTTTTTTGTTTCTAACATAATTAATCGATAATCATTTTATGTGTTCGAATTGTCGTGGTTGGTGCATCTTTTTTGTAGTTTTTTATTATATACCCAGAACGTATTTCTTTCTTCATGTTTCATAGACCGAAGAAATGGTATAGAGACCGAATTCCCACAAGACTCTACTCCGACAAGTTCGGTAGGTTAGGTTAGGTTAGGTTTTATGTATTGTTGGAGTAGAGTCGTCGGAGTTCGGTTTTGGATTCCGAAAAAATATGTTGACAATATAATAAAAAAGACATTATTGTTAATGAGGACACATTTATTAATAAAACATTAGAAATAATGAAAAACAGATTATTTTATTTTTTATACTTCATAAATGTTTTGTACATGGACACAATAGATTTTACTTGTATCCACAGCCTCTCTGCATACTCATCGTCTAATTCCAACAACATTTGGGCAAATTCCTGTGCCATGTGTTGACGTCCTGTATTATGTTGATTTTCTCCTTGATTTGGTTCTTGAGTTCGAGTACCTATAATCATTTTTATCAGTTAAGGGCAATGGCCTTATCGGAGATTTGCTTGATAAATCATAGGACATTTCTTCATCTCATTCTTCTGAAAAGAAAATTTTAAATAGTGAAAGTGACTTTGTTTGTCCCTCCTTCACGTCAAAACTAGGTACTGAACCAATTGTCAATAACCTACTTTTTAATTTATTTTTAATTCTTTCGTTCATGTCTCGCATGTATTCACGAAATTTTTCTGATATTTTTTCGCTTGATGCTCCTGTCATCGCTCGTTCGTATCTCTCATTTGGGGTCCATGTTCATTTTGAATTTGTAACAGGTTACTCACAGTTAAAAATGAACGTAAAGGTGCTCCTTCACCGGGAGCATTCGCGTGTAATGTAACGTTACAGTTTGTAGAATTACTTAGTGAAGAAGAACAGAACACATTACAATAATGTTACGTTACACGCGTTTGCTCCCGGTGAGGGAGCACCCTAAAATAAGTGTGTAATAGATTGTATTTATTTTGCCACTGAACAATCGAGTTGTTTTTATTACCTCAAAATATTTGACGTTTCAGGCTGACGCTATTTTCTTTTTTCAACTTACATTGCGAAGAAAGGAGATTCTCTAAAACAAGAGTTAATTCTTCTTCTGACTCAATTTTTTTCCACTTTTATATGTGTAAGTACATACTATAATTTAACATATCAAAAAGTATATACGAAACAAACTGGCAGGCTTTTTCGAGACGTTTTGATTTTGACATAAATTGCAAAAAAAAAGCAAAACAAAAATAATTTGAAATAAGAAAAAAGAAAATGATTTGATTTGAACGCACCTCTAGAGTCAAGCTCAATCACACAATGTTCTCAGTTCTGCAATGTTCAAGTGATGCAAGTATAAGTAATGTTACTACTAAATCAGGACGACAGAAAAAAAATAAACAGAAGTCGTTTAAGGAAATATGTAATAAGTATTATAACCAGACGATATCACATCGTGAAAGTAAAATATGCAACAAAAATTTTTCACTTAAAACATCGGCCACAATTTTAAAAAATCATTCTAAAAAACACGATGATGAACTTCGATGCTGGTGTTGCAAAAGAACATATAAAAAAGAACACAAAAAGGCACAGCAAGTTCATGCTTTATGATAAACTTATACTCAATTTTGTAATTCATGGAACACATGCTTTTAATATAGTGGAAGAAAAAAATTTCATAAAAATGTTATCGGGTTTAAACCCTGATTATCAGGGAATAACTCGTCATAGATTGACCATTGAAAGGAAGGGCTTTTCAAACAAAACAGAATGAAACTGATAGAAGAATTGAAATCCATTGATAAGCTATCACTCACTTTCGATTTTTGGACATCGATTACCAACAAACCATACATAGTCATTACTGCTCATTTTGTGCACAATTTTGATCTCAAGTCGATTATATTAGAATTTGATTTAATTCCATACCCACATACCAGCGCAGATATTTTAAATAATATACTGATTATGATTAATAGTTATGGGTTACAACAGAAGATTCTTTCAATGACGACAGATAACGAAGCAACAAATGTGAAGCTTATCCAATTGTTGACATTATTTAATGCGGAATACGAGCAAGTAACACACACTAGATGTATAGCACATATATTAAATCCATCGGTTAAGAAAGGACTGCAAGCATTAAACGTACCAGTAGTGACCAATATCTCAAAATTGGTGAATTTTATAAAAATTTTGGCAAAGAAAAAGCAGTCTTATGTTGAAAGTTGTGAATTGCTACAGGTGCCATATTTAGCTCTCTTGAAAGAAATGCCCATCAGATGGAACTCAACATATCTTATGTTGGAACGAGCTTACAATATGAGATCTGTGTTAGATTATGTATATATCAATGCCGTTGGAACCCGAAAGAACTGATGTCCTTTCCTGGTGGATACAACAGAGTAACCGTTTACCTCTGCTCCAGAAACTGGCTTTTCACATTTTAAGTATTCCGGCTACAAGCGTTCCAAGTGAGCAGTCTTTTTCAAAATCCGGAGATTTGATCACCAAAAAAAGAAATCGTCTTAGTGATAAGAATATTCGAGCTTCAATGTGTCTTGCATCCTGGCTGCCTTTTTTTGATGATTAAATGCTTTTTTAAAATGCAAATAAATATGTTGTTCCGAAACTATAATCCGCCATTTTAATCATTTAATTTCCCAACTTAATTTTAACGGTGTGTACCAATTGTTCCATGGAACATGACGTAATAGCTCAAATGGAACAAATGGGACACACCGAATTTTAATACTATTATTACTATTGTGCTAGTATAATTTGGTGTATAATATGTTGGTATTGCAAGCGACATTAAATAAAATTTTACTGATTCCATACAATCTGCTAGTAATTACTGAAACGTAATTGTATTTATATAATTCCTTTATTTCTAAAATTAATAATAATAATTAATTCATTTACATTATTAAAATCCATTAAATATAAAAACAAGGAAAATCAGTTATACTATAAATAAACAATAAATAGTGATTTAGCTAGTTAGGTGATGGGTGCTCAGTTCAAAACGAGTCGAGCTCGACTCGTGCAAGCTCAAGCTTACAAGAAAACTCGAGCACGAATGCTAAACTCGTGTTTAAAGGGATGCTCTCTAAACTCGCAACACATTGAGCAGGAGTACGTGTCTTAGTGAGTCGAGTATTGCGATTAAGAGCTGAGCACTAAAATGTCGACTCGCAGACTCGAGTTTTCTCCAATACTAGTCACAGTATCTGGCGGCAGGCAGGCGCTACAAATAGTCTAAGAAAAGAATCGCCAACCGTTTATGACTTTATACTTACAACTTTACAATATACAACTTTTATTGGTACGTTGGTATGATCTTACCATCGCTGCGCTCCACATCGACTTGAGTTTTACAACCTGCTAGCAACTACATCCAGCAGCCTGACACCCTGTTGGGACCCTTGGTCTTGAAAACTAACTGCTCAAATGCATAGGCCTTACTTGGCTCGTACACCCATTGTAGCAAGTAGAGCAATAGTATTGCTCCTCCCTTTCTATTAATAAAACGTAAATAGTTCTCCATTTTCTTACAGCAGCTATCGATATTTTCAAGGGCCAGTGCATAATATGGCATACTATCTTTTCAAAAGTATAGTGGAGTCATAAATATTTAAATATCCAAATAGCACTATCAATCTATTCGTGCTGGCGGTGGAAACCAACCGTGCGCTGCGTGCCAAAAACCTAACTCTGTTTACTTTGTTTGGTTCCGAAATACATTGCAATACGCTACTACTAGAACCAGATTACTTATTTGTGACAAAAGCAGAAATTGTGCTGTCGTTTGTTTCAAACATTATTAGCGAGAACGTGTAACAGGAGCTGGAATTTCAAAGCGACTACAGTGCGTTTCCGAGCGTGAATTTCCTCTGTGATGCCATCGCACTTGATTGTTTCCAGATATCACCTGTTTCACACTACCGTCCAGCGAACCGTTACACTTATAAATTGATTTCTCGGCTAGATGCAACAGAGAACATACTAGTAACTAAGGATATCCGATGTTTAATTAATTCAATTCACAATTTAAACAAAAGTATTTACATTCATAGCTTTTATCGGTAATTATTTTTTACAGAATATTAGAGAGATGGACTTGTCAAATTTACTAGTATTATAGTAAAATAATAGATCTTATAGAAGAGCAGATTAATATGTGTTTATCTCAACATTAGGGATTTGAATATAAGAACCAGAGAAGGAATTTAAATTAATAGTTTGTAGCTGCATCACGCAAAAACTTCACAACAAGGCTTTGAAAAATCACTATCTAATATAATAGGACGCCTGAAATTTTATAATGAGCAAATGTAATTCGATTACTTTATATATCAGCTTTGGTTCTATACAAAGTAGGTAGGTATCTATTGCTGCATTAGACATACAAAGATCTGTGGGGTTATTTTGTAAGTTGCGAGCTAGCCGCCAACGTTCTATAGCGTCAATTGTTTTTAAGTGATAAGCGATTGACAGTTTAAAAAGTCGAAATTGTGACACTGTCGTGACCGCAATACCGTGGAGCGGTGCTTCGGAATATTAAAAGCACGTTGGTACTAGCCCACCGTACGCTCCATTACAGCCCCATTAAGGCAGGAAAAATTGTGAACGCGTGCACCGTGTTGCATAACCGCGATTCTGCAGCGCAAAAACCATGTTCGCCAAGGCTAGAGTTCCTGACTTCTTCTCCATACTGTGGTCACGGACAGCGTCATTCTGGGACCGTCTTCGGAATAGTCTGAACTCAATCCTGGCTGTGTTCGCGACCGATTTTAGTAACCCGTTTATCAAATACTGGTCAGCTATGCACCGCTGTGAAAATGGAAGGTTTGTGAAATAATGTTTGTCGGTAATTTATTTTATTGCAATTTAATTTAGTATTTATTTGTATTTTTATTTTATTATTATTATTATAACATCTATCAGAAGACGACAGAAGGATGGATGCTGATTTACAAATTCATCGTGTGTATTATGATCACCCTTCTTCTGGTAGAGAGGGTGTAGTGCAGGCAGAGGTTGTGGAGGCAAAAAAGTGATTATTTTCTTATTTTTAATATTCCTTAGTAGTGAATCGCTAATTTGCATGCTTATCTTATGTTTCCCACCACTGTATGGCACCACTGGTACTGCTGCCGTATTTAAGGCTAATAATAATCGTCAATGGACGAAAGTCGGCAAATGTCTATTATATCAAAATTTTAGTAGGATATTTTTTGTACAGAAGCCAGCACATGCGGTTGGACATTCGCACTGCGAAATTCACCCCTACCGCTACGGAATACAGGCGCTCTCAAGGTCAACATGTCCAGCCGCATGTGCTGGCTACTGTAGCTTTTAGAGCGGCCGGGGCCGCAAGGTGAACAACTAGTTATCATATGATTTTTTTAATAATCATTTTTTTAAATCTGGAAAGGGTTTTATTTTAAATAAAAGGAATATATATGAACAAAAAATATATATTATATACTATATTATTGTGGCGGCTATGACTGCGGACCATCAGGCGAGAGCAACTCCGCTATGCGCTCCAGAACGCCACAGATCCGATTTGCACCTCCAGCCTTCTCTCATCTAGTGCCAACCAACCCCCTCTCCTTGTAGTCACGAGCCCAGGCCGGTGGGTCAATATTTTGGTCTGTAAATTAAATCATAATGGTTTAGTATGCATCATACAAATAAATTATGGTCACTTGGCCACAGCTCATGGCGATGCAATCTGTGACGCGAATTGCAATGAACGAATAGCGAGGGCGGTGGGAGGGGCGGATATTTATAAAAATTAGAGGAAAGGATAGTGGGCAAAAATGTATGGGCGGCACACCCACTTCCGCCACAGATTCGACTACTTTAGTTTGAAAGGTATTATGTTCATATATCTTTGTGCCAATGCGCATCAAATTCTGCCCCGTGGTTCACTATTTATTTGAAGTTAAAACAAGCACAACTACAAACATATTTTGTTTATTGTTACTTTACAAGAAATAAAACAAACATTTTATAATTATTATTCGTCAAAGAGCGTCGATGGCCTAGTGGCTAGGGCCAGCGCCGGTTCGATCCCCGCCACGTACCAATGTATTTTCGAATTTCGAATTTTAATGTACGTTTATTCGACGCTCTTACAGTGAAGGGAGACATCGTGATGAAACCTGTACACACCTCGAACGAATTCATTTTTTTATTATTATTATCTATAATAACTGAGTCTAAGAAAAGAGCCGGTCGGTGGATGTTTTCCTCGAGTCTTGCCAGCCTCAAAAACCATAATATAATAAACATGACATGGGCGCAGCAACCCAAAGTCCGGTTGCCTATTTTCGTTTTTTCTCAGTAGTTCCTTTAGCAGTTCCTCTGAAGGAACTACTGAGCATTTTTTGTCCTTGTAGTTCCTTCAAAGGAACTAAAGGAACTACTGAGACTACCAAGTTCCTTTATTTCTGTATCAAATATGGATAGTCTGAATAATTTTACTATTGTACAAAGGGGTCGGGGTCGTTATTAATTTTAGGACAATAAGGTGATAAAAGACGTCGCGCATAATACAAATTGTACTACGGATACAACGCAAAATATAATTGATGCTCGAATAAATGAAGCTATTCTTGAGGCTTCCGAAGGGAAAGACCCGGCTCCAAAAGTATTCTATAAACATATTGTGCAAATAAAAAAAAATAAAAAAAAAATAAAAAAAAAAATAAAAAAAAAATAAAAAAATAAAAAAAAAATAAAAAAAAAATAAAAAATTGAAAAAAATAAAAAATAAATAAATAAATAAAATAAAAAATAAAAAAATAAATAAAATAAAATAAAAAAAATAATAAAAAATAAAAAAAAAATAAAAAAAATAAAATAAAAAAAAATAAAAAAAATAAAAAAAAATAAAAAAATAAATAAATAATAAAAATATTCTATAAACATATTTAGCCAATTTTAGGAGCGAGTATAATATGCAGTTGCAGTTGGCAGGAACTGCTAAAGTGACTACTGAAAAACAGAGGCAATACTTTATGGTTTGGTAGTCTCAGTAGTTCCTTTAGCTCCTTTGAAGGAACTACAAGGACAAAAAATGCTCAGTAGTTCCTTCAGAGGAACTGCTAAAGGAACTACTGAGAAAAAAAGCCTATTTTGCGCTAGGGGTAAGGCCTTATCGTGGGCGCATTCCAAATCAGACTCAGCGCTGTCAGCGACCAGAAACGCCAAAAAAAAAGGATAGCTGACAATGATGTCGGTGACGGTGTCGACGCGACGACGATGTGGGGGAGTGCGGGGGATTTTATGGTCGCCCAGCCTTTTCTCCATTATATATAATTAAGATTCATATTATTAGAGTTATTATTAATTATAAAAAAAACGGTAACTAGCGAGTAAAAATATTTTATTTATTAGGTATGTTATGTATACATATAGTTTTATGTGATGATCTGTCGGAGTGTCCGGTGAAGCTTGATTAGTTGTAATCTATTCGACACAAGCATAGGTCAATTTAAAAAAAAATCTGTCGGATATTTTACCATGGCGTTATAATAAAAAATGTTCATTTTTAGAAGGTGTTTTCAGTTATAATTAGTATATGACTGGCGGAGCTGGGTGTATCTTGCCCACCATCCTTTCTTAAGAAACTATGTTGTATTATTTGATTTGAAACTAAAAATAATAACACATTATTCAAATGTGATTATAAATCTTAACTATGTATAACATGTTTTTATAAGAATAACTAGCTGTCCGCCCACGGCTACGCCCGCGTTGTTTTTTTTTTTTTTGGGATGAAAAATAGATGTTGGCCGATTCTCAGACCTACTGAATACGCTCACAAAATTTCATGAGAATCGGTCTAGCCGTTTCGGAGGAGTATGGAATCGAACACTGTGACACGAGAATTTTATATATAAGATAAGTCATTTGTCCTATTTTATAATATTAACTAGCTGTCTGCTCGCGGCTGCGCCCGCGTTGTTTTTAGACTTTTCCGTGCACACTTTCCCATAGGAATGAGATATTTTCACGTGGTAAAAAGTATCTAAGATGTTGATCGGGGACATAAGGTACCACCATGCAAAATTTCATTTAAATCGACCAAGTACTTTCGAAGATAAGCCCGTACAAACAGAGAAACAAAAAAAATAATAATATCTGGATATGATCTTGTATCACTTGTTACATCCCCCTGACTCGGTTTTTAGCATTTTTTCTACTCGTATGTACAGATTTTCAACCTCTACAGTTTTATTATTTATCTATACATCGAACAAATCGTCTTTAGAGGGAAAAAACGTTAATTGCAATTATTTCAATTTAAGAAACGTATCTATATAATGCGGGCAGTCTGTGGCCCAGAAATACGGAGGATCGCGCCGCATGGAGGTGCTCTGGAGAGGCATATGCCCAACGGTGGGCGAAAGAATGCTGCTGAAGAAGAAGAGAAGAAACGTATGTAATCCAAATGGGGTTAAGATAATATTATGCTACAGTAATATAAATACATTTAAGCTTACAAGGTTGGGCTTGGGCTCAACAACAAAACATAATTAATTATTGCAGCCAAGTTGACCACCGACATACATTTATTGATTGAAGACAAGTTTATAAGTACAAGATTGTAAATAAAAAAACTTACATTTATTGGGATTTGTAAAGAAGGGTTTCCTTCATAAACCACAGTGCCCATAATTTCTAAAATTTTATGTTCGTGGTTAGAAAGGCTTTAGGCATGGCCCCCCTCCAGTCCCCCAGGCATGTAGGTTGGCGCCTTTCTGCAGCTCTCTTTATGGACTTATATTTTAGGCCCTGCCAATACTAAAAAATATCATGTTATACATATAACACACAGAATAGTACAACATAATTTAATAATATAGAAATCACTCTTGATAAGTAAGCTTACACGCTTCCACAGCTCGGGTGACGGGTGTTTTGGATGTGTGCATCTGGATTGAGGGCCCATTTTTTCAAAGTTTACAAAACGATTTGAGATTTATAGGGGATTTAATAAAAAATAGTAAAAACATGAAGCACAGGGTCACGAATTTCTTAATCATAAATTGGAACTGTGGTGATTAAATAGCTTGGGCTCTCAATCCAGATGCTCGGCTAAAATGGCATAGTTCAAATCTCAAAAAGTACAACCTCTGGGTTTATAATTTTTATTTCAGCATTTACTTAAGAATTTCTTAAATATGTATATAAATTCTTAAACTTGTATAATATGATTTACATATTAATATTACGATTTATCTTGGGCCCTCAATCCAGATATATCTGGATTGAGGGCCCAATGTTTGACTTGCAAAACATTAATTTATATAAAGAAATACATAAATATGACTTCAATATGTTATATTTAGACACCTATGTGAATTTCTAAAAGATAAATAATGACACAAAAGTTAATTGTTAAAAAGTAAATGACGATCGAAAATAATCGAAATTTACCAAAACGTCTGAACTGAGAGCCCAATATTTTCGGCTTTATCGACTAGGCTCAACCTCATAGATTACCACTAATTAGAATATGTTCTTTTAGAAATTTTTAACTAAAAGATTATAAATAATCCGTTCTTCTAAATGTCATACTTTAAGAGAAAATCGGTTTTAAATTTTTTAAATGAGAAAAAATTGTAGGACGGATATGATTTTGTTACTTTTTCGGACAGAAAGTCTTACCTTTGCAGATATAGCATTATTTATTTTCATAAATTAAACACGGTTGGTAACATTAAAAAAACTATATATTCCACAGAAAGGGACAGTAAAAATACACATATAATACAAACATAAGAAACAGTTTCGTTCAGAGAAGCAAGTAAAAGATATTGTTATTTACAGTTTTGAATTCTATAATTTTTGAGTAGTTTTTTTTCTTTGTCCAATTATTACAACAAGGATAAGAGTTTTAAAACTGTGAAGAATGAATGAATGAATGAATGAATGAATGAATGAATGATATTTTATTTGCAGGCAAACACGGTACATGAAGTTGGTAAAATTATAAATAAAACATTAAGTACTAGCGTGTAGCGCCAGCAACTGGCATGCAAACAATAAAAATGAATTAAAATAATAAAAGAGAATACTAATTGAATAACAAAATAGTCAAATAAAAAATAATAATTATAAATTGGCACTTAGTGAAAATATATTCGTTATTTAATTTTAACAATAAATTTTTCAAATTCGTCAAGAGTATAAAAACAATTTTCGGTCAAGATTTTTTCTAAGTTTGCTTTAAATTTTGTCTGTGATAGATTTTTTATTATTTCAGGTAACTGGTTGTAGAGTTTTATAGCCATATTGTAACTGTTATTTTTAAAACATGTAGTGGAATGAGGAAATTGAACCAGTCGGCTTGGATATCTCGTAGAAAATTTATAACTAATTTTTTGGAAGAGATCAATATTTTTCTTTACAAAGGTTAATATCTCATAAATGTACATAGCGGGTAGAGTCATAATTTTCAAAGATTTAAAGAGTGGTCTACATGATTCAAGTGGGCCAGCACCACACATGGCTCTTATACATTTCTTTTGTATCTTTAATGCTTTATGAAGGTGAACCGAATTCCCCCACACAACAAGGCCATATCTCAATGCTGAGCAAACATATCCATGATAAGCTATCAAAGCAGTTTTCTGGTTGCAAATTTTTGTTAGACGATGCAATGCGTATGTGAATCTATTAATTTTTTTGCATACTGTATCAATGTGTTCTTTCCAGACAAGCTGATCGTCAAGCATTATTCCTAGAAATTTCACTGCAGAGGACTCCTGTATAACACTATTTTGATGCATTATTGACAACTTTGGGGTATTTCCGTTCCTATTGTGAAATTGCATATAAGTGGTTTTAGACATATTTACCTTTAGATTATTGTTTTCTAACCATTCCACTATAGTTCCAACCGTTTTATTCAATTCTGCATTATAATCAACATTATGTGTCTGAGGCACAACAATAGATACATCATCAGCAAATAATGTGCATTTATATGGTGTTACTTCGGGAAGATCATTTATGTACAATACAAACAAAAGTGGACCCAAAATACTGCCTTGTGGCACACCTAAGCAATTTTCTTTAAATTCAGATCTATATTCGATATACTCCGATGCCATATTAAAATGATTTATCGCTACACATTGCGTTCTCCCGCATAGGTAACTCTTTATCAAATCTCCTGCTACACCACGTATCCCATAGATGTCAAGCTTATCTAAAAGTGTTTTATGACAGACAAAATCAAACGCACTACTCATATCAAAGAAGATAGCTGTCACGGGAATCCTCTTATCCATATTCATTGCTACCTCTTTGACGAGTGAGAAACATGCTTGCGTTGTTGATTTGCCTTTCTGAAATCCAAACTGCTCTTTCTTTATTACTTGATATTTATCTAGGAATGAAACCAACCGAACATGGATAACTTTCTCCCAGATCTTAGATAACACCGGTATAAGCGTAATGGGACGATAATTATCAGCATTGTGTTTGTCACCTCGTTTCAATAAGGGCCTTACCAATGATATTTTTAGAGTAGATGGGAAAATTCCACTAGCTAGGGACAGGTTTATTAAATGTGTCACTAATGGAGCAACCTCTTTTGCACAAGCTTTTATGACTCTTGTATTTATGTCGTCATATCCGGTAGAGTTAGTGTTGTTCAGAGATTTTATTACTTTAATTATTTCTTCTTCGTCAGTGGGTGTTAAAAATATCGTAGCACTATTTTTCTTTAGTAGTTTTAAATTACTAGTCTTAGTTGCATTCGAGTCTTGATTTGTTTTTATGAAATGATCATTAAAATGGGATGCAATATCTGCTGCACTTTCAATTTTATTATTATTCACTGATATGTAATCAATATGTTGCTTTTTATGTACGGTTCCTTTATTACTGATAATATTCCATGTTGCCTTACATTTGTTTTCAGCGTTATGAATGTGTTTCTCATTATTTAACTTTTGTGCCGAATGTATGCATTTTTTTAATAAGCGAGAATAAGTATTGTAATTATTTTTGTTAACAGCTGTATTTCGCTTATAATATGATATTCTTAATTTTCTTTTCCTTTTACATGAAATCTTCAAACCCTTTGATAACCATTTCAGGTTCCTATTTGTGTTGTTTATTTTAATTCTGCATTTCGGAAAACACAAGTTGTATAAAAGTTGTAGCTCTTCATGGAATAACGTAAATGTCTGCTGTATATCATTAGTTTGACAAAAAATGTTATGCCAGGGGTAATGTTTCAAGAAATATTTAAACTTGTTAAGATTTTCCCTACTGATGTCTCGTTTAGTTTCATACCAATGTGTTCTAGGCAGGTCTGCTCTATTAACAGGTATTGACAAAACCTGCGCTGTATCGTGGTCTGATAAATGCAAAGGAATAGTTTTACCGGTTGCGTCTTGGATATTGCTTGCAAATAGGTCAATGCATGACTTTTGCCGCGTTGGTGAATTAATGTGTAACTTAAAATTATGGCTTTCAAAGATTTCAACTAGTTGTCTTGTAGAGATTGTATTCAGCAAAGTATTAATGTTCCAGTCTCCGCAGAGTATGATCTTTCTGTTAGTCTTACTTTTTAATCGGTGTAACAAGATGGCAAGTTTATCAAAAAATACACTTATGCTACTTGCAGGAGTCCTGTATATACATATGAGAATCAACTTATAATTTAAAATTTCCAATCCACAACATTCGAATGTGAACTCGCATGCCATCTCCTTTACAAATGGTAACTCTCTAACCTCTAATGTGTTATTATACAAAATGCATACTCCACCACGGGGTGATCTTCGTGGAGCTTTTTGTCGGCAAAAGGAAGTTCCTACCTGATAACCTGCCAGTTTAATGTTAGATTCATGATGACGCTGAATAAAAGTTTCTGTTAGGCAAATCAGATCCATACGCATCCTTTCTCTCGCCAACAAGTCACATAACGTAACATCTAATAAATCTTTTTTACTTAAAAAACCCGCTATGTTTTGATGCATAATACGTAACACTGCATTTTTTATAAAAAAAATTGTTTGCTTTGATTTACTTCATTACAGTAATTTCCTCTTTCCGATACATGAGACTCAGAGTGGACTTCAGGCAAAGTACTCGTATTATATTGCTTGTTATGGATATTGTGCACAATTTCTCTAGTTATAGCAAAACTTAAATTAGAAACAAAATATTTTGAACCCGAATGAGCTCGCCTGTAGTCCATTCTAACAAACGCGCAATGTGAAAAATCATTACATATAAGCCTTATTTCATAATTAAGAGAGATATTTTTTAGGTATGAATTACACGGCAACCCACACATGAGAATATTTGTATTACAGATTTCATTCACCCAAAACAACAAGTTCCTTTTAAATACTGATATACTCCTATCGTTCATACCGCCCACTACGACAAGATAGTCCCTACCAGTTAGTTTACTTATATCTTCCTTACAAGTATTGATAACTTCTTCGAAATTTGCATTACTCTTCCAGAAACATATCACCTCCACGTCAGATCCGATAATTCTTTGCAGTGCCTGTTGTAGACCTTGCCCTTGCTCGTCTGCTATGATAAATATTTTAGATTTAGATTTCTCAATACGATTGTCGTGAAAAGAAGTATTTGAACTATTTATATTTTTATCGGGAACCTTATCCGCCATTTCTAAGTTTCTATCCAGGCAAGAGTAAGTATATACACAAGAGTACAAGTAGGTAAAATACTTATTATTACGATTTTTACAGGATATTGTGCAGGTACTAAGTGCGAAACCTCAAAAAATAATTAGGTACAGTTCTGTTCCAAAAATTAACTAGTTACAATAAAATGTCTCAAATAAAAATAAATAACTGAAAAATATATTTAGAAGTACAAAATGCAGTCGGAGGTCTTCTTACAAAATACAAAACTAGCTTTCCGCCCCGCGGCTCCCGCACTAACAGTGTTTCCCGTAGAAATGAGGAAAAATAGCCTATGTGTTATTCTAATGTATAAGCTCATTATTTTAAAGTTTCATCAAAATCCATCAAGTAATTTTTGCGTGAAAGAGTAACAAACGGCCATACATCCATCCTCACAAAACTTTCGCGTTTACAATATTAGTAGGATAGGAAGTTGGACTACAATCTTTTAACTATTTTAAAATTTTTATTCATGCAGTTATCATGTGAATGGGACAGAAAAAGTTAAATTAAACGAACTACCCGAAACCATCTGTTTGTGGTTAAATGAGTAGGTGAAAGTGTACCTGGTTTGATGGGTGCTCGATCTTAGCAATGAAAATCCAAATCCACTTCACTAAGTTTATTGTGATATCTTAGCACAATAGCACATTAGCCACTAATTAAATTGAAGGTGCAAAGCTCGAATGCAAGCGGTGATGAAGCGTGCAATAGGTATAATTAAGCACTTAAACAACTAAGATTACAAGCTATGTAACTTTACATAAATCTCAATTTTTGAGGAACAAAAACGTGCGCCTAGCGCGGAGTATAGATTTGGACTGGTGAGACTGCCCGGCGCGTGCGCAGCGGTCATTGAAGGACGGCTACCGTAACAAAAGAATTTGTACCTCCGGGCGTTTATCCACCGGCGCCGTTGCCGGTCGATAAACGGCGCAAGATACAAGTGTGTCGGAAAGTTATATAAAATATTAAAATATTGTAAGTGTTTAGGTGTAAATATAGATAAATAAATATAAATAAACAGATATACTTTTATTAATGTAAATATTAATTAATAATATATAAGTAGTATTTAATAAGTTCTTTATATTTCCTAAAACTAAGTAGTGGAGTCACTACATGTTTAAAAGGGAAATGTTTCAGAATATTAGGGATTGTTGAATTTATTCCTTCGTTGAAACCGACTGATATTGGTCACTACAAGAGGCATAGTTTCTCGCCATGGTCTGTTATGATGATTTAATGTATATTACAGTAGTAGAAAAGAGCAACTAATATATTTACATAATGTGACATACGGTTTGACTGTTTTTTAAAGAAATTAGAGTAATATATTAAAAACTAGCTATCCGCCGCAGATCAGGATGTCTTTAAGCTTCTGGACTGGGAAGGACATTGCATCAATATCAATGGCGAGTACATCACTCACCTTCGGTTTGCCGACGATATCGTAGTCATGGCTGAGACCTCGGAAGACCAATGACGACGACCTCAATTGAGTTTCCCAACAAGTGGGTCTGAAGATGAACAAGGAGAAGACAAAAATCTGGTCGAACGCCCATGTAGTACCCACTCCAATAAATATTGGGGACGCAGCTCTCGAAGTTGTAGATAGACCATTACGTCTACCTGAGACAAACAGTTCAGCTAGGTATATCTAACTTCGAGAAGAAGGTCAATCGTCGAATTCAACTTGGATGGGCAGCGTTCGGTAAGCTGGGTGACCGACATAGCCCGAAGAATCGCTAAACTTAAGTGGCAATGGGCTAGGCGCATTGCGCGTAGAACCGACGGCCGTTGGGGTATAAAAGGTTCTTGAATGGCGCCGGAAGACGTAGTGTAGGCAGGCCCCCCACGAGGTGGACCGACGATCTGGTGAGAGTCGCGGGAAGCCGCTGGATGCGGGCCAAGCTGGACCGATCATTGTCCAGCAGAGGACATCTTTCGGCTGATGATAAACTTCAAGGCTAAAATCATCAACTAATGTTTTATAGATCACTATTATATTTATTAAGTACATCTACCTAACAGTAGTTCGTTCAATTTTACTTTATCTGTCACAACTTCTGTACAACTTCCTATCCTACTAATATTGTAAACGCGAAAGTTTGTGAGGATGTATGCATGACGTTTGTTACTCTTTCACGCAAAAATTACTTGATGGATTTTGATGAAACTTTAAAATAATGAGCTTATACATTAGAATAACACATAGGCTATTATTCCTCATTCCTACGGGAAACACTGTTAGTGCGGGAGCCGCGGGGCGGAAAGCTAGTTTTTATATTTTGTAAGAAGACCTCCGACTGCATTTTGTACTTCTAAATATATTTTACAATGCATGTGCTCGAAAAGAGCGTTTTCTAAGCAGCCAAACAGTGCGGAAAGTAGCACTTTTCCGCACTAGTGCTTTTTACTTTTCATTATTTTTTATTTTTGCTCAGGTTGTCATTCAGCCAGTCAACCTGACATTTCAGTATTTGAGATATTTTTACAAATTACTGATTTACATTTGTTACGAATATAAAGGGAACAATAAAAATAACAATTCAATAAACGGGTTTATAATTAGTATAATTACTTTAAAAATTGATTTTTATTGATAAATTACGTTGAAATATTAATTAAAAATTTGTGTGGCTGTACAGATTTTACTCATGCCTATTCGACGAGGTAGCCTTGCACATGCGCGCGCAGTGCAGTACATAATATTTTCAGCGCGCATGTGTTTAAGAAGCCCGCCATTTTATATGTACGCCTTTTTAATATAACTGTTTTTTTTCTTGCACAATGCATAGTAAAATATTGTATGATACACGTGCGAAAGATGATTTCCGACTCGTGTCGGCTTATACACTCGCTCGCTTTGCTCGCTCGTGAATAAAATGACACTCATCGGATATCACATACTTTCCGCACTAGTAGCATAAATATCTATTTCAGTTATTTATTTTTCTTTGAGACATTTTATTGTAACTAGTTTATTTTTGGAACAGAACTGTACCTAATTATTTTTTGAGGTTTCGCACTTAGTACCTGCACAATATCCTGTAAAAATCGTAATAATAAGTATTTTACCTACTTGTACTCTTGTGTATATACTTACTCTTCACAGTTTTAAAACTCTTATCCTTGTTGTAATAATTGGACAAAGAAAAAAAACTACTCAAAAATTATAGAATTCAAAACTGTAAATAACAATATCTTTTACTTGCTTCTCTGAACGAAACTGTTTCTTATGTTTGTATTATATGTGTATTTTTACTGTCCCTTTCTGTGGAATATATAGTTTTTTTAATGTTACCAACCGTGTTTAATTTATGAAAATAAATAATGCTATATCTGCAAAGGTAAGACTTTCTGTCCGAAAAAGTAACAAAATCATATCCGTCCTACAATTTTTTCTCATTTAAAAAATTTTAAACCGATTTTCTCTTAAAGTAT